>BSBN01001350.1:1800000-2158846 GCA_027924645.1 Cunninghamia lanceolata
TTCACACTTCACAATACACCACACACACCTTCTCATCGAAATCCATCTGGTATATATATTTTCACAAAGGCTTTCAACAACTTTCTAGTCGGCATCAGGAATATTCAATATTTTCCCAAACTCTGGTCTGTCAGCTGAATCCTTGCTTACCAAGTGATTTGTATCAAGGAGATGCTTATAGAAGTCATCAATCATGTCAACCAATCATGAATGATCCCTTAAGAAACTTGATCACCATCAATATCTCATCCGGATTAAGATCTGATGTCCTACCAGTTAGGTCTTCCTCAGTCTACTCTACTAAACAAGAACCCAATACTTAGGCACTCATATCTCTTTACTCTTTCATCACCGGAGGCTCAATTCATGGAATGTATCATTCATGGTACTCCTCTTGACTTCCCCAAGTCCTCACTTTACTGAGATACTTCATCTGAGAGATCTGGACCTGATTGTCAGACCTTGCTGCATGCTTTGTTCTTGCTCACTGGACCAAGATACTCTTCAATCTAACTTCTAGTATAGACATACCATGTCCTGCAGATGTGTGGGATGGACTTTGTTGCCATCAATGACAACACTCATTAAGCCACACAGTGTCTCTTGCCAACAATCTCCCCCTTTGGCATTGATGGTAACACTTAGTGAAAAATGACTAAGTGTCACACTACACTCCCCCTTGGCTGATGCTCTATTCTAATGTACACTTTAGCAGAGCTCCCCCTTAGCTGGATTTCACATTTTTCACTATTCTTCACTCCCCCTTTGACATTAATGGAAAATGGTAGAATCTGCATGCCAAAATTTTCAAAAATCAATCTATACATATCCACATAAGTATATATACAAGTAATACTTACATTTACTTAAGTATATCTGCAAAAGTATTCTTCAACTGTACAACTTCAGTCATCCAACTCTACTTCATCCTATCCAAAATTGAGATGTGACCACTCAATAGGAAAGCAAAAGCCTTTGTCCTTTTTAGATCTATCTGATCACTGGTTCAGGCTGTGGTCTAAGCATTAGTTAGAGCCTCATGCATGGCCTCTAATTTAGGGATAATTATCCCTCTAAGTTCACTTAACCTGCTTATTCTATTTTTCGTCTCCTTCTCAAGCTTCTTTATTTCATTTATGACTGCAATAGTCTGACACTCTTGATTTATTATGGAAGAGGTGAGAGGATCAAAACTTTGAGATAAACTTGATAGTTTGCTCTCTTGTTCTTCCACCTTCTTGGTGATGTCTGTTGTTACGGTGGACCAAGATAGACAAAATTTGTATAGATCTCCACCATCTTTAAGAGCATTCTCTAGGCTCTTTATTCCAATATCCAAATTTCTCCTATCATTTGTTATTAGCCCTTGTACTTCAGAGAATCTTTTTCCCAAAAACTCCTTTCGGACCTTTTCTTCAGCTGACTTCTCTAAGGAATCAAAATGTGTATTAACAAAATTTACAAGTGATTTTAGATTACCGGATGAGGAGGCTGAGAGATCCTTCTAGAAGAATGGCATGATCTTCTCCAATACACCGGATGCAATTTCTATGAGCTCACAGTCTTCCATGTGAGACTTCAAAAGTTTTTCTTTTGCCTTTTCTTGAGCAAAGGATGCTATCTTCATGGTTTGAACCGGGGAGAGGGAATCAAAATTGAATGGTCCTTGGAGTAGCTCTGGTTCATCGAATTCCATCATTTCTTTTGTCAAGAAGTCCTTAACAGCTTCTACCATGTCTCTTGCCGAAGATAGAGTTTCCTTTCCTTCTGTGACCTCAGAGGTGTCAATAGAGACCTTCTCTGTTTGATCTTTTTCTCTTCCCTTTTTCTCCTCTTCTTGACTTGCCTTCTCTTCTTTTCTTAGTTCTTCTTCAGTTTCAGAGTCAACAGGGGGATCTGAAAGAGAAATGTTTACTTCTTCAGGGACTTCCTCTTCCGGAACAGAGGAATCCAAATCCTAAGTCTTTTTCTCTCTTATGTCCTTTGGCTCTTCTGTATTTTTCACAGTAGATTCTCCTTCATCATCCATGATAGAGGGTTCATCACCTAAATCCTCTATAACAGGAAGATTTAACCTTTTAAAACCATTCCAGAGGATATCTTCTGATTCTTTTTCCACTTTGTCAGTTTCTCCAAGCATAAGCTAGTTCATCCTTGCTTTGCTTCAGAACTCATCCTTGCAGTCCTTGAAGATCATGTTCTTTTGTTGAGGGGTAATGGAAGAATAGAGTTGGATAGCAATTTGCTCCCAGATTTCTAGGTCTTTTGCCATGGCATTGTTCTTTCTTATTTCAAGTTCCTTCTCTAAGCTTTTGGGAATTAGGGATATGATTTCAATGAATGCTTTGTTATAAATATTAAGATACCTGACTATAGCATCTTGCAGGATCTTCTGGTCAGCTTCATTGTATTCATCATAGAATTCAGTCATTGGTTTCAGATTCCCATCCATGGTGACTGATTTGATGATATCATCAATGCAGAGAGTAGGTTTTTCAACAAATTCCTTTGCCTTCTCTTCTTTTCCTTGACCGGTAGAGGGTTCACCAGATGTTTTCTTCTTCTTCTTCTTCATTTTCTTGACTTCCTCATTGATTTCAGTTTCTTCATCATCCTTCTGAGCTGTATAGGATCTTATTTCCTTTTTCTTTGTTCTCTTCTCCCCCTTTCCAGATGTCTGGGCTTCTGGTTTTGATGCCTTTTAGATTTTAGAGGTGGCAGGTGCAGAGCTCTTGGAGGATCTGGTCTGGGAGGGGGCTTGCACTGGAGCACTCTCTTTTTTAGTTTCTTGTCTTTCTTTCTCTACCCTTTCCATCTTCTCTCTATTGGCATCAACTTCCTCCTTTGATATGCCATGCCTCTTGGTGAATTCTTCTACTTCCCTTCGTACTTTTCTTTTAATCTCAGGCTATCTTAGTTCAACATGAACTTTTACACTTAGCTCTTCGTAGGTTCCAAACCTTTCTGCCTTAGGATCCTTGGGCTGACTCAGCAGATGTTGGATATACAGTTCTAGGATTTTCTCATCAACCTCATACCCCATTGGCATGATCCAGACTATCCTTGGTTCCACTGCCTCCATTAGGCATTGATCAGTTTCTAACATAAAGCATATTGTATCCTTATACTTTTCAACTAGAGATTGGGAGATTCTCTCTTTGGCTTGCATAATATTCTAAAAGTTCTTGAAGTAGCCCCAGAGTGCTGTATTCTGTACCTTGGCATCACCAATTCTATGCAGATAATCTCTGATTTGTATGGCTACTGGTCTGTCATTTTACCATATCCAACCATTAGATCCAGGAAGCTCATTCATAAAGTAAAAGAACAAACACAGTATTAGCCCGCCATACTTGAATGAGTTCTTCTTGTCCTTCTTGATCTTTTGTAGGTTTTCCAAAAGTTGGCTTAGAAGAAGCTCACAAAGATCATAATCTGCATTCTCCCTTAACATTTGATAGGCAGCATAGATTACAGTTCCAGATACAGAATTCTCCCTGCTAGAGTGATATATCTTATAGCCAATTATCATGGATGTAAACTTGATATCCGGATCAGTGATATCTTCAATTGTCATTGCTCTCTTGTCAAATTTTGATCCTATTGCCTCACTCACTGTCTGATTTTTGACAAATTTGAGAGTAGGTAACCCATCAGATGAGTGCAATCCAGTAACTACCCTAATGGCATCCTTGGTTATCTTGAATGGCCTCATCAACCACATAAAGTTGTCATGCATTCTACTCATAACATAACGGACCCATTCATCTTCTGCAAAATAAGGGAAATAGATGCAATGTCCAAAATGCTTGTCCCGGATAGCCTATTACTGAGGTTTGAGTTCAAAAGAATCATGTATTAACTGATTGTGATAGATATCCATTAGCTTGGATTCCCCAAATTCCTCAATGTTTGCATGAATATATGCCCTAACATCTTCTACATGCAAAACCCCATGCGGAATGCTTGAAAAGGTGCCTAGGGGATCAACTTCTAGGGATTTATAGGGATGTTTCTTGAATTTAGGATGTGGCCTATTAGTGATCTTCACAACATTCAGAGTAGCCATTTTTCAAAAGATTTAGAGAGAGGTTTTCAAGAGTAGAAAATACCCTTTATGCTTCTAGGGTTCACGATATGAGCCGGATCAGATTGCTAGAAGAATCGACTTCTATGGTTGATCTTTGATGGGCTTGAGACAATTTTCTTGCAGAGCTCCTTTTGTCTTTTTCTCGAATGCAAATGTACAAATGATCAACAAAAGAACCCTTTTATTTATGTGCAAACCCTAATTCCATTTTGTAATAAATGCACAACTTAGGTTATTCTGGTTGCCTTGTTTTCCTTGTTTCTGACAGAGATCTTTCCAGATCACTGAGATGCACTTAGAGTTATTCTTGGTGAATATTAGCAATCTATCTACCTTTCTCCAATCATTCCATTTATCTGCAGATCAAGATACCTCAATTTGAATCATACCAAATCTAACTGTGAAAATCTTGTTCTTACCGGATGACTGTTAAACTGGATCAATCTTGGTAGATTAACCTCTTCTAAATTTCTTATGGATCTTCCATATCTTTACCAAGGCTTATTTAGATGTTTCTCTGAGAACCCTTTAATCCATGACTTTCCATGTGTCAATTTCAAGCACCAATTAACTGGTTGGGGGAACTTGTTTTCTTTTGTGACTCCCCCTGAGCTAGAGCTCATCTATTTAGTTTTCGGAAGGAATATTAGCACCAGATTCTGGTGCGGATCCATCCTCAACATTTTCTATACTCCTCTTCACCCAAATCTTGTTCATCTCCCTTTGAATTTCATCTAGATTCACTTTTCCTTTTCCTTTGTCTTGGTTTTGATTGTGATGCATCGAACCCTTTTTGTCTTGATTCTTACCTCTGCAGAATTTGGCAATATGACTGGGTCTATTGCAATTGTAGCAAACAACATTTCTTTGCATATTTGGCTGACATCTTCTTGATCTACACTGATTAGCCATATGTCCCATTCTATTGCATGCAAAGCATCTACCATTGAATGAATTATTTATTTGCATATTTCTACACTCATCAGATTTGTGACCATACCTTTTGTAATTAAAACACTGTCTGGAGAAGAATGAATTACTCTGAATCAGTCTTCTTCTACACTGATTTGCTTTATGACCAAAGTTATTGCAATTATGGTAGTATCCATTGAAGGATGGATATCTTTGAGCATTTGGTTGCCTTACCAGAGGTCTTCTAGGACTGTCCTTAGATTTCTTGATCCAGAGTTCTTCTGACTGGATCTAGAGATTTCACCTTTCTCATACCCCAAGCCTTGCTTGTCATCTACCCTCTTTTGGCTTTCAAGAAGAACTTCAAGCTGAGCAGAGCTTATCTTGAATTTCTCTTTGTATTCATTTGTTGTTTGAAGATCCCTTTTTAGAGTGACAATCTTATTCTCAAGTTGTTCTTCATTATCTCTATCTTCTTCAAGATCAGATTCCAAGTGCCTAATTATTCTATCCATTTTGTGGTAGTCTTATGACTTCTCCTTGAGAGATTGTTTTAGATTATATTCAGTCTTTCTTTTCTCTTCAATTTATTGAGTGAATTTCATAACTCTTGATTCCATTTCATGTCTTACCATAATGACCTCTTTTGATAGCTTCTCACATAATTTGTTCTTCTCATTCAGGTCTTCATTAGTATCATTGGCTTCACTTTGATTTGCTAATTGCTGAAGAAGTTCCTTTCTCTTTTTCATAGAGATGCTCAGTTTCTCCTTTAGTTCATTTATGAAATCATCAACTTGTTTGAGTCTTTCTCTCAAGTTATTGACTTCAGACTGAGATTGCTCAAGATCATCAAGGATAGACTGAAGTTGTTCCCTCATACCATACATATCCATTTGAATTCCCAGATCTTCCTCAAGCTGTTAGGCTTTGTTTGGAGGAACTTAGCTCTGATACCATTTGGTGATAACTGAGAGGGGGGTGAATCAATTATCTTAATTAATTTAACTCTCTATTCTTCTTTAATAACTAGTGCAGCATCAAAACAAATAAGCATCCATAATCATGAAAGAAGAAACAAAATTAATACACATAACACAATGATTTTAACATAGAAAACCCTGTTAAGTGAAAAACTATGGGGTGACTAACCCAAGATTGTATTCTTTGTTAAAAGAATAGAAGTACAAAATGGCACTTGCCAATTAGGGCTCACTTCCCGAGCACACTGCTCACAAGAGGCTCACTGACTACAAGAGACTCATTGTCTGCAAGGTACAATGAAAGTAACAAGATACTTGAACTGATGAGAAGCATCCACATATGCTGAGGTTCAGTTTTGGCTAGGCTCAATACACTGATCTACTGCACTTCATTCTTCCTCTTCTTTGGTGTTGTTGTCCTATCATATACCGGACCTGTATTACTACTTCCATATTGCTCTCTACTTTTCTTCACACTTCACAATACACCACACACACCTTCTCATCGAAATCCATCTAGTATATATATCCACACAAAGGATTTCAACAACTTTCTAGTTAGCATCTGGAATACTCAATATTTTCCTAAACTCTAGTCTGTCGGCTGAATCCTTGCTTACCAAGTGATGCGTATCAAGGAGATGCTTATAGAAGTCATCAATCATGTCAGCTAATCATGAATGATCATTAAGAAACTTGATCACCATCAATATCTCATCTGGATTAAGATCTGATGCCCTGCCAGTCAGGTCTTCCTTAGTCTACTTTGCCAAACAGGTACCCAATACTTAGGCGCTCATATCTCTTTACTCTTTCATCACCGGAGGCTCAATTCATGGAATGTATCAGTCATGGTACTCCTTTTGACTTACCCAAGTCTGCACTTTACTGAGATACTTCCTCGAAGAGATCCAGACCTGATTGTCAGACCTTGCTGCATGCTCTGTTCTTTCTCACCGGACCAAGATACTCTTCAATCTAACTTCTGGTATACACATACCATGTCTTGTGGATGTGTGGGATGGACTTTGTTACCATCAATGACAACACTCATGAAGCCACACAGTGTCTCTTACCAACACCAGGAAGCATCTAGAACCATGATGATAAAAGAAAATGTTCCTCAGATCTATTGGAGAGAAGCTATAAGAACTGCAATCTATACTCTCAATCGAGTACAAATCAGAAGCAATACCGGTAAGACTCCCTATGAACTTTGGTTTGGTATCACTCCCACTATGAGGTATTTCAGAGTCTTTGGTAGCAAATGTTACATTAAAAGAGATGAAGAGCTAGGAAAATTTGATGCTAGAAGTGATGAAGGAATATTTTTGGGTTATTCTACTCAAAGTAAAGCATAACAGTGTTATAACAAGAGATTAAGGAAGATTGTTGAAAGTACAAATGTGAAGGTTGATGAAGGTTTTGAAAAACCCTCAATGTTTTATGAATATGATGAAGATGATCAAAATGATGTTTTTGTTGAAGAAGTCCAAGCTCCCTCTGAAATTTAGATTCAGACTGATCTGGTAAATCAGGAATAAGAGATAAGTTTGAATGGACCTGTTCAAGAATTAGAAGTGCAAGAAACTCCCAAAGTTCCCAGGTATGTAACACTGAATCACTCTAAAGATCAGATCATAGGTGATAAAAGAAAAGGTGTACAAACAAGAAGAAGGATTGCTCAAGATTCAGAAGAGTATTGTTTGATTTCAAAGATTGAACCTAAAACAGTAAATAAAGCTTACAATGATGAAAACTGGACTAAAGCAATTGAGGAAGAGCTGATGTAAATTAAGAAAAATCACACTTGGGATCTTGTTCCCTGACCTAAGAAGAAGAATGTGATTGGAACCAAATGGGTCTTCTGGAATAAACTAAATGAAGATGGTGAAGTAGTCAGAAATAAAGCTAGATTGGTCTGTAAGGTTTACTCCCAAGTAGAAGGAGTTGATTTTGAAGAAACTTTTGCTCTGGTGGAAAGAATTGAAGCAGTCAGATTATTTCTTGCTTTTGCTACCTTCAAGGATTTCAAGGTATATCAGATGGATGTCAAGTATGCCTTCCTAAATGGTGACTTGGAAGAAGAAGTTTATATTGAGCAACCAAATGGATTTCAATTGTTTGATCATGGTGATATGGTCTGCAAATTGAAGAAAGCACTGTATGGACTCAAGCAAGCCCCAAGAGCCTAGTATGAAAGATTGGATCTTTTGAAAATTGGTTTCAACAAAGGTACTACTGACAATAATTTGTATTTCAAAATTGATCATGAAAATATCTTGATTGTTGAAGTGTTTGTTGATGATATCATTTTTGGAGGAAGAGATAGTATGTGCAAAACCATTGCAAATCAAATGAAAAGTGAATTTGAGATGTCCATGTTTGGGGAAATGAATTTCTTCTTGGGTCTACAAATCACTCAAACAAAAAAAAAGAATCTTCATTTCTCAGACCAAATATGTGAAAGAATTGTTGAAGAAATTTGGGATGGAAGACTCGAAACCAATGAATACTCCCATGGCAACCAGATGTAAGTTGAGCAAAGATGACTCTCCTAAGGCTAATTAGAAAAAGTATAGGTCAATGATTGGAGGACTATTGTATCTCACTCAAACTAGACCTGACATTATGAATCTTGTTGGTCTTGTTGCTAGATTCCAAGTTGATCCTAGAGAATCTCATGTCATGGCAATCAAGAGGATTTTTAGATATCTAAAAGGGACAGTTGAGTATGGTTTGTGGTATCATAGAGATCATGATTTCTCTCTTCATGCATATACAAATGCGGATTGGGTAGGAGATGTGGATGACCGGAAGAGTACCAGTGGTGGAGCATTCTTTTTGGGGAAGAGATTGGTTTCTTGGCTGAGCAAGAAACAAGAGGCAATATCTCTGTCCACTGCAGAAGCAGAATATAATGTAGCAATAGGTAGTTGTGCTCAAGTATTGTGGATGAAGCGAATGCTAAGGGACATCAGAGTGGAGTATAAGGAACCTATCACAATCTTCTATGATAATTCAAGTGTAATAAACATATCAAAGAATCCAGTGTTGCATTCAAAGACTAAACACATATCCATCAAGTTTCACTTTTTGAGAGAGCAAATGAACAAAAATGAAGTCAGATTGGAGTTTGTGCCTTCCAAGGATCAGATTGCAGATATTTTTACTAAACCTCTACCTAAGGACTCTTTTGAGTATCTCAGGGAGAAGTTAGGGGTTATTACTCCTCTGATTCTGAATTAAGGTGCACTATTGTGCATCAGTCTTGTGGATCTCGCAGCCATATCTTGTGGTCCAGATTGATGTTTGGGAAGCTATTACTCAGGGGGAGCAGCTTGTATGTTTCTGAATTGATACAATTATGTGCCCTTTTCCATTGATGTCAAAGGGGGAGAGAAGACATGTGAAAAACAAGTGGTTGCTGATCAAAGGGGGAGCAGGAAAGGAAAGAGAAGACATGTGAATGGTTTTTGTTAATAGGGGGAGTTCTGACAGTGTGGAGAAGTTATTGTCTTGATGGGTAAAATAATTTTTCACATCATATGTTGCCATCAATGACAAAGGGGGAGATTGTTGCAAGTATGGGCCTAACTGGTGTTGTCATTGATGTCAACATACTCCTGTTGCATTGATGATAAGGATTGGATGAGTTATGTGCTGAGGATATTGAGAAAATTAGTCCTAATCAGGAACAGAGAAGGAAGTAAAGTAAAGATCTCAGGTCAGATGAAGATCATAGGAAGCACTTCAAGGGGTTTGTAAATATGTGTCTTAAGATGATCTAGTAAGATTTTAGAGGTCCGCATGAAGACCTGAAGAAGTTATGGCCACTTAAGTAAAATCGGTTCCGGCAGGTGTTCAGAGGTGATAGAGTGACACAGATAGGTTCGGTGAGATCTAAAAATGTTATATCCTATTCTACGGATTTGGTGGAGTGTTTAGGAAGCTAATGTGGATTGACAACTCAATTGGTTCATGGTCCGAAGGTCCGCAAGCATCTATTCCAATATGATAGTGATGACAGACTATGTTCTTGAGGTTCTGGATGAAGGAGAGAATGATTTTAGTAGGCATAAGTAGTGTGGATGTTCTTGGTGATTCAGGCAAGCTTGTGGAGGTCTTTGGACTGTGTCCAGTTCGTGTTGGTGGTCCGCAATGAAGATTGAGCTCGTAATTGAAGAATTACTTCCAAATGATGGTGTTCTTCCTAAGTCTAGTCAACCAGATGAGTTACACATCCTGCGGATGATCTTGAAGATGTTCTATGAAGAATGGTGTGTTCCTAAAGAAATATTAAAGTCTCAAATCTGCGTGGCCGACAGTGTGTTGATTTGCGTGAAGTCTTTTTTGTAATAAGTCATGTTGTATTTATGTATGTGCTCTGTAATGTATGTTGACTTGGATGTTAACTCCTAAGTCGATGTCTTGTATAAATAAGGAGTTGTAAAGTCATTTCAATTGCATATGATGGCGAGGAGAGTGTGGTAGAGGGCAGAAAGCGAAAGGCAGAGTAGAAGTGTTGGGCTTAAATGGAACTGACGCAAGCATGGTGAAGATGATATTCTTCAGTTCAAGTATGTAATACTTATTATTCTATAGACAGTGTGTCTCCTGCAGACAGTGGGCCTCTTGTGAACTGTGTGCTCAGGCAGTGAGCCCTAATTAGCATGTGCCATTTTGTTCTTTCTATTCTTCTAACAGAGAATACAATCTTGGGTTAGTCACCCCATGGTTTTTCCCTTAACTGGGTTTTCCACATTAAAATCTTGGTGTCATGTTTTAATGTGTTTTTGCTCTTGAATTGTTGCATTACATTTCCATGATTGATTTAGTATTATGCTGCTAGATTAAGAAAAGAATTGAAGTAAATATTTGGAAGAAAGTTTTAGATAACTGATTCACCCCCCTCTTAGTTGTCTGTCTTAAATCTAACACTCTAATGGGTTTTGATTGCAGGAGTAGGGAATAAATGTAAGTGGGTGTTTCGAGCCATTATGGCCTAATACCTCTATGTGTTTAGGCTAACTAGCTTTGATGGAGTGAAGATTTGACTATGAAATGTCTTGGAGTGACCTTGGACCCCAAAAACTTGTGAAATCTACCTATTTAAAACCTATTGGGCACCTTGAAATAGATGTTGGAAGTTTGGAGTGAAGTTTGTGAGCACTTTGTTTGTAAAACTGACCTAATTAGGTCTATTGGGAAACTAGTACAATCAACATTAGAGGTGTGTGTTCCAAAGGACTCCATAGTGCATGTTGGATATGGTGAAGAACTTGATAAAGGGTACTTAGAAAGCCCATCATAGTCCTATTTGGAGGTCCATACCAAAAGTTATTGCATGACAGTCCCTTTTAGAGGGCTACAAGGAAGTGGGTCAGTGTGTGAAGGAAGTGGCACAAGGAGGTCCCTCCTGAGCATTTTGATGGTTTTGTGAGCTTGAGACAGTCAATCATAGAATGTCTAGGGTCCCTAGAAAGTTTGGCAAAGAGCCTAGGTATATGAAGACATAGATGGTGTTATTGTGTAGTCTTGGAACCATGGAGAATGAGTGGACAGTCAAGTCTAGTAAGAAGACCAATGGAGTAGTTAGGTCTACAAGGACCTAAGAGTCTTGTTTGCCCTACCATCCCCTGCATCCTCTTTCCTCCTTGTGACCCTTAGTGGTGTTTGTGGTGTAAGCTCTGCATCACCAAAGTCGCTATTTTATTGTGACATTGACAGGACCTCCAACTTGTAGGTCAAACTAGGTCTAGAGGCTAGATTCGGGTCCCCAACCCTTTTTCTGAATTGGGTAACAAATCAAAAGTCGATCCTAAAATTTGAAATTTTTAAAATGGGATCCCGTTTCTTACTCTATCGCCACAAAACAAAACGAGGCCCTGTTTATTAAACAGGATCCCGTTTGTTGTGGAATCACGTTTATTAAACATGATCCCATTTTATACAATGGGATCCTGTTTAATATTGTACTATTTTTTAATAGTACTATCATTGTTGGCCCTGCAACTTGTTCTATATAGTCAGCAGTGATGTATGCAACATTCTCTACCAATTTTTGTCTTTTGCAAGTTCATCAACGTGGGATTTTTTTGAATTTTGAAAGGAGGCATCATTGGACACTATTTGAGTGAAATTTTATTGAATTACTACTTGTTTGAAGGACCTAAACAAAAAAGGAAGGCTTTCAAGTTTTTGACATTCATTTGTACATACTTCAGAATTTTTTAATCATGGGATCACAAAATCGTAATAAGAGGAAAGATAGGAAGCTATTGACCCTTGAAAAAATTGAAGCAAAGAGAGAGAAGGAGGCAAAAAGACAAAGAGATAGAAGAATAAAGATTTGATCAATGAATAATGTTGAAGCATCCAATTCCACAACTATTGAAGATAAAAACATTGAGGAGACCAAATGGATGTAGACAATGCAAATTTTTAAGAGGTGAATGTGGAAACTAATATGATTATATAAACTACTCCTAGTATGTCTTCAAATGCACCTTTCAATAGGCACAAATCTAGGTACGTCTTCAAATCCACCTTTTAATGAAATGGAAACATTATTGATAGGAGATTTAAAAGAAGTTGGATATAACAATGTTGAGATTGATAATATTCGTAGATATCAAGATTTGAGACAAAATGTTGTTAAAAATGAAACTAAAAATATTTTTGTTGAAAATGAAAATGAAAACCATTTTGTTGTTGAAAACGAAAATAAAAATCCTTTTATTGAAAATGAAAATGAAAACCATTTTGTTGTTGAAAATAAAAATTAGTTTGAAGTTGAAAATTAAAATGAAAATCTAGGATGTGATGTTGAAAATGAGAATTTTTTTTTAAATTGAAAGAGATGTTTTGGATAATCTTCTTGGTAAGATTTCTTGGAGACAAATAAGAACACATGCCAATAGATTATACAAAGAATTTTTTTATCGTAAAAAACTATCATTTCAATGTCAATTAATGATGCAATTAATGAGAATGTGGAAAATGAGAAAAGTAATGAAAATGTTAGGCATTTTTGTTAAACCAAGAAGAAAAGATCAATCACTAAAACATGCTATGTCTACTATTTCTAGTGCCATTGAGTCTATTGGAAAGAATAGTCGATCTAAAGATAGGAATGCAACAAGATGAGCTATAACAACTGGTATAGTTAATAAAGCAACATTGAATAGAAGAATGGTAAGCAATATTACTGGAATTCTAAAAATACATTCTAAAACATTGGTAAGAATGGGAAAAAGAAGAAAAAGTATAGAAAATGATCCAATCAACCAATGTTGGAGTTTTAGTGGTTGACTCCCAAGATCTGACATGAAACTGAATGTTGAAATCAAATCTTTGATCAAAAAACATTGGCATGATAATACTAGGGTATCATCTAATGCTAGAGATGTTTTAAAATTAAGAGTGGGGTCCAAACTTCACGATCCTCATCCAAAACACCTATTAGATACAACACAAACTGAATTTTATAAAAAAATTTGTGGTGAATTAGTGTTACCTAGTAATATTAGAATGAGTCAAAGATCTTTTGAAAAATGCAAACCATGGTATGTAAAGATTAATAAGCAACGAATCTTGTTGTTATAAAATGCATGTTCAATTTCGTTATTATTATGATGTGTTTCGATATATACATTGTACTTTACATACTAACATGATTATATAGGAATGTGATATTAATATGCCACCTGAAACAATAAAGGAGTTTATATCGAGTTTGTTTTGTGAAATATCTAATGGAAAATTATTTTATTTAAGTTCATGTATTTCTAGACAATGCACTAGTTGTGGCAATCTTTCTTTCTTAAGAGTTTGTATGCATGAAAGTGTTGAAAATGATTTTGGACAACAATTAGTGGATGTTAAAAGATTTAAGAATGTTGAATATTCTTTAAAAGATAGAAAAATTGGAAAGTGTTGTGATTTAATTACAGAAAAGGTTAGTGTACATGTATTCATATTAGAATTTAAGAGTAAGATTGTACCAAAATATGTCAAGCACTCTCAACAAGCTCGATGGCTTGATGGGCAGTTTTGTGCATGTAGAAACACATTTTCAGTTGGTACTATACTATTAGTGGTTGATTTTGTGGAAAGCTATACTCTAACTCCGCAAGAGGAAATACAATCACAATATTACAATTCAGTGTAGGTGGCTATGTTTGTTCATATTGTTTATAGACATGCAGATGATAGCATAGAGGATGATAGAAAAGTTTTGAGGGAGTACGATTTCTATTTGAGTGACAATTTTTTACACTCATCAGAGTTTGTTCAATATTGTTTCAATATATTTTATAGAAATTTAAGAGAACGAGGAATCCAGATGATAGAACATTTCATATGGTCAGATAATTGTACGGGGTAGTCCAAGAATGCTCGAATGTTCTGTTGGTTAAGTAGGGTACACAAGGAACATAATGTCCAACATATGTGGAACTTTTTTGAAGCTGGTGTGTGTGTTAAAAGAATTCTTGCTAGACAGCAATTGAAATTTGTGGATGCAGTAAAATTTAAAGATGCACATGGGATTGTGGATTGGTGCAATACAAGATTATGTAGACCTGGATCAAGTGAGTACTCTACAGTTTGCTGATTCTTTTGGTTGGTTGAAAAAGAAAACATTCTACCTAGACTTGATTGCGAGACAATTAGTGGATCTACTAAATGGCATTCACTTAGGAGGTCGAATGCAAGTACATGGACTATCTGGATAAGGGAGCTTGCATATTTTTGTCAGTTTTGTATTTCAAGAGATTGGGAAGCATGTGAGAATACAGAATGGGTTGAAGAGTGGAAGCAAAGACCATTGACACCTGCACAAGCACACAATCAATATGAAACAACAATTGAAGACAATGATCAACTATTTGCATCAGATGATTATGACTGTGTTTCAGACCTTGTACAAGAAGGTAATTTAATTCAAATTATTTCATTTTTTTCACTTCATTACTATTTTTTAGTGCTTTTATTTATTTATATGTGTACATATGAATGCATGCATCTAGATTGGTCAAATTTTATGGATGTGTGCAAGTTATTGAATCAAAATTTATTTGTAGGACATGTGTATGTTGTTGCACCTGAGGAGAATGAAGAGGAAACAAAATATTGGTTGGCTCGTTGTGTGGAGACTAAAAATAAGTTAACAACACCTCGAGAAGATGATGATGGCTTTCCTTATCCAACAAGTTTGATGATCCCCTTAAGACATCCCCTTAAGCAAATTTTAAGAACTTCTCTGATCCCCTTAAGCAAATTTTGAGAATTTCTTTGATGATGGCTATCATTATCCAATAGGTTTGGTGGTGGTTTTTGGCACTTGGCTATGAAAATACCTAATAAGGAAGAATGGTTAAATGCCTGCATTCAAAGATTATGAAACACATAAGAAGATTATACACTGCTCACATTTAGTGTTGGCAACAAATATAAAACTTGAGAGGTATCGTGGAAAACTTGCAAATAAAGAGCTATGGACAATTTCTATGGAAGAGCATGAGACAATCATCGATGCATTGGAAAAAAGAGAAGATGGAGATGGTACAATGGAATAAGTAAATACAGGTAAATATAGTTAAATAGTTTTATATTGTTCTTTTAAATACATTAAATACATGTTTTGATATTTCTTTACGTTATTAGTTGAAATTGATTTAAATTTTTCTTTTATATCCTTAGGCCATCATCACAAATTCATCACATACTTTGAAACAAAAACCTAAGAGGATGCAGATTAAACCTATATGTACATGTGTGAGGCACTTGTAAATACAAGTACAAGTTGTGCATATAGATAGTTTTATATAAATTAAAATACATGTTTTGATGATATATTGGTATTGGTTGTATTATTTTTATATCAGGTGACGTGAAGACCTACTACATCCCCCACAAGTTTTAGATTTTCTTGAGATGACATAGCCACATTTTGTAAACATTATTTTGAGTTGGCATATATGTACATACACAATTACATTATTACACATTTTTTACACAAATTTATATACATGTGTATGTACACAATTATACTCTACACTTTTATATATCAAAATTATTATTCTATATGTTTTGTTTGTTAAATGTGCATATTTTTGTACTTTGAATTTACTTTAAATTTGATTATATTATTGTTAAATTTGGTTGCCTTAGGCAACTTCACCAAATTTTGAGAACTTAAGACATCCCCTTAAGACATCGTATTAGGACCTCTTAAGACATCCCATTATGACATAAATTAAGACATCACATTGTTATGATGAGTCATCCTAAATTACATCAATTGTGATTAAATATGAGACATGTAGTTTAAATCCTCTAATCCCCTTAAGACATCCTATTAGGACCCCTTAAGACATCCTATTACGACATAAATTATATTAACATTAAGATTATATTTGTATAACTTTTGTGATTGTTAAATGATAGGTTATCCGAATTTATACTACTTAATTATATCATTTGTTATGATGTCAAGTCACCCTAACTAGTCTAGAATACTTAATTATATCAATTGTGATCCAATATGAGACATGTAGTTTGAATTCTTTGATCCCCTTAAGAAGTCCTATTAGGACCCCTTAAGACATCATATTACGACATATAAAGCAACATAGACAAGATTTGGATGAAATATAACATAGTGGTTTCTTAAGTTAGTGTTTATAAATGCTTACACATAGACTAGTGATTATCTAACAAGTGTAAAATATATTATTCTACTGTCAACAATTGAACTAATATAGTAAGTGAGCACTAGTTTTACTAGATCTTTTTCCATAATATATTTTGAAGATAAATTATCTTGTTATATAAGATAACATTATTTATTTCTCTTATATTTAAAGTTTTGTTGGCATTACTTCTCTTACATAAATATATCAATATTTATCTCTCCAAAAGAAGTGAAATGAAATAGAGTTATTGTACTCATGCCCACAAGCATCATCTCTTCTTCATCATTAATGTACACAATCAACCATCTTATACTAGCATCATCTCTTCTTCATCATCCATGTACACAATCAACCATCTTATACTAGGATCATGTACTCCCTCTTCAATATTAAACATGCACTTGAACTCACTAATGAGGTCAACATGTGCTTCAATTTTTTAAATTCATTTCCCTCTCAACCACACTAGCTTGCTTGTGAACTTGAACAATAATACAGACCAAGTATACATAAAAACTATTGCTTGACATAGAAAGAGACCTTAGAACAAATGTTTTTTTTATCCTAATAATAGGTTGATGTAACTCCTATCATTATTAGTCAATATCTTGCCACAAGTATCTTTCAATAGCTCATTTGGATATATTTTCCTCACTACTTGAATTAGTTGTCTATCTTAGACTAAATCTTAGAGAGCCTCTGGTGCAGGAGCACCCCAAGAAGACTAGAGTCTTATGCATTTTCTATATTTAATGTAATAAGGTTTGTTTGATCAGACTAGTCATTGGTGTTTGTAATTCGGTTTTTGTTTGTAATTCCCTAGGACCCTTATCGAGCTGTCATGATAAGGTTGTTAGTTTCTTAAGAGTTTGTTAGTTGGTTATCTCTCCCAGCCACTTGGAATTGTCTCCCAACCACTGGGAGTCATGTCAGTACTACTATTGGCAAGTAGATAAATAGCTCATCTTAGATAGATTGAGGGTGTGGTTGAGAGAGATAGGGATCAAAGCAGTATTCTGTAGTTAAGTTCGAAGACTGTGAAATTAGATATTTGTATTTCAATTTAGGAAGCAATAAAAGAAGATCTTGTTTGTGTTTGATTTCCTTGTATAATCAATTTTTTGATTTGCAGTCGAAGTGATTCGTTAACCCATTCCACCGGTGAGATTATTTGAATCAGTGGAATAGCTGTTTGTAGTAGGTTAGGTTTTCTATTTTGTATTTCTTCAGTTTGTGTTCACAGGGTCAAAATTCTATAGCATGTTGAGATGAACCCTAGCATCCTCATGTGCTAGGTTGTTAATATTAGAGAAAATGTATGTTGGTAGATAAACAGTTTGGCGAAGTCACACAGGTTTTAGTTATATAGATTAGCAACACAAACAAAAGAAATTTATGTGTTTGAACCATTTTTAAGGATCCCATGGACTTCCGGTTCAACAGAGTCAATAAGTAGTCCATCGGGTTCGTAGTTGATCAAGATCAGGTGGAAAGGTCTTTGTTTGAACCTTTGGTGAAAGGTTCAACTATTCATCTGTCTATTAGGTTTGTTTTGGTTTGATGAAAGCTTATAAGAGACTAAGTAAAGCTCTAAAGGAATTCTTAAGTGTTGGGTTGAACCTTTGAACCGGTTCAACGGTTCAAGGGTTCCACGATTTAATCACGTGTCGGTTCGGAGGCCCCGCGGAATGACGAAGGTGGTAAGGATTAGTATCGATCGTTGAACCACTCATTGAACTGGTTCAATGGTTTAATGATGGGTAATAGTTCAACA
This sequence comes from Cunninghamia lanceolata, assembly GCA_027924645.1. Lineage (NCBI taxonomy): Eukaryota > Viridiplantae > Streptophyta > Pinopsida > Cupressales > Cupressaceae > Cunninghamia > Cunninghamia lanceolata. The sequence goes on from BSBN01001350.1 coordinate 1,818,460, forward strand.
GTTCGAAGAACCATAGGTTCAACGGTTCAATCTGTCGACTGTGATAGTCTCACTGAGAGGTGCAAAATCTATGAGCTAACAGACTAAGGAAGGAATTTGGCGTAACAGGGTTTAAGCCACTGATAGGAATGGGTTTTGCTGATGAAAACAACATACACAGAAAATTGTATGTCAACAACAATTGACTGGTAATCAGTCTTCCACGACCCGCTGTGCGCTCTGCGTCATAGTGGTATCAAAGCGAAGGAGTATCTTCTGGGAAGATAAGAAGATAGAATGTCAGATGGAGAGGGATTATCAGAGCTCCTAGCAAGGATGACCAATGCTGAGTTGGTTGTCCTGGTGAAGAAGCAGATTATAGAGAGCAAAGCAGTGAAAGCTCAAAATTAGGCTTTAAAAGATGAGTTGGAGAAATTGAGAGACATAGTAAGTTCTGGTAAAGAAGATGATAAGGAAGAAGAGGAAATCCTTAGGTAGGAAGAGATAGAGGTTCCTGTAGACCAGAGACCCTTATTGAATGCCCTTAAATCCATGGAGAGGAGAACCGTGGATGTGAAACTAGATTTACGAGTGTTTACAAGAAAGATGGATCCTGATTCAATGATGGAGTGGATAGACTCCTTGAACAATTTCTTCGAAATAGAAGAAATACCAAAGCATCAAAAGGTAAAGATAGCACAATCCAAAATGAAAGAGGCTACATTGACTTGGTGGAATTTCATCCAAGATGACAGAGTGAAGGAAGGAAAGAACAGAGTTGCTACTTGGAAGAAGATGATGGCTTTAGTGAAGGAAGCCTATGTTCCATTGGATTACAACATCCAATTGCATAAGAGGAGGCAAAGCTTGAAGCAGAAAGAGTTAGATGTTAGCTCCTATACTAAAGAATTCATGAAACTCTATGTCAAGACAAAAGTAAAAGAGAATGAGGAAGAGAGGGTAGCAAGGTATCTCAATGGGTTGAGACTTTCCATCCAAGAAGATTTAAATTTGCATAGTCCAGATACAGTTCAGAAGTGCTATCAATTAGCACTAAAGGTAGAAGAGAAGTTAAAGAGAAGACAAGAGCAGAACAGTAGAGGAAGAGGAAGACAGAAAAGAGGTGGAAGAAGTCCTTTCAGATGCAAAGGCAATGGATTTGGCTATCACGGAGAAACCAATCAGGAAAACAGCAAGGGAGATAGCAGTCAAACTCAAAGAGGAAACTACAATCAACAAAGAAACTTTAGGGGTAGAAGACTGCCATTTAGAGGAAGATCTCAGGGTAGAGGATCTATCAGATGTTACAATTGCAATCAAGAAGGTCATATAGCCAGCAGATGTCCAGAAAAAGCATCGAGTTCAACAAGAGAAAGAAGAACAAATATGATACAAGAATCTGACTGTCAAAGTGTGACAAGCTCAAACACTAGTCAAAGTGTAAGAGCTCCTGATAGTTATGGATGTCCTAAGATAGGAGAATCTTTAATGATTAGAAGAGCAATGACCACCATGAAGGTGCCTGACAGGGAACCCCCACAAAGAAAATCTCTTTTTGAAACTACTTGCAAGGCAGAAGGAAAGGTATGTAGAGTTTTGATTGATTCTGGATCTACTAAAAATTTTGTGTCTGTTGAAATGGTTGAAAAACTTAAGCTTAGGAGACTACCACATCCTTGCCCATATAAGGTCTCATGGCTTACTCAAGGTCAGCAAACAGTTGTAGAAGAGCAGGCTTGGGTAGAATTTCAAATTGGACCATACAAGGACAGGTTACTAGTTGACATAGCTCAAATGGATGCTCGCCATCTCCTACTTGGAAGACCATGGCAATACGATTTGAAAGCACAACATGATGGAGTTAGGAACACCTATTCAATCACCAAGGATGGTAAGGTGATAGAGTTACTACCATTGATGGAGAAGGAGGTAGAGTCAAAGGGGAAAGAAGCCAAGGTAATGCTGGTAGAAGGTAAACAGTTCATGAAAGAAATAGTAGAAGAGGGTACAGTTGCATATGCCCTAATTCCATGCCTGAAGGTAAATAAAGAACAACAGCAAGAAATCAAGGGAGAGAAGTGACAGAGGTTCATAGATCCTGCTATCCAAAAGTTGTTGGATAAATACAAAGGCATCATCTCTGATGGAATGCCAAGATCCCTACCACCTATAAGGGATATCAGCCATTGCATAGATCTGATCCCAGGATCTACACTTCCAAACAAGGCAGCATACAAGCTTACTCCAGAACAGAATGCAGAAGTTGCAAGATAGGTTGAAGAATTCTTGGACAAAGGCCTAATTGGCAAGAGTTTAAGTCCATGTGCAGTACCAGCTGTACTATCACCAAAGAAGGAAGGCACTTGGAGGCTTTGCACTGATTCAAGGGCTATTAACAAGATCACCATCAAGTATAGGTTCCCAATACCTACGATAGAAGATTTACTTGATTGTTTAGGAGGTGCTAAGTATTTCACAAAAATAGATTTGAAGAGTGGTTATCATCAGATCAAGATTAGGCCAAGAGATGAGTGGAAAACAACATTTAAAACAAATGAGCAATTGTATGAGTGGAAGGTCATGCCTTTTGGATTATCTAATGCTCCCAGTACTTTTATGAGACTGATGAATGAGGTCTTGAGAGCATTTATTGGAAAATTTGTCATAGTATATCTAGATGACATTCTGATTTTGAGTAATACAAGGGAAGAGCATCTCAGATATATAGACTTGGTCCTCAAAAGGTTACAGGAAGAGCAGCTAATGATCAACCTGGAAAAGTGTTTGTTTATGCAGGAAGAGATCACCTATTTGGGTTTTGTCATTTCATAGGGTAAACTGAAAATGGATAAGGAGAAGGTAAGTGCCATATTGTCTTGGCAAACTCTGAGAACTATGAATGATGTCAGAAGTTTCCATGGGTTAGCAACTTTCTATAGGAAGTTTATAAGAGGGTTTAGTCATGTCTGTGCACCCATGCTTGACACCATTAAAGGAGGACAGAAGTGCAGGTTTACTTGGACCAAAGAAGTAGATGATTCATTTGAAACACTGAAGAAGAAGGTGGCATAGCAGCCAGTCCTTACACTACCTGATTTCAGTAAAATCTTTCAGGTAGAATGTGACACAAGTCACATGGCAATTGGGGTGGTACTCAGTCATGAAGGTAGGCCTATTGCATTTTTCAGTGAGAAGTTAAATGATGCAAAGAAGAGGTATTCATCATATGATTTGGAGATGTATGCTCTAATCCAGTCACTCAAGAAGTGGAGACATTACTTAATACCACAAGAATTCATAGTATTTATAGATAATCAGGCTCATAGTTTCTTTAACAATCAAGAGAAGCTGAATCATAGACATATGAAATGGGTAGAAACTTTGCAAGCTTTTACTTTCACACTTAAGCACAAGAAAGGGGTAAAGAACAAGGTAGCAGATGCTTTGAGCAGGAGAGCTCTAACTACAAACAAGATTCAACTGGAAAGTGTTGGTATTGATTCCTTGAAGACTATGTATGATGCTGATGAAGACTTTGGAGAGATATATCAAGTATGTATTTCTTTTGGAGACAAATATCATACTGAATTTTCTAAATTTCTGATCCAGGATGGATTCTTGTTCAAAGGTGTACAATTGTGTATTCCAAGGTGTTCTATGAGGCTGAATATCATTAGGGAAAAGCATTGCGGAGCTATGGCAGGACATTTTGGTTTAGATAAGACTCTGGAATTGGTAAAGAGACATTACTATTGGCCAAAATTGCAATCAGATGTAAGAAAATTTGTGGAGACATGTGTGATCTGTCAGAAAGCAAAAGGGAGATCAACTAATGCAGGTTTATATCAGCCATTGCCCATTCCTTCTAGACCATGGGAAAGCATAAGCATGGATTTTGTGTTAGGTTTACCTAGAACAAGAAAAGGTTATGACAGTGTTTTTGTTGTAGTAGACAGATTCAGTAAAATGGCACATTTCTTGCCATGCAAAACTACTTGTGATGCTTCAAATGTTACAGATTTGTTTTTCAAGGAAATAGTGCGGATACATGGATTGCCATTGAATATAGTGTCAGATAGGGATGTGAAATTCATTGATCATTTTTGGAGGACTCTCTGGAAGAAGCTTGGCACAAATTTATCCTTCTCATCAGCATATCATCCTCAAATAGATGGACAGACTGAAGTGGTTAACCATTCATTAGGAAATCTGCTCAGATGTTTGACAAAACAACATGGAGAGAAGTGGGATGATATCCTACCACAGGTAGAATTTTCTTATAATGATACCATCAATAGGAGTACAGGGAAATCACCTTTTCAAGTGGTGTATGGTATGCATCCAAGAGGTATTTTAGAATTATGAGATCTACCTATAGGAGCACCTATTAGTGCAGATGGAGAAGCTTTTGCAGTAGCAATGAAAGAGGTGCACGATCAAGTCAAGAACCAACTCCAGTAGACTACTTTGAAGTATAAAGAATATGTTGATAAGAAAAAGAGAGATGTATAGTTTGATGTTGGAGATTTGGTTTGGGTTTATCTGAAAAAGGAATGACTCCCCAAAGGAAAACATACTAAGCTAATGTAGAGGAAGATTGGACCATGTCAGATTTTGAAGAAATGTGGATAGAATGCTTATGAAATCCAACTTCCTCTTGATCTTGGATTGTCACCCATATTTAATGTATGTGATTTAACTCCATACAAACATAATGCAGATATGGACCAAGAAACATTCCAGGATATAGCAGATGATGAAATCCCTAAACATGATCCCCCACACTTACAGAATATTTTAGATTCTAGAATGGTAAAGAAGACCAGGAACAAAGAATATATAGAATATTTGGTGGCTTGGCAGGGGAAACCTGATTTAGAGGTAGTTTGGATGACTGACGAACAGATCCAGAAACATGGAGCAGACTTACACACTCTCATCTCAAGTGGACTTGAGATTTCTTTTCTCAGGGAGTATGGTGCAGGAGCACCCCAAGAAGACTAGAGTCTTATGCATTTTCTATATTTAATGTAATAAGGTCTATTTGACTAGACTAGTCATTGGTGTTTGTAATTCAATTTTTGTTTGTAATTCCCTAGGACTGTTATCGAGCTGTCATGATAAGGTTGTTAGTTTGTTAAGAGTTTGTTAGTTGGTTATCTCTCCCAACCGCTTAGAATTGTCTCCCAGCTACTAGGAGTCATGTCAATAATACTATTGGCAAGTAGATAAATAGCTCAGCTCAGATAGATTGAGGGTGTAGTTGAGAGAGATAGGGATCAAAGTAGTATTGTGTAGTTAAGTTCAAAGACTGTGAAATCAAATATTTGTATTTCAATTCAGGAAGCAATAAAAGAAGATCTTGTTTGTGTTCGATTTCCTTGTGTAATCAATTTTCTGATTTACAGTCAAAATGATTCGTTAACCCATTCCATCGATGAGATTCTTCAAATCGGTGGAATGGTTGTATATAGTAGGTTAGGTTTTCTATTTTGTATTTGTTTAGTTTGTGTTCACAAGGTCAAAATTCTACAGCATGCTGAGATGAACCATAGCATCCTCATGTGCTAGGTTGTTAATATTAGAGAAAACGTATGTTGGTAGATAAACAGTTTGGCGAAGTCGTGTGGGTTTTAGTTATACAGATTGGTGACATAAACAAAATAAATTTCTGTGTTTGAATTGTTTTTAAGGATCCAATGGACTTCTGGTTGAACAGAGTCAATAAGTAGTCCATCGGGTTCGCAGTTGATCAAGATCGGGTAGAAAGGTCTTTGTTTGAACCTTTGGCGAAAGGTTCAATAGTTCATCTATCTATCAGGTTTGTTTTGGTTTGATGAAAGCTTATAAGAGACTAAGTAAAGCTCCGAAGGAATTCTTAAGTGTTGGGTTGAACCTTTGAACCAGTTCAAGGGTTCCACGGTTTAATCGCATGTCGGTTCAGAGGCCCCACGGAACGACGAAGGTGGTAAGGATTAGTATCGATCATTGAACCACTCATTGAATTGGTTCAATGGTTCAATGGTTCAACAAATCCAGCAGGTTCAACGATGAGTAACGGTTCAACAGTTTGAAGAACCATAGGTTCAACGGTTCAATCTGTCGACCGCAACAGTCTCATCGAGAGGCACAAAATCTATGAGCCAACAGACTGAGGAAGGAATTCGGCATAACAGGGTTTAAGCCACTGATAGGAATGGGTTTTGCTGATGAAAACAACATACATAGAAAATTGTATGTCAGCAGCAATTGACTGGTAATCAGTCTTCCACGACCCGCTGTGCGCTCTGCGTCAGCCTCTAGGCTCCATTTGTACATTACATAAGAGACTATGTTCTTCCATTGATTAGCTAGAATCTCTAATTTCCAACATCTTTCTTGCTAATTAGACACTATATGGTCTCAAAATAATTTCCTTTTCATTGCCCTTCTAGTATTGGTGTCTCCAAACCATTTTTGATGAATGTGCAACCTTTCTTGCAAACTCTAAGGCTCTGATAGCAATCTCCTTCCAATTGAACAGCCCTAAGCAAGCTTGAAAACCATTGAAGCACATTGCTACAACCACATAGATGATTGACATTCACTATGCATGCAATTGTCAACTTACTAAGGTCCATAAACCATGTTATTTCACCATATTTTCAATGTTTTAGAGGTTTATGCACTACTATCCTTATGTTTGAAAAGATTCAAATAGACTTGTAACTTTGTATAATCTCAAAATTGAGCATTTAGTCACTATTTGTTTCTCTTACTTTACTATGTAAATCCTTATTATTTATCTACATCCTTTACCTTAATTACACATTTAGATAGTTTCTTTATATTATATTGTTATATTATTGATCTTAAATTCTCTTGTGCACTTAATACATTGTCAAACATTGTTAGATCATTGGAGAATAATTTTTCTCGCACAATAGCATTCTAAAATTACATTCCAATACTAGCTTGCATTCTAGTAAAATGTTTGTGAATCTATTAAAAAAGTTCTTCTTTCAATTTTTCTGATATCTCCTCCAAATATGGCACTATAACTAGCTATTCAAGAAGAATCTCAAGAATGCAACTCCTTCATTATGGAGTTCTACTTCCAAGGGAATAATAAAATTAATGAAGGTGTAAGAGTGAAATATATGTGTAGGACTCCTTCAAACATGTGGCATAATCCTCCAAGAAATATATGGCAAGAGTCAAGAAAGTGAAGTAAGTCCTTTCATTACTTCATATATGACACCTATTACCATTGTTATTATATTGAATGATTCAATCAAAAAAACATATCCTCTTGGAGGAACTTACTTTCTCTCTATCTTTTCCCTTTATAAAGAACATTTACAAGTAAAACACATTATTAGTTAAAATTGTGGAAGTCTTTCATATTGACCATTACTTATTTAATATAAAAAATGTGGTACATTTCCATAACCAAAACAACATTATATTAAGATAAAAGCCAACTTCTCTTTTTATGTATACATTAGTTAGCTCATTCTATTAATACAAAATTTTGATAATGTTCATTATTTAATTTCTAAAGGCATGATATCTAAGAATTGCCAACAATAATAAATGAAGTAAAAATTTTCCCATAACCTTGATGAGACATATTACTATAGAATACTTGAAACCCCTTTGTGAAAATCTTACTATCTAAAATTCCATTTATAAAGGGCATTGGAAGCTAAGTAGATATAGACAATTATAAGATGTTAAATTGTTTTCTTACTATAAAAACTAATTAGTTTTTGTTATTTTTTATTAGAACCCCAATTTCTATATATATTTAAATATAAAAATGATATTGAATAAGATATCTAGTGTCATTTCTATTTCACTTAAATGTTCTAGGACCTATCTCTACAGGCTTAGCTACATGACATGTCTCAAGCTATAAAAGAAAAAGAATTTTTAACACATGTCAACATATATATTCTATTGAAATTTACTTTAAGTTCACAATGTATATTTTATTTGACTTTAAATATAATCTAAATTTTAAATTATACCATATCTGGCTGCCCATCTCTTCTATCCTCCTGTTCTGCATGTGTTGTAGGTTGAATGGCATGAACAGGGTGAAATGTGTCATTGACAAGCTCTTACAAGGTCATTTATAACTTAGCACATCTGTACAACTTAGGTTAAAACATATATATTCACTTGTGTAGGTATCCAAAAAAAATTTAATCTATTTAAAAGACCTACATATTGCACGTAGACATAGATACGTATTTCAACAACCTGAAATGTAGTTGACTCCTGATATAAACTTGGATCATCCAAGTGTGCTGCAATGCCCATCCTCATTGTTGTGTCAACCTACATAGACATATATTTGTAATATATATTAAATAGTACATGCACATTTTCAGATATAGTGAATTCAAAATAGAAAAATCTAAGTATATAAATAGTTTTTTAAAACAATATACATACAAAAGGGTCATGTGAGATGCCCAATGATGGAGGAGCACTCGAGACACCCTCAAATGGAGGATTCAATTTGGAAGAACCCTGAATACACATAAATATTTAATGTACATGTTCAAGACTGAATTACAAATTAAAATCAAGTAAATAAAATTATTTAAAATATAAATCATTCAAAATACCCCAAATAGGTGCCCGAGATGAACAAGTGTCAATTAAAAATTAAATCAATCAATGGTCCATGTTGCCATCATCTACACCAAACAATTCAATTGTTAAATCATTACAATTTAATTGATCTATATGTTCATTAAAAACACATGCTTAAAATTGCTATAAATTCAACATGTGTGTAACCTATATATACACCTATGTTGAATGATCAGTGGGATGATCCTCAGCAAATGGATAATCAACAAATGATTCACCCATATTATCAGATGTTGCTTGTGTAGCTGAAGTGGGTGCAACTACCTGATAAGGTCTATAACACAACTGATTGCAACCTGTACATGTATGAGGCATCGACACATCTGCAGTGGTACAAGGACCACTTCCACCATTATCTCCTCCATAGTATCTAACCTGAGCTACCATCATAGAAGACTTCTCATCTAGGCTATGCGAGAGTGCACTCAATGTGCCTAGTGTAGATACTACCGCATGATGCTAGAAGGGCACAAGAATGGTAGCAGTAGGAGGATCAATAAGAGGTTGAATAGGCACGAGTCATTAGGGATAAACCAGTGCCCCCAACCTCTATTGTGTCATGCCGCCACCAATACATTGGAATGATCTAAAATCAAAATATTTGGGTTTCTAATTCATAATAAACTCTACATATAATTTTCTCAAAAAATATAAAGGAACCTCACAATTAGCATGAGGTGGATAATCAAACACCATCCACCATCTGTGCCAAAAATTGGTAGACATTCATTCATGTCTACACCACCTGATTGATATTCTTTTCTTATTTGCAAGAATAGGTTCATTTGTGATGGGGTGTCTAAAATATTGTGCTAAATGACCTTATGTGGTTTTAAGATCCAAAATATCCTTATAGGAGAGGCCATCAGCATAAAATTGGTGCCTCTCCTCTCTCCATTTCTAGAATCTATCGAAGTCTCAGTCAATAGACCTCACAAAATCTACAATGTTTTGCATCGAAGTTGCAAAATGTGCCACGTGAGGTGGCATGAATTGTTCACTATGAATTGAATTTAGTTTTTCTTGTATGGAATCAACATTTTCATTAATTATTGCTCGCAAGAAAGCCTGGTCAGTTCCACGTGGGGGTCCAGGTAGGGGGTGAAAGGAAGCTAGGTGTGTGGAAATCGCTTCCTACACTAATCTAATGAGGGGAGGAGAGTGCAAATTTAATTTAATCGTTACTTTTACAACAATGTTAAACCACTAACAAAGATATTGCAACAAACACATACTCAAGAAAGTGAGACAGAAGAAGAGAGACACGAGATATACGTGGTGAAAACCCTTATCGGGTGAAAAACCCCACACTCCAAAACCTACACAATGTATTTTCAAAACTAAAATGGTTTACAATACACTTGCAATGTAAGCTCTTGGGAGTCTTCAACACTTGTATCTGGAGACAAATCAGCAGCATAACAGTACCTGTAAAACCTGTAATACATCTCCTCTCAAAAGCACCTGTTTATATAACAAATACAAGGCAAATATGGTTCCACATAGGGATGGGCATCCAACATGGCCTCATGGCCCAAAACCCATGCCTATGGACACTTTTCCAACTCTGTAGGATGCTCCTGACACTTATCAAGTCACCCCATCCCAAGGAGTTTTCCTATTTCCAAAATGGGCTATGACAGATCCTCTTACAACTCTTACAACCATCATAGAATCTGTCATAGCTGTCATAACTTACAGCTGTAAGAGAATCTGTCATACACAGGCTATAAATAGCATATTCTCTTACAACATGTCATAGTCCACCTTGGGGTGCCCAAAGATGCTCTTCGACACATGTCTTCACCTGTCATAGCATCTTCTATTTCTGACTCTTACATGTCATAACTTCATCAAGAATCTGTCATGACCATTACGGTCAATATTCCCTTACACAACATCCAAGATGCCGACACATGGAAAAATATTCCTACCACTAAGTGGGATGCCTATCTCCTCATGTGAGGATAAAAATACATGTGGCCATATGCCATGTAGGATGACACACCACTGTGCCAACTCCCACAATATGACAACATAAGATTTGCATCCAATTAATACAATAGGCAATTAATAAATAAATACAATGTAAAAATACAAGGAATTACCGAGCTTGAGACACCTTAATTCCCAACATTCTCCCACTTGTTGAACACCTTGTAAGAGCCAATAGAATCAATAGGATTTAACTATTATAGGCCGAGAGGCCCATAGACTCCAAACACCATCTGAACTTCTTTGTGCCCACATGTTTCGTCAATGCATTTGCAAAATTTTTCAAAATATCTACCTTCTCCAAATTTACCTTCCCATCCTCTACCATGTCTCCTACGAAGTGAAACTAAACATCAATATGCTTTGTTCTAGCTCATAGAAAGTTGGATTCTTCTCAAGGCAAACCGCACTCTGACTATCACAATTGATCATAATATGTCTTGCATCAACACAAATATCTGAACACAATCTCTTAAGCCAAATGGCTTCCTTGCAAGCATGAGTTGTTGTTATGTACTCAAATTCTGTAGTGGACAAAGAAACTACAAGTTGTTGCTTCTCATCCAACTAATTGCACCACCAAACATAGTGAACACATAGGCACTGGTGGATCTCCTACTGTCAATGTCACCTGCCCAATCAGAATCCACAAATCCATGAATATAGACTGAATGTAGAGGTCCTGAACCATTGCCATGATAGAAAATGGAATACCCAGAAATAACCCTCAAATATTTGAACACTCGCTTAACTGCATCCCAATGTATCCATCTAGGATTAGCCATAAATCGACTAAAGACTCCCACTGCTTGGGCAATGTCTGGTCTTGTGTAGACCATGACATACATCAAACTGCCAATAGCACTAGCATAAGGTACTCTGCTCATGTCCACCTCACTAGGAGATTTTGGACAATCACTAATAGACAACTTTGTCCCCAATGAAATAGGAACACACAATGGTCTACAATCTGCCATGTTGAACCTAACCAACACGATCTTCACATACTTACTCTGGCTTAACCAAAGTTTTCTGTTAGCTCTGTGTCTTCTGATTTCCATCTCCAGAATATACTTGGCTGTCCCAAAAATTTTCATCTCAAACTGTGCTGACAACTGAGACTTCAAATCAAAAATCATATTCTTAGCATTCCCAATCAACAACATATCATCAACATACAATGCAATAATGAGAATGTGATCATTATCAAATTTGTAATACACACAATGATCTGATTTCGATCTCATATATCCAATCAACAACACAAAGGCATCAAACTTCAAGTACCACATCCTAGGAGACTGCTTCAAACCATAAAAAGACTTCTTTAACTTGCAAACCAAATTTTCTTTACCTTTCTCTATGTAATGCTCTGCTGTGACATGTAGATGTCTTCCTCCAAATCACCATGAAGGAAAGTTGTCTTCACATCCATCTGTTCTACCTCTAATTCATAAGTAGCTCCAAGAGATAACAAGAATTGAATGGATGTCAGCTTTGTAACGGGAGAGAAAATTTCACCATAATCAATTCCGTCCACTTGTGAATACCCCTTTGCAACCAATCTAGCCTTGTACTTTTCAACACTGCCATCTACACTGAATTTCTTCTTGAACACCTATTTGCATCCAACGGGTTTCCATCCATTAGGAAGAGGCACCAAGTCCCATGTTTTATTCTTCTCCAAACAAGACATCTCATCCTCCATGGCCTCCTTCTAGGAACCTGCATCTTTCATGCCCATAGCCTCTTTTACAGTTCTAGGCTCATCAGTGTTAGTAAGTAAAGTAAAAGCACAACTAGAATCAAGTAATGAATAACCAAACCTATCAAGTTGCTTTCTCGTTTGTGTAGACCTCCTCAATGGCTAAGGTTGAGGTTCTGCTTCTTCCTCTGAGCTTTCAGAGATGCTAGAGCTCTGCTCATCATCAGGTCTCACAGGGTCTATTTGTTCAGTATTCTCAAGGGTAGAAGGAAACTAAACCGCATCTTCTTTCTTTTCTGTCTGTTCTAGTTGTAGAACAATGGAAGAATGTATTAGCTCTCTAAAGATAATAGTTCTACTATACAACACTTTTTCAGCCACAAGATCCCAAAGCTTGTATCCTTTCACACCGACACCATAGCTAATGAAAATACATTTAACAACCTTGTTCTCCAATTTAGATCATTTCTCCCTAGGCACATGTGCATATGCCTCACAACCAAAAACATGAAGATGTCTAACTGAAGGCTTCTTACCAGACCACACCCTGATATGTGTCTAACTACCAAGAGCTAATGTAGGAGATCTGTTTACTAGATAGCAAGTAGTGGCAACATCTTCAGCCCAAAACTTTTGTTCAAGGCTTGCTCCACTAAGCATACTCCTAGCCTTCTCCATCAGTGCCATGTTCATCCTCTCTGCAACTCCATTTTCTGTGGGGTATATGGAGTTGTCTTATGTCTTTCAATCCCTTGCTCCTTACAGAACTTATCAAACTTGCTAAACAAAACTCACCACCATTATCAGTTCTCAAACACTTAATCTTTTTACTAGTCTAATTTTCAGCAAAGGTTTTAAACTCCTTAAACTAACTAAAGACTTCAGTCTTGCTTCTGATAAAATAAAGCCATGTCCTTCTACTATAATCATCTATGAAAGATACAAAATATATAGATTTTGAAATCGAAGGAACATTCACAGGACCAAACACATCAGAATGAATAAGATCTAATACACCAGAAGACTTGTGAGAACTAGAGTAAAACTAAACATGGTTTTGCTTTCCATAAATACAATGTTCGCAAAAGTTGAACTTGAGATTACAATCATTTAACCCCTCAACGAGGTTTTTATTTTTTAGGGTATGCAGACCCTTCTAACCAATGTGGCCATATCTCAAATGCCATAACATAGTCTTTTCAATAGGAAGTTTAACTTCCAAAGCATGTGCACTAGCATGAGAACTAGTTACAACAGATTTCTTCACTACTCATTCAGATGGTGGGGATGAAGTGACTACAGCTCTTTTCTTTGAGTCAGAAGAACTATTGCACTATGAAGTGCATACCTCTAGTTGAAATAGAGTACCTCTCTAAGTACCCTTTGCAAGCACCATAGATCCTCTAGTCATCTTGCATCCATCCTTCGAAATGACAACCTGCACACCTGCATCATTCAACATACTTACAAAAAGCAAGTTTCGTGCAAGGCCTGGAATGTGCATAACTCTAGTGATCCCCTTCACTCATCCATTAGGGAATCAGATTGAAACTCTTCCATGACCAACAATCTTCAAATGAGAGTCGTCACCCAGGTACACCCTTCCACCATCAAACTCTTCATACTTTGTGAACCAGTCTCGATGTGAGGTCATTTAGAATGATTCACCACAATCAACCAACCATACATCATCAAATCCATGGGTGGCCAAGGCTGCGATGAAGGCATCACCATCATCTAGTGACTTGTCAAAATTTGAATCAGGAGCTTTCTTCTTCTTTTTCTTCTCCTCTTTGTATTCCTTTTGGAAATGCCTGGTTTTACCATAGTTCCAACAGAGAGCCTTGGACTTTCTAGGAGATTTGGATCTGCCCTTATCATTTTTCTTGTCCTTCTTCTTCCCTTTCTCTTTGGGTCTCCCACAAACTGCAAGAGCTTCTTAGGCTGATTTGGATGTCTTTCTCCACATTTCTTCAAATAACAGGGAAGATACTACTTCATCCATTGTGAAGGTTGTGGTAGTGCTTCCAATATCCATGACAAGATGATCCCATGAATCTGGCAAAGAACAAAGTAGGGTCATGCATCGATCCTCCTCCTCCATTTTCACACCCATGGATGTCAACTATGCAACAATCATGTTAAAAGCATTTAAATGGTCTGCAACAGATCCTCTATCTTCCATCTTTAGAGAAAATAACTTCTTTTTTAGAAAGAGCTTGTTCACCAGGGACTTGGCCTGATAAACAGATCCCGCCTTCTTCCAAAGTTCTTTAGCAGTCTTCTCCTCATGGACATTCAATAAGACAGAGTCAGCTAGACAAAGTCTTATCAGACCCTTAGACTTCTAATCTTTGAGGTCCTAATCAAATTGTGACATTGCTACAAGTTTAGTTCCATCAACAGTTTCCCATAGATCATGATCAACTAGTAGGTCATCCATCTTGAGTTTCCACAACTCAAAATTAGTGCCATTGAATTTCTCAACCTCTAACCTTCTGGATGTGGTTGACATCTCCTTGCTGCAAAAGATATAGAATACTCTGCACAAAACTCCCACTCAACCTAAGATTAGCTCAAAAAACCCCTATCTAATAGCTAAGACCAAAATTGGCCAGGCTCTGATACCAATTGAAAGGAAGCTAGGTGTGCAGAAATCGCTTCCTACACTAATCTAATGAGGGGAGGAGAGTGCAAATTCAATTTAATCCTTACTATTATAGCAATGTTAAACCACTAATAGAGATATTGCATCAAATACAAACTCAATAAAGTGAGACAGAAGAAGAGAGACACCCCAATCGGGTGAAAAACCCCACACTCCAAATCCTGCACAATGTATTATCAAAACTGAAATGGTTTACAATACAATTGCAATGCAAGCTCTTAGGAGTCTTTGACACTCATATCTAGAGACAAACCAGTAGCATAACAGTACCTGTAAAACCTGTAATACATCTCCTCTCAAAAGCACCTGTTTATATAACAAATACAAGGCAAATATGGTTCCACATAGGGATGGCATCCAACATGGTGTCATGGCCCAAAACCCACACCTATGGACACTTGTCCAACTCTGTAGGATTCTCCTGACACTTGTCAAGTCACCCCATCCCATGGAGGTTACCTATTTCCAAAATGGGCTATGACAGATGCTCTTACGAATCTTACAATTGTCATAGAATCTGTCATAGTTGTCATAACTTACAACTGTAAGAGAATCTATCATACATACACTATAAATAGCATATTCTCTTACAACATGTCATAGTCCACATTGGGGTACCCAAAGATGACTTTTTTAAAGATGCTCTTTGACAAATGTCTTCACCTATCATAGGATCTTCTATTTCCAACTCTTACATGTCATAACTTCATCATAGGAATCTGTCATGACCATTACGGCCAATATTCCCTTACACAACATCCAAGATGCCGACACATGGCAAAATATTCCTACCACTAAGTGGGACACCTATCTCCTCATGTGAGGACAAAAATACATGTGGTCATATGACATGTAGGATGGCACACCACCATGCCAACTCCCATAATATGACAACATAGGATTTGCATCCAATTAATACAATAGGCAATTAATAAATAAATACAATCTAAAAATACAAGGAATTACCAAGGTTGAGACACCTTAATTCCCAACAGGGGGAGGTGGGGCATCTGGAGGTGGCAATGGAGGTGGGACAACTGGAGGTGGGGGTGGGGGTGGAGATGGTGCCTGTTCATCTTGTGCATTAAGGAAGTCTTCAGCATCAAAGTGAATATCATCCATGATGATATATATAAAAACTATGAACCTACATATATACATATAAACATACAAACTTGAGTACAAAATTAATTTTCAAGAATATATATATATAAATTATAAATAAACATATACATGTTGAAATTTTATAAATTATAAATAAACTAGATAAATTATACATGTTTCAAGAAATTACACTTGAAATATTTAAATTAAACGTACAGATACATGTGCATACAAATTTCAAAATGTAAGAGCTATTATAGTGAACTATCTAATTTTCAAATTGAAGTTGGGATTTTCATTCGAGACCTAAATTTTGATTCTTGGTGGAAAACTATTTAGATGAGGATCTAGATGAAGTTGTAGGCATGTGTCATAGCTTGTGAGACGTATAATGCAAATACAAAGAAAGATATAGAACTAAATAGTAAATGTATTTTTTTTAGTTGTTTGTTTTACATACAAGGCATGTACCCTTGAGAAAGGTGTATCACTAAGTTATCTACCTATATGTTGCATCAACTACACTATCTAAAGTTTAAAGAACTTGATACTCAAAATGATGCAATAAGAATCTATGTGAATTGGACCTTGCAGTTTGGCTTGGAAGAATGTGGAAACCATGGTAGAAGCTACAGATTGTTTGGATGAGGTATGGTTATTGCAAGAGTATTTGATATTATATAGAGTGCACTATGCCACTGTTGGAGCATGTGTAACACTTGTCAGAGATGGTTGTTTGATCTATGTGTTATCACAAGATCATAACGGAGTACTTTGGTGTATTGTATTTACCACTATGGTTGTTTGATGTGAAAGCTCTCATCTTGTTGATATTACAGAACATACTTAAGTAGGCGAGTGAACTTTTCCTAGTACTCGTTCACAAGTCAATCACCTTGTCTTAGATTTTGGAAGTCTATAAGATTTTGGTAATAATATGGCTGAGGCAACCATCTTTGCCTAAAGAGTTCAACAAACCTTTCCCAATTTAGACTCGTAGATCTCAAGAGTAACTCCATTTTCTTGTTCATCCACAAAGTGGATGCTTCACCTGCCAATTGGTATGCTCCCCATACCACTTTGGTGATTTTAGAATAGTTTCTTATTTCAAAGTATTTCTCCATTTCTGTAAGCCATGCCTCCATGACATCTCCACTTATAGTCCCATCAAACTTGGGAGGGGTAACCTTTTTCATATCTCTGGATAATTCCAAAGCCAAGTGGCTTCTTCTATCCTCTTCATGTCTTGCCTTGGGGTTATTCTCTCTGCATTCAATTTAAGTGGTGTCCTCATGACGTACCTCGTCATCAGCCTCATGATAGGCTTCCCACCTGGGTCCATGCTGACCCCTGACCTCCTGCTTGAGAGTTCCAATTGTCGCTCTCATCTCATGGAGTATAGCAAGGATTTGGCTGAGTTTAGAATCAGAGTGGCCTGAAGGTTGCCCTTCTTCCTGGCTATCTCCCATATTGGTTCTTGTCTAAACCATGTTGCAATCTACTTCTCTTGAAGTGTACAGATTAATCATTCAATTAGTTTTTCATACTATTGAATCCATTCATAAATGTAAATCCATTCTCATTCATGCAATCTTAACAAGAAAGGAAAGATTTCCCAAAATTTCAAAATGCATTATAGTTTTCATGGATTACATATAATCCATCCATAGTTACAAAAAAATTTCTTTACATCTTGCTACTACAAGTCAATTTCAGACTGGGATATCTTCCCAAGCTTATCCTCATCCTTGAGGTTTATCAAATCAGTTTTAGGAGGTGGACGTACTCGCAGGTACTTATCCACAACCTCCTAAGTAACATTAGGATCCTTAAGATCACTTTCCAAAATTGGTTCCTTAGGTGCAGAGGATTTCATTGATTCATTTTCAAAGATACAAGCTGTAGCCCTAACTATTTTATCCTTCTCCTGCTTGATGTGTTTAATAACATCAATGAAATTTTTGTCTTCAGCCAACCATGCACCTCTCAAGTAACCAGATTGTCCAACACTTTTCATTCTTGAGGCTTGCTCCCTCATAGCCTTAAGGTAACTTCCATTTTCTGTTACCTTCTTCCTAGGTACCATTCTTATTCTTACCATTTTGGCATAAGAACATCCAAACATAGCACTGTTAGAGGAAAATTTTATGTAGTGATCTCATAGGTCCATGTATTGAACTTGGTAGCTCTGATACCATATGTAACATGCTAGTTCTTATTACCCAAATTAACCAACTTAATTACCATTAAGTATAAGGTCATGATTAACATAATCATAGTTAAACAAAGTAATAATCAATTTCATAATCAAAATCAATATGCATATCTTTTCTAGATATTTCAAAACTAAAATTTACAAGAATTCCAAGGATATCATTCTGGTGAATTTCTTTCACTATACATTTACAATGTTTTATTCATAGCATCAATGATAAGTTTACACATAATATTTGACTATCAAGTCATATAAAAGAACGTATTGTATTTGGAACATTGACATCTATCTTCTTAAGTTTTAGCTTGTCTTCTGCTTGGGAAGGAGAGCATCACTTGAGTGCTTTTCCTCCAACCACATACTGGTTGTCCCCCATACAAATTCCTTCCTAGAAGCAGCCCCACTCTTCAAGAAGGGAATAGATATAAGGAACCATTAGGTTTGACATCTGAGTATTTAGTGTTGTGTCCTTCATAATACTTCATGGTCATACAACTATAGATCCATTCTAACTGTGTATGACACTAATGGAAGCATTATGCCATCTGGAGCATAGTGAACCAACTAATGCATGTAGAGATAGATGCATTACTATGGCCAAAGATTTATATACATATACATTTCATAATGAATGTAGTCAAATGTTCACACACCTCAACTTGACTTAGAAGCTGTCTCATCCTACAATGTTCATAATTTGACCCCTCTAGGTCATAGTAAAGATAGGTTCAATTCACCCTTAGTCCATCTAACTTGGAATTTTGACTCTAATTTCAGGAGTTCATCCATTATTTGTCTTGTTGCCTATGCAACAGGGAACTTGTGACTCCACATCACTCTATCCCCATTCTTCCTTTTTACAAGTTTACATGTTCATGGTTTCAATTTTTAAGACCATCCCCAGTCTAAGACTCTATGAGTGTCTTGTCTCAAGGTTTTCATCAAATTCCCATTGACTATAACACATATCATATAGTCAATAGTACTAATAAGTTGATAATATTAAATAGACCTTTATTCAATAGAGTTCAAAAGGGTTTTTGATACCCTATGCTTCATCCATGATGCATTACCATTTAATAATGAAATATGTCCATAATACATTTTTTAAAAATGAGTTATCACACTCATTTTCATATTCTTTCCTACATGGAAATAAAATAACACTCGAGGGTTTACTCCCTTGACATTCAAGATTTGGCATGCACTTAATGCAACCTATATAATCTTATCAATAATAAACTAGTTTTTTTTTCTCCAAGCATGCTAAGACTCATGTTACTCTTTCATACATAAAGATTAGACCCAGAGGTATGACATTATCTTTCAAGAATAATCAAGTATTTCACTTCTCATTTTATGTCCCTCAAAAGCCTCAATGGCATGGGCATTGTTGATTGCATTGGTTTTCATGATTGACTCTTCATTCTATTATGCATAACCATTAGCCTTTTCTATTATCTTATCTTTCTATAATGCATTGGCTTTCGCTTTCTCAAATGGCTTATCATTATATAATATGCATGGCTCTCAGCCTGCTCAAGTGACCTATCAATATCTTTATAAATAATTATAAAACATGTTTGTTATCCTTAGCCTTATGAGCTTCAAGGGGCACGAGTCTACTACAGCAACACTGATAACCATTTGACCTCATGGCCTCAACAATAATATCAAACATGCAATTGTTATCGAATAAGATAACTACAGTATCTTTAATCATTCATCCATGAAGGCCTTAACAGAGTTATCAATCATAATAATGCTTTCATAAAGGATAACATAGTCTACGACTAACCATTGTGTGGCTATCAACGTGGTATTACTTATACATCTGTCTACTACAAGATCCCACGAATGTAACATACAGTCATACCTATGGTGATTGGCACATTGCCGAGTTGCAACCTCCTAAGAGTAAGTCTATCAATGCTACTATCAGCTCTGTCTTGGAAGCTCTTAAAACCTGTAACTCGCTACTCCTGTAGCCTCCTCTTCTCACCTCCTAAACACTAATAATCAAAATTAATAACAACAAAGACTATCATTGATTTCTTTGCATGAATTTTCTAGTGCTAAACACATTACCATCTTTTTTGGAATGATAGTGGTTAAAAATAGTTGACATAACCCGTACCACCTCATAGGTATATAGACTCCATAAACTTCATATATCTCCCATTTGAGAAAAACCTACATTGTTTAAGCTTATGATAAGCTCCACCATGACTTCCACTCACTCCACTCTTCATGGATAGTGGTACAGTTGGCAACAAGAAACATATAAATTTATTATATAAAAGTGCTTGACCACTACAAGTGGATAATAGTTTTATCTCACATAATATTATATACATCTAAATGATACTACATGATTATTAAAATAATCTAGGGTATCTCCAAGTTATATTACTATCGATAAGGTGGTAACATTAACATGTGAATATGGGGTCGATTCTCACTCCCCCACTTTGCTATATTAGATGATAGATAAAATAATTAAACGATATTCACAAAATTTAATATAGAAATGGATAAGTAAACAAAGGAAAACTCTAACATCCAACCAAGATTACTATCAACTATATGAATTTTCTAAGAACATTATCTAGTTGAATCGACATAGATCACTTTGAGAGATCTTAAATCAACTTTCCTACATTGGTCAAATTGAAATCGGCCTAACAAGGAAAAAGAGTTATACTCAACCTATCTTGCATGGGTTCATGAAAGATTAACTTTGATACTCAGATGGCATTTTGACCTTTTGCCAACATCTATTTCCTTCTCCCAGGTGATACTCTCCTTCCATCCTTGAAAGAAGATTCTTTTCCTAGTTACACTCACAACCATATAACCATGATCAGTGCATCATCACTTAATTCATAAATCATTATGATAAAAATAATCTTATTAGCATGTAATCACATGTCTAATCTAAACATCCAATTGATATCCATATATTCAATTATTCTACTTGATATTTTCTATAAACATCAAATCATTAATATAATATTAATTATCATGTGTACCACACAAAATTAAGATTAAGTTTAATCGAAAATTGGGGATGTAACACATAGAGCAATGAACTATGGAGCATCTACAAGAAATAACCATGCATGGAACAAGAGCAGAAGTTATGGGTTCACAAATATAAATTTCAACTCTTTTTCCCTTCTTGTGAATTATAATGTCACATGCTATAAGTGCAACAATTTCAGACATACAACAAAATTCTGTAGAAGTGTTTTTGTGGAACCTCCTAAATAGAACAAGAAGGAGGAGACAACAATCAAGCAAAAAGAGAAGAATTCAAAAACATGGAGAAAGGAGAAGGAAGAAGAAAAGAACAAAAAATCCATGTTGGTTCAAATAGATCTACACACACGAAATTGAAGGAGATTAATGGTACATTGACAACAGTTGTTCAAAACATATGACAGGTGATAAAAGTAAATTCCTCACCTTCAAAAGGATGAAAGGTGGAATAGTGAAATTCAGAGATAATGCCCCTACAAAAATATCAAGGAAAGGCAATCTTAGCCTAGATAATTGTAAAAGAACTAAGAACGTGCTATATGTTAAAAGGATAAGACACAACCTCCTAAGTGTGAGTCAAATGTGCAACCAGTGGCACACCCTCACATTTCATGCAGAAGGATGTGAGATCATCAATGCAGGGAAATGATTTGCAGAAGCTAGTATAGCAGAGAACAATCTCTATATTCTTAGAAAAATCAGAGGTGAGACACGTTGTATGAGTCAAGAAGATGAGACTTGGTTAAGGAACAGGAGGATGGGAAACATAAACTTTGATAACCTTATCAAAGTCAGTCATAAGGAAGTAGTAAGAGATATGCCAAAAATTTCAAAACCTTCAAATATAATTTGTAAGCAATGTTAACTTGGGAAGCAAACTAGAAGAAGCTTCAAGTCAAAGGAATATTCTACTTTGAAACCTTTGGAGCTTGTATATATAGATCTTTGTGGGCCTACCAGGATGAAAGGAATGCAAGGAGAAAGGTACTTTATGTTGTTAATTCATGATTTTTTCTAGAATGACTTGGGTTACATTTATGAAAGAAATTTTTGAAGCTCTTGACAAGTTTAAGGCATTCAAGGCCTTAGTAGATAATGAAATGGGTCTAAAGATCAAATTTCTTAGATCAAATAGAGGAGGAGAATTCACTTCAAATGAGTTTGAAGATTTTTGTAAAAAGCAAGGGATAAGGAGACATTACTCTACTGCAAGAACTCCACACAAAAAAGGAGTGTGGAAAGGAAATATAGAATAGTTCAAGAAATGGCTAGGACCATGCTAAATGAGTTCGTGATAACTGACTCATTTCGGAGAGATGCAGTTCATACCATTTTTTACATTGTAAACCATGGACAACTCAAAATAAATGATTGCAAGACACCATATGGATTATGGAAAGGAAGGCCAGCAATAGTGAAGCACTTTAAACTATTCGAAAGCATGTGTTATATATAAGGAGAGATGAAGAAGACTTGGGAAAGTTTGACTCTAGAGTTGATGAAGGAATATTACTTGGTTACTCATCAAGGAGTAAAGCATGCAGATGCTACAATAGGAGGTTGCATAAGATTGTTGAGACTACATATGTGAGGGTAGATGAGGAAAGATACCATAAAGAAAAGGCACAAGAAGTTGATCCTCAATCTGAAGATAATGGAAAAGATGAGGAAAGTGAAAATGAGGAAGTTGAGCAACAAGACTCAAAGACACCATCAAAGATATCATCTAAGACACCCTCTAGATTTGTCCAAAGAAATAATCCAGAATATTTGATTATAGGTGACAAAGATGGAGAAATAAAGACAAGAAGGAGATTGGTAAATTTTGAAAATTTGTCTTTTCTTTCCAAAATAGAACAAAAGAATTTTAAGAAAGGAAGTGAGGACTAACATTGGATACGTGCCATGGAAGAAGAATTGAATTAGATAGAAAAAAACTAAACTTGGGAACTTGACCCAAGACCTAAAGATAAGAATGTGATTGGCACTAAGTGGGTGTTTAGAAACAAACTGAATGAGGATGGTCAAGTAGTAAGGAACAAAGCAATGTTAGTGTGCAAAGGATATGCTCAAGAAAGAAGGAATAGATTTCGAAGAAGCATTTGCTCATGTTGCACAATTAGAAGCTATAAGGATGTTTTTGGCTTTGGCATGCTTCAAGAACTTCAAAGTTTACCAGATGGATGTTAATCAACATTTCTAAATGGGAATTTAGAAGAAGAGGTGTACACTGAACAACCTAAAGGGTTCACCCTGACAGAACAAGAGGACTTTGTTTGTAGGTTGAAGAAAGCACTTTATGGTTTGAAGCAAGCTCCCAGAGCATGGTATTCTAGGTTGGACAAATATCTAAAATAGAAGGGTTTCAAAAGAAGTATTGCTGACAGTAATCTATACATTAAAACTGAAGGTGATCATTAGTTGATTGTTGTAGTATATGTGGATGATATTATTTTTGGAGGAAGCAATGATAAGATGTGCGAAGAATTTGCCATGAATATGCAGAAAGAATTTGAAATGTCCATGCTTGGTGAGTTGTCTTTCTTCCTTGGGCTACAAATCTATCAATCTGATAAGGGGATATTTATTCCACAGAACAAGTATGTTAAGGAAATGTTGAAGAAATTCATAATGGAGGATTGTAATCTTGTAAGTACACCCATAGTAATTGGATGTAAATTAAGTAAGGATGATGAATCACCCAAGGCAAATTAGACACTTTATAGGTCAATGATGTGAAGTCTATTATATGTGACAACTTCAAGGCCTGACATTATGCAGGCAATTTATATGGTGGCAATGTTTTAGGCTACACCTAAAGAAACTCATGTGCAAGCAATAAAAGGGATATTCAAGTATTTAAAAAGCACAATGGATTTTGGTTTGTGGTATCCAAGAGGTAAAGATTTTACCTTAACAGCATATACCGATGTAGATTGGGTTGGTAGTGTTGATGATAGAAAGGCTAGGAGAATTCTTTCTATGAGATAGTCTTGTATCATGGTTGAATAAGAAACAAGCGTCAGTCTCTCTATCAACTGCAGAGGTGGAGTACATTGCAGTAACATCTTGTTGCACTCAAGTTCTATGGATGAAGCAAACATTGAAAGATATCAAGGTAGAATATGGTCATGCTATATCTATATTCTATGATAATATGATTGCAATCAATATTTCAATTAATCTAGTCATGCACTCTAGAACAAAATATATTCCTATCAAGTATCATTTCTTAAGAGAGTAGGTGACAAATGAGCAAGTAATGTTGGAATATATTGCTACACAGGAACATATTGCAAAAAAATTTACCAAGCCACTTCTGAATGAGACTTTTGAGTATTTAAGGCAGAAATTGGAAGTGAAATCATTCCCATCTAGTGATTAAGAAGAGGCATAAATTTAGGGGAGCTAACCATAGCATTATATTTTAGCTCCATGGAAGATGCTAATCAAAGATAGATGAAAGTTCCTTCGCCATTGATGTCAAAGGGGGAGAAATAGAGATAGGGGGAGTATTACAGATAGCAGGAGCATGACAGATAGGGGGAGCATGACAGATAGGGGGAGCATGATAGATAGAGGGAGCCATGTAGAAAGAGAGAGTAGCCTATTATATTCATAGATTATTTCTTTTCCAGTTGCCACCAATGATAAAAGGGGGAGATTGTTGAAATATATTTTCATTGATGTCAAAGCAAGTAGTCATTGATGTCAAAGATAAGAGAATAAGAACAACTCTTTATAATATCTATGTTGAAGAAAGATAATGATGAGGTCAATATATAGTTTATCTTGAAGCTTTTATACTCACCATGGAAGGAATATAAAATGGTTTAATGTTGGCCAACTTTCATATAGAGCCAAGTATCCTTTGAAGAAATTAAAAAATGACAAGTGTGGATGACTCCCGTATCAATGCCAACGATTAGAAGGGTGAGTTTAAATAAATTTGTTTGAAGTAGATAACCTCCTCACAAGATTAGCACCAAGATGAAATTCAAACTTATTAAATAAACATAATCTAAGGTGGCCGACTCTCTCATAAGGAGCACAAGTATTTAATAAGACAAAAAATCTCTTATTGAATATACACAATGAGGTGTGATTCATTGAGAGGTGTGATCTGATTTATTGTGAAAGGATATTTGTGTGAACGGTTGTGATCCTATCAAAATTGTCTCCCTTGATTATGTATAAGAGGTAGATAAAAGTGTGAGTTGGACGTTTGAAGAGAAATTGATATATATCTGATTTTGAGAAGACATA
Organism: Cunninghamia lanceolata; assembly: GCA_027924645.1. Lineage (NCBI taxonomy): Eukaryota > Viridiplantae > Streptophyta > Pinopsida > Cupressales > Cupressaceae > Cunninghamia > Cunninghamia lanceolata. The sequence goes on from BSBN01001350.1 coordinate 1,844,080, forward strand.
GGGAAGGGATTTATGAAGAGTGTTTTGGACCTATTTTGAAGTATATTGTAGCCCATGAATGAAAGATAAGTGTAGATATATTTGATGAATATGTGTGAAGATTAAGAGTAGATTTTGAAGGAAGATTTTAAGATATTTGTGATCAAATTTGTGAGAGAAGATAGTGCATGATTTGAATTAGGTTTGTTAAGGAAGGATATTACAAGAGTTGTCGTCAGATTTGTGAGGGAAGAAGTATCTACATAGACCTTGTAAAAATGATATCACTCATTGAAGAATTTGAAGGTTGTTGCCTATCAAATAAGCTATTGGTGTCTCTTGCTGAGTTTGTGCTCAGTTGTGGGGATTGACCTGTCTCTAGTGGATTGGTGCCTACAAATTCTATAAGTGGGGATTGGTGTCTCCCTTGGGTTGTTGCCTACAAAAGAAGACTTGTAAAAGAAGTAGGTTGGTGCCTACAAAGAAGATCAATATATAAGCAATATTTTGTCATGGTTTTCTCCCACAAAGGTTTCCACATAAATCGTGTGTTCTTCCCATGTTCTTAATTGCTAGATCTTGCATGTGTGTTATTGTTAAGTTTTGAAAAGTAAAAGTTTGTGTTAAATTTTGATTCACCCCTCCCCCCCCATTCTCAGCATAATCATGTGCTCATCAAAGGTAAAATACTCAAGATGACATGTCTTTAGGTCCTAATTGGATTTAATGATTTATCCTTAAAGTATAACTCTTCTTTTTGTATTATATAATCTCTATGACTTATCTTATTGTTGATTGTGTTATGATTAGCCAATGACTTAATAAACTAATTTAGAATAAAAACATCTATTTTTTATTATTGAAATAAGATTTTACAAATAATTTTAAATTAAACTTGTAATAAAAATAAAATAAAAAATATTTAAGTAATTTAATTTTACTTAATTTTCTTTAAAATTAATCAAACTAAATAAAATTAAGCTATTTACTTATAAATATATTATAAGAAATATATAATTAAAATGCTATTACCAATATTTATGTGAATGATTATATGTAAATGTTATCTTGAAATAATGTAAACACACATAAATTAAATATTTAAACTTAAAAATTTAAATATATTTACTGAAATTGATAGTAAAAGGGTTATCGTATCAAACTAAAAATAAATTGTCAACAAAATGCATTGAGAGCACAATTAAATGAAAATTGTTGCTCAATTCTTCTTAGTTTAATTTTAATAAGGATCGTAGATTTACAAGTAATCCATTGCTCTCAATTATATTTTCTTAACATACAATATCAATTTCAAAACAATATTATATAATATTATCTCATTTCATTAATCATTATAAGTTTCAAATATTTAAGATTTTATAAGATAATAATAATTGAAAAGGAAAAGATGTCAAGCTTTCTTCATTCTACTGATCTAGAATGTAAACAAATTGGATATCCTTTTGCCATTTTAGGAAGAGGGAAATATATGGCACTATCAGCTTTCAGTGGCTCCCATCTATTCATTACAGTCACACAGTTAAATATGAAATAATTAGTAAAATTTTAATTTAAAAGTGTTTAATATACAAAGCATAAAAAATGAAAATAAAAATGTATATCAATTTAACCTGAACTTTGTGACTAAATTGTGAAGGAAGAGAGCAATTTCAAATTGGGCCAAATAATATCTTGGACAAAGTCTAGCACCTTTTCCGAATGGAATATAACATGGATATTCAGAAATCTCCTGCAATTAATTCAAGATGAATAATTATTAGTTACACCCAAATATATACATCAAATTATTCTAAACAAATTGACATGTCTCTCCCCACATACATGACCATGATTTTCCCAACGCCATGGGTTGAAGATGTGAGGTTCAAAATAATACTTCTCATCCAAATCATGACCACTCAAAAATATAAACACTGTCCATCCTTTTGGAATAATAAAATCTGCATTAAAATAAAATTATATTAAATTATGTTTAAATATGTCCATGAAAAATGAAAAATATGTATGTTTGACCTGTTATTAATAAGAAAAACAACACAAAATACCCAAAATGCAAATATTTAATTGAATGTCACTAATTAAAAAATTGTGAGAAGTTTTTCAATAGAATTAATTGTTATTAATTAGATCAGTCCTGAAACTATGATTTAATTATTATATAAGTCAATTTTCTATGAAATTGTATCAATATATATAAGGTGATATCTTTTTTAAAAATTTAATAAAATTTAAACAAAACCTTACACTATATTTATTTAATCTATTCCTTATAATAAAATAGAAAAAACTAAATAAATTTAGTAGCAAGAAAAAAAAATTCTTAATTGAACCTTTGTATTCAATGTCTTGTTTGGGTTCTCTAAAAATAGATGGACCAGGACTAACCACACGGAGGGTTTCCTTTATAACCTGTAATGAAATTGGGAAAAGAAACATATAATAAAAATTAGCAGTATATTTAAAACTGGTAATAATTTTCCAAATTTTCAAGTTTTTACTTACATAACATAATATTAATGTCTAAAGATATTTCTATAAACATCTATATTTAATTTGAAAATAAAAAACAACTAATAATATTATAGAAAATCACAGCAGACTGCTCTTTAATGAAGTGACAACTTGAGAAAAAGAAAATAAATCCTATTTAATTTCATTTAATTTTTCAATAAAATATTAAAAACGTAAAATATCAATGTTAAATAACAAAAATAAGACAAAATATATTGTGTACTTATGCATTGAGTAAATTTCATTGACATATAGTCGTCCCACGTTAGCTTTTGATCGTCTTTGTCTTTGGCCTTCAGAATAGCATCGTGTTCATCCTGTCCATTGGCAATTCACATCATCACAGTCATAAAGTTAGAACAGCGTTTAGTGTTGGTCTTCATCTATAACAAAATGTGATGAATATTTGTTTATTTTTGTTGGTCAAAATTAATTTTTATCGTTGAAGTAGATGATGTTTAAGCACAGCCTTAAAATAGAGGGATCATATTGACTATTCTAGAGACTCACCCTGATCTCCTTCAATACCGGTGGATTCTCAGTGAGAAACTTTACGGCAAATGTCATGGTTGCCGACGAAGTCTCAAAACCCGCAAAGAGCAAAAACAGTATAAAATCTGCAACGATCTCATCAGAATAGTTGCCTTCTCTCAAAAGCTTGGTCAAGAGATCATTACGGCTCACTTCTGGATGTTGCCTTCTGTCCTCTATACACTCATAAATTTTTTTAATCAAAGTTTTCCTTGCCTGCAATGCAATATGATTTCACTGATTTTTTTCAAAATCAAGTAACTAAAAACTATTGAGAAAGTATAACTTTTTATCAATGGTAGCAGTTCATCACCACTCTATTTAAATATCATCAGTTTCAATAATCAAACATTTAATAGCAATTTCACATCTCATTCACAAAAAAAATGGTAAATATTTGTCCTATTTCTATTGGTCAAAATTGACCTTCGACTATTGAAATGGATGATATTACAAGTCAATCTTTTATAATAAAAATGTTGCAAACGGACACAATTAGGAGTGGTAGGTTTTGAGTTTAACCAGCGGTGCGTTGTAAATGACCAGCTGATCGAAAAACGTACGGCCACCACGTGGCAGTCGACCCTGCACCGATGACCAGTGTAGATGCAATCTCCGATGTCAACTCATCCTATGTGGACACTAGTTGGAGTCGACTGCGGTCGACTGGGTTTCCCTACAACAATGTGTGTCGTTTACAACGCACCGGCTGATTATGGCTGGGCAAAAAATATGAATCTAGAAAAGCTTTATTGAGGGGGAAGCAGATGAATCTATACAAGCTTTATTGGTGGGGAAGTAGAACACACCTTCAATCCCCTTGCAAAAGCAGTTCCAGGAATATTGATGGGAAAGCAGATGAACGCTCTCACATATTCGTCAAAAGCTTTATATATATCTTCCAACTCCTCACCAGGGGGTAAGTCCAGCAATTTTTTCCCCAACAAGTTAAGAACAAGCTGAAACACAAATAGATTCATATCAAAACAAAAATCAGACAATTAAAAGAAGTAAATACCCGTTAATAGTTACGGGTTGCATGTTGCTTGCCTGTTGGCACTTGTGCTGAAGAGGGATCTCTCTCTGTTGTTCCCATTTCTTCATGCCAGTGAGAAACACATGCTGTATGTCTTCCATGAAGTCAGACTCCAGATTCTCGTGCTTCAACAAATTCACAGCAGTTCCATGGAGTCTTCTCTGTAGATCTCCGTGGACATTCAGCAGACCAAATTTGCCTATAATCTTTGCTGAAGAGCTCGGGTAGTTGGCTTGAAACAACCTTCCCTCGTTTTGCAGAACATATCTACTGAACTCTGGATCAACCGATACAATTGTCCGCGGTCTTCCAAACAAATTGCATCTGAAAATTGGCCCATACCTGTGTGTAATTTAATTTCGCTAATTAGATCTCTAAACTGATTAGAGCTGCAGTCAGAGCACAAATTGAAACATATTAACACACCAATCAATGTTTGTTAACAGCACAATGGGATGAGATGGATTTGAGAAATTAGGCACAAAAGAAGTCTCGTGAGAAAATGAGATGAACTCAATAACCTCCCATTGTCTAGCAACTAAAGAGGAAAAATGGAGGAATATAGAAACATTTACAGCAGATATGAAGAATGATACTAATCTGATAATTTACCCAAGTACATTCGTGCGTATTTTTATCACTAATGATCTGAAACACTTAAAAAAATAGAGAAAGCTACCCAAGAGATTCATGCGGTCTGATAACTTTGCATACAGCATAAAAGATTCACCTTTTATATTTATAGATAACTAGAATCTCAGAAGGCACTTGCAAGAAGGTTGCTATCAAGGAAGGTTTGAAAAAAATTATAATAGTAACCTTCTCAATAGAGCAAAATGGCAGGTTCATTAGACATATACAGCTATTCTTAAATATCATCCACTTCAATAGTTAAAGGTTAATTTTGGCCAATAAAAATAAGACAAATATTTACTACTTTTTGTTGTGAGTGAGATGTAAAATTACTATTGATTGTTTGACCATTGAAGTGGATGATATTTAAGTAGAGTGGACATATACACACTATTTTTTTATGGTATATAAATTTTCATTGGTTAGTTTTATTAACCACTCCATTTAAATATTATTCAGTTCAATGATCAAATAGTTAATAGCAAATTTATATCTCATCCACATTATGTGGTAAGTATTTCTCCTATTTTTATTAGTTAAAATTAAGTTTGACTGTTAAAACTAGAAGATGTTAAGTAGAGTGCACAAATAACAGCAACTCTTAAATACCTAATGAGAAGGCCTCATACCAAAGACAAAATAAGGAAAAAGAGAAGCTTGAGAAACATCCAACCAACCATTCATTTACCTCAATAACTTTATAGCTCATTTCTGTTAGAACTATTCCACTTCTATAATTGATATTTTTTATTCCATATGCCTAAGACACCTATCTCACATTATTAAATAATCAGAGCCAAATCTAAATGTGATTGAAATGTTTGTTCATTTGGTTCTTCATTTTCAATTAAAAATGTAGTTTTTCAGATTTCACAATGCTATCACAAGGCTTCGAGTGCCCAGAAAGCTTTAATATCAGAGCTGAAGACTTCAATTGCAAAGGATTCATCAGCAAAAGTGATTCTCATGTACATCATAAAAAAGCCACCCATAACAAGGCTAATAATTTTACATATAGAGAGGATCATGTGTTTGATTTAGCTATACAAGTGTTTTTCATTCGAAGAAACTATTATTCTGTAAGAGTATTACCTGCGCTCATGTTCATCAATGAAGTTTCGACGGTGTTCATGATGTGGGGAATTACTAGCTTTGAAGAAACTGATAGTCTCACCAAGAATGGGCCATCCAGATGATCCCGGTGGAAGTTGTTTCTTTTTGTTATTGCTCCTCCAAGTTATCCTTCTTCCCAATAGAAGTAAAATTGTTACTGATAAAGTGCAAGTGAGAATCACTGCAAACACCATCTGCTGCTCCATTTTGCTTTGTTTAACATTTCACCCAACAAATACAGATATAGGAGATCTTAAACATAGATTAACTAAGTAGACATGAAAAGATTCCAAATTAGGTTAACGGAGTTGACTTGAAAAACATTCTAAATTTTGTCCAAATTATGTTAATGGAGTAGACATGAAAAAGATTCTAAATTTTGTCCTATCTTTCTTGAGGTTTTGTTTTCCTGCAAAGACTAAAGACTGAATGAGATCTTTTCTAGTCCAGAACTGAGATTACTGTCCACCTAACCCTGCTAAATTGTGACCAAAATTACATGTTGGGACTTTTAAATTTTGAAGTTTCCTGGTTTCAATTTTTAACAAGATCATCTTTTTATTGTTCAAAGTTTTCGAGGTTAACCACTTTAACTGATGAGACCACAAACAAAAGACTTAAACTTAACAATATAGATACTTAAATTACAATAAATTTACGGTATACTATCTTTCATTATTTAGTAGAAAAAAATGTTAATAGAAGATTTGTGGCCATGTTTTTAATTTTTAAAGTTGTGTTAATGGATTTTAAAATTTTAAATATTGTGTTTATTCCTATCCTAGTTGAAATTAGGATTCCCTTATGTAGAAAGGCACCTTGTTATTGGACTTTTCTCCAAAAAAAATAGAAAATAAAGTTATTATGTGAATGAAATATAAGGGAACAAAAGTTATTTCATTTTTTGTTTAAAAAGGGAGATAAAAAAAATAAAGGTTATTATGACCCTTTGGTTAAAAGGGAGGAGTAATAATATTTATCACATCAATTAAAGAAACCCTTTATGAAAGGGTGTGATGGTTTGAAAACCACCCCTTAAGGGATTATACAAAGCATTTATGTGAGACTTGGAAAGGGCATTGAGATCACTCAAGGAAGGAGGTGCTTTGGTGGGTTATAGGCATTGGAGAAGGGGGAAGATAACATGTGTCCAACTTGAGTTACAAAGTATACTTGAGATTGTCTTGGCTAGGCTTGTGGTGCATAAGCACGACCAAGACCATGTTGCAAGTATGAGGTTAACCAGTGTTGTCATTGATGTCAACATACTCATATTGCATTGATAAGAAGGATTGGATGAGCTGTGTGCTGAGGTTATTAAGGAAATCAGTCTCAATCAGGAATAGTGAAGAACAATGATGAGAAAAAGGCAAAAGTACTCAATCGGTTGTGTATCAAAGGATGTAGATTAAAGGGTTTGTAGATATGAGTCTTGAGATGATCCAGTTAAGATTTCAGAGGTCCACATGAAGATATGAAGAAGTTGTGATCGATCAAGTAGAACCGGTTCTGAGAGATACTCCGGAGTGATAGAGTGCTACAAAAAGGTCCGGTGAGATCCGGAAGTGCATTGTCCTATTCTGTGGATTGGATGGAGTGTTTGGGATGTCCTTGTGATGTGTCATCTCGATTTGTTCATGGTTTGGAGGTCTAGAAGCACATTTTTCAGTATGACAGTGGCGGTAGACTGTGTTCTTGAAGTTCTAGATGAAGTAGAGAAGAGATTCTAATAAGTAGAGGAAGTGCGGATGTACCTGGTCATTTAGGCAAGTTGTGAAGGTTCTTGGATCATGTTGAGGTTGTGTTGTTGGTCCGCATCAGTCTTAGAGCCCAGAATTGGAGATATTCTTCCGGATGGAGATGTTCTTGCTGGCCAACTGGATGAGTTCTTCCGGATGAAGATGTTCTTGTTCAGACTGGCGACCGGATGAGTTATTCATCTTGTGAATGTTTTGTGGATGATTGCCGACTTAGATGATTGTTCCTAAGTCGATGCCTTGTATAAATAAAGGTTTGTGAATTCATTTTGAAGTGTGTTGAGAAGCGGATGAGTGTGGGATAGCGGAAGAGCGAAAGGTAGAGCAGGTGTGTCTCGGGCTTAAATGGAACTGATCCAGACATGGTAAAGATGTCATTCTCCAGTTCAAGTTTGTGATACTTATGATCTTGTAGACAGTGTGTCTCTTGTAGGTAGTGTGCCTCCTTGTGAGCAGTGTGCTCAAGCAGTGAGCCCTAACTGGCATGTGCCATTCATTTTTCTTATTCTTCTAACAGAGAATAATCTTTGGGTTAATCACCCCATGGTTTTTCCCTTAACTAGGTTTTCCACGTCAAAAATCTTGGTGTCTAATGTGTTGATGTTTATTTGCTCTAGTGTTTATGCTTTATGCTTTCATGAATGGATAATTGATATGCTGTTAACTAACAAAGAAGAATCAAGTGTTTGAAGTAGAAGCAAGTTTTTGTACAACTAATTCACCCCCCTCTCAGTTGTGTGCCCTAGATCTAACAATTGGTATCAGAGCAAGGTTCCTCTAAAAAGAGCTTAACCACTTGAGGAGATCCAGGATGTCATCATACAAGAAGGATAGCTCGAAGTTTGATGGAACCAACTTCTCTCTCTGGAAAGGTCACTTGCAGTGTATGGGAAAAGCATACTTGTCCATGATCACAAAAGCATATGTACCTCCACACGGTGGTCTGACAACTCTGAATGAAATCATAGATGCTAAAAATAATTTGCGGACCAAAGAAGCTCTTCTAAGCGCATTGACTGACTCAAAACTCTCAAATGTTATTGACCTACCAACTGCATATGAGATCTGGATTAAACTGGAACTTCTGTATGAAGGAGATGAGTTTGTTAAGAGTGCAAGGTTGCAAAGTCTCAAAGGGAAGTTTGAAAGATTGAAGATGAGAGATGATGAAAATATCACTACCTTTATGCCAAGAGTGAATGAGTTGGTGTGTGGAATCAAGAATGCTAGTGGAGTTCTGGATGAAAATGAGATTGTTTGCAAAATTCTCAGATCCCTTCCTACTGCCTACAAAATCAAGGTTGCTGCCATTGATGAATTCAAAGCCCATACAACTGTCACAAGAGAGCAATTGGCTGGCAAACTAGCTGCATTTGAAATGACTAAGTTTGGAGATGATCACCCCAAGATTGAATCTGCATTCAAAGCCAGTGCCTAAGTGAAAGGTAAACAAAGATTTGATCCAGGAGAGAACTCTTCAAGGAAGCTATCATGGTATGATCAAGCAAGGAAAGACATGGAAGAGGAAGAAGCAAAAATAGCTCAACTTGAAGCCCTCATTGCAAAGAGACTGACAAGAGGATCCGGTAAGTATGAAGGAAAATTACCCTTTAAGTGCTTCAAGTGCAATAAGATTGGTCATTTTGCTTCAAGATATCTAGAAAGATCTGCAAGGTCCAATTCTAACAGACAAAGGTTCCAAAAGAACTGTTACTATGTTCATGAAGAAGATGATAATGAAGAAGTAACAGATAATGAATCAGAAATAGGAAGCAAATCTAGAAATGAATGGGTGTTTATTGCCATCAAGGAAGAAGATTCAATATCCTCTGAATCTGTCAATAATAAGGTTGTAGAAAGAGCTTTGGCTGCCCAAGTTGAAGAAAAGGATGATTGGGTTATTGACAGTGGATGCTCTCACCATATGACAAGTGACAAGAACAAGTTCTTAGATTTGGAAAGGTATGAAGGAGGAATGGTAAAGTTTGGTGATAATTCTGCTGGTAGAATCAGAGGTAGGGGAACTATTTCTTTTGATGGAAAGAGCAAAACCGGTAATGTACTATATATTGAAGGATTGAAGCACAATCTTCTCAGTGTTGGTTAGTTGGTGGACAAAGGCTATGATCTCTGGTTCAAGAATGGAAGATGTAGGATCTTTGACAGCTTCAGAACTGACATTGCATCCGATACTCAAACAAAAGGTAATATCTTCAATCTAGTTGGTTCTAATAAAAGTTGTTTGTTTGTTCAAGTTGATTAGAGTTGGTTATGGCATAGAAGGATGTGTCATGTGAATTTTGATAACATCATCAAGATAAGAAATACTCAAGCTATAAGAGATCTTCTAAAGTTGGTGAAACCTACAAATAGTTTGTGCAAAGAATGTCAGCTAGGTAAACAGAGTAGAGTCTCTTTCAAAAGCAAGGATTAGTCCTCTACCAGATTATTGGAATTAGTTCATACTGATCTATGTGGTCTGACAAAAATCAAGAGTATGCAAGGTGATAGATATTTCATGTTACTGATTGATGACTATTCCCAAATGATGTGGGTTACCTTTCTAAAAGAGAAATCAGAAGCCCTTGAGAAGTTCAAAATCTTCAAAGCTATGATTGAGAATCAAACCAGATTGAAACTAAAATGTCTGAGGTTTGATAGAGGTGGTGAATTCACATCCGGCGAATTCATAGACTTTTGTGAGAAGCATGGTATAAAGAGACAGTTATCTGCTCCTAGGACTCCACAGTAGAATGGAGTAGTTGAAGAAAGAACCAGACCATCCAGGAAGCATCCAGGACAATGATGATGGAAGCAAATGTTCTTCAGATGTTTTGGAGAGAAGCTGTCAGCACTACAGTCTATACTCTCAATCGAGTTCAAATCAGAAGCAATACCGGTAAGACTCCTTATGAACTTTGGTTTGGTATAACTCCCACTATGAGATATTTCAGAGTATTTGGTAGCAAGTGTTACATCAAAAAAGATGAAGATCTAGGAAAGTTTGATGCTAGAAGTGATGAAGGAATTTTCTTGGGTTACTCCACTCAAAGAAAAGCATACCGGTGTTACAATAAGAGATTAAGAAAGATGATAGAAAGTACAAATGTGAAGGTTGATGAAGGAATTGAGAAGCCCTCAAGGTTTTATGAATATGATGAAGATGATCAGAATGATTCTCTGGTGCAAGGAGCTCAATCCTCCTCTAAAATTCAGATTCAGACTGATCCAGTAAATTAGGAAGAAGAGGTTTGTCTGAATGAGCCTGATCAAGAAACAGTAGTGCAAGAAACTCCCAAAGCTCCAAGGTATGTAACTCTAAACCATTCTGAAGATCAGATCATAGGTGACAAAAGCAAAGGGGTACAAACAAGGAGGAGAATTGCTCAAGATTCAAGTGAATACTATTTGATTTCTAAGATTGAACCTAAGACAATTAATGAACCTTGCAATGATGAAAACTAGACCAAAGCAATGGAGGAAGAATTGAGGCAAATTGAGAAAAATCATACTTGGGATCTTGTTCCCAGACCTAGAAACAAGAATGTGATTGGAATCAAATGGGTCTTCCGGAACAAACTAAATGAAGTTGGTGAAGTAATCAGAAACAAAGCTAGATTGGTCTACAAAGGCTACTCTCAAATAGAAGGAATTGATTTTGAAGAAACCTTTGCTCCGGTGGCAAGAATCAAGAAGCAGTCAGATTATTCCTTGCATTTGCTACCTTCAAAGACTTCAAGGTATATCAGATGGATGTCAAGTCTGCCTTCCTAAATGGTGATTTGGAAGAAGAAGTATACATTGAACAACTGGATGGATTTCAATTGTCTGATCATGATGATATGGTCTGCAAGTTGAAGAAAGCACTGTATGGATTGAAGCAAGCCCCAAGAGCATGGTATGAAAGGTTGGATAAGCATCTTGTGCAGATTGGTTTCAACAAAGGTACTGCTAATAGTAATCTATATTTCCAAATAGATAATGAAAACATCTTGATTATTGAAGTATTTGTTGATGATATCATCTTTGGAGGAAGAGACAGTATGTGTAAAACCTTTGCAAATCAAATGAAAAGTGAGTTTGAAATGTCAATGCTTGGTGAAATGAATTTCTTCTTGGGTCTACAAATTACTCATACAAAGAAAGGCATCTTTATCTCTCAAACCAAATATGTGAAAGAATTGCTGAGGAAATTCAGAATGGAAGATTCAAAGCCAATGAACACTCCTATGTCAACCGGATGTAAGTTGAGCAAAGATGATGACTCTCCTAAGTCAGATCAGACCAAGTACAGATCAATGATTGGAGGATTATTATATCTCACTCAGACTAGACCAGATATAATGCAGGTTGTTGCTCTTGTGGCAAGATTCCAGGCTGATCCTAGAGAATCTCATGTTATGGCAATCAAGAGGATTTTTAGATATCTAAAGGGGACAACTGAGTATGGTCTATGGTACCCTAGAGATCATGATTTCTCTCTTCATGCATATACAGATGCAGATTGGGCAGGAGATGTGGATGACCAGAAGAGTACAATGGAGGAGCATTCTTTTTGGGAAAAAGGTTGGTTTCTTGGCTAAGCAAGAAACAAGAGGCAATATCTCTGTCTACAACTGAAGCAGAATACATTGCAGCAGTAGGTAGTTGCACTCAAATCTTATGGATGAAGCAGATGTTAAGAGACATTAAAGTAGAATATGAGGAGCCTATCACAATTTTCTGTGATAATTCAAGTGCAATAAATATTTCTAAGAACTCAGTGTTGCATTCTAAGACCAAGCATATATCTATCAAGTTTCACTTTCTGAGAGAGCGAGTGAACAAGGATGAAGTCAGATTGGAGTATGTACCCTCCAAGGATCAGATTGCAGATATTTTTACTAAACCTCTTCCCAAGGACTCTTTTGAGTATCTCCGGGAGAAGTTAGGGGTCATGGCCCCTTCGGTGATGAACTAGGATGCACTGATGTGCATCAGTCCGGTGGATATCACAGTCATATCTTGTGATCTGGATTGATGATGGGGAGCTACTACTAAGGGGGAGTAGCTGGTATGATTCTGATGTGTTAGAGTTGCAAGTATGAGCCCTTTGCCATTGATGTCAAATGGGGAGAGAAGACATGTGAAAAACAAGTGGTTGATGATCAAAGGGGGAGTAGTAAAGGAAGAGAAGACATGTGAAGAGTTGTTGCTGATAGGGGGAGCTGTGACAGAAAGGAGAAGTTCTTGTCTTGATGGTTTTTCACATCATATATTGCCATCAATGACAAAGGGGGAGATTGTTGCAAGTATGAGGTTAACCAATGTTGTCATTGATGTCAACATACTCATATTGCATTGATAAGAAGGATTGGATGAGCTGTGTGCTGAGGTTATTGAGGAAATCAGTCTCAATCAGGAACAGTGAAGAACAGTGATGAGAAGAAGGCAAAAGTACTCAATCAGTTGTGTATCAGAGGATGCAGATTAAAGGGTTTGTAGATATGAGTCTTGAGATGATCCAGTTAAGATTTTAGAGGTCCGCATGAAGATATGAAGAAGTTGTGATCGATCAAGTAGAACCGGTTTTGGGCGATGCTCCGGAGTGATAGAGTGCTACAAAAAGGTCCGGTGAGATTCAGAAGTGCACTGTCCTATTCTGCAGATTGGATGGAGTGTTTGGGATGTCCTTGTGATGTGTCATCTTGATTTGTTCATGGTTTGGAGGTTCGGAAGCACATTTTTCAGTATGATAGTGGTGGTAGACTGTGTTCTTGAAGTTTCAGATGAAGTAGAGAAGAGATTCTAATAAGTAGAGGAAGTGCGGATGTACCTGGTCATTCAGGGAAGCTTGTGAAGGTTCTTGGATCATGCTGAGGTTGTGTTGTTGGTCTGCATCAGTGTTAGAGCCTAGAATTGGAGATATTCTTCTGGATGGCGATGTTCTTGCTGGCCAACCAGATGAGTTCTTCTGGATGAAGATGTTCTTGTTCAGACTGGCCGACCGGATAAGTTATTCATCTTGCGAATGTTCTTGTGGATGATTGCCGACTTAGATGATTGTTCCTAAGTCGATGCCTTGTATAAACAAAGGTTTGTGAATTCATTTTGAAGTGTGTTGAGCGGCGGATGAGTGTGGGATAGGGGAAGAGTGAAAGGTAGAGCAGGTGTGTCTCGGGCTTAAATGGAACTGATCCAAACATGGTAAAGATGTCATTCTCCAGTTCAAGTTTGTGATACTTATGATCTTGTAGATAGTGTGTCTCTTGTAGGCAGTGTGCCTCCTTGTGAGCAGTGTGTTCAGGCAGTGAGCCCTAATTGGCATGTGCCATTCATTTTTCTTATTCTTCTAACAAAGAATAATCCTTGGGTTAATCACCCTGTGATTTTTCCCTTAATCGGGTTTTCCACGTCAAAAATCTTGGTGTCTAATGTGTTGATGTTTATCTACTCCGGTGTTTATGCTTTATGCTTTCATGAATGGATAATTGATATTATGTTAACTAATAAAGAAGAATCAAGTGTTTGAAGTAGAAGCAAGTTTTTGTACAACTGATTCACCCCCCCTCTCAGTTGTGTGCCCTAGATCTAATAGACCACTAATAGCTATGAGGGCCAAGACCACTAAAATGAGATTGTCCAGGCCAAGCTTGTGGTGCGTAAGCATTGTGCATAAGCACAGCCAAGACCACTAATAGCTATGAGAGCCAAGACCACTAAAATGTTCCTAGAGTGAGAGTGGCCTTTCTAAGTGCTCTAATTTAGATAAGTATTGAAGCTATTGATATTTAAAGTTATTTAATTTTAATGTTAATCTAATTATGGATCATGTTATTTATGTGAGACTTGGAAAGGGCATTGAGATCACTCAAGGAAGGAGGTGGTTTGGTGGGTTATGGGCATTGGAGAAGGGGGAAGATAACATGTGTCCAACTTGAGTTATAAAGTATACTTGAGATTGTTCGGGCTAGGCTTGTGGTGCATAAGCATTGTGCATAAGCACGGCCAAGACCACTAATAGCTATGAGGGCCAAGACCACTAAAATGAGATTGTCCTGGCTAGACTTGTGGATAAGCACGGCCAAGACCACTAATAGCTATCAGGGCCAAGACCAATAAAATGAGATTGTCCTAGCCAGGCTTGTGGTGCGTAAGTATTGTGCATAAGCATGGCCAGGACCACTAAAATGTTCCTAGAGTGAGAGTGGCCTTTCTAAGTGCTCTAATTTAGATAAGTGTTGAAGCTATTGATATTTAAAGTTATTTAATTTTAATGTTAATCTAATTATCGGCTATAGTATTATCTATCTTAAATCAACTAGTAATACTTAAATAACTCTAGGAGAAAAGTAGCATTATATTTGGGTATGACAGCCTAGATCAGCAAAGCCAAGGCCAAGCTAGGAGCCTTGAGCACCTATAATATGGCTCAAGGGGGTGTTGGAAAATGCACCACACAAAACTAAAGATGGACTTGTCACCAAGAGGGTTTTTAGCTCAATGATAAAGCATCCAAATATAAAATTGGAGCTCCTAGGTTCAACTCCTAACTAATCCATGAAAATTTTATTAGAGTCCATGAGAAGTTTTCTTTGTCATGTAAAAAATACAAACGCTTAGGTCTCCTCAATAATCTAAAAATATAAAAAGAGATGACAATTATCTATTTTAGATAGAATCTATACATTAGACTGTGATAGAAGAATACAAGCTTGACCAATTATCACCAAACAACTTATACAAATTTGAAAAAAAAATCTTTTTCTATTAACCCACTCTTGAGAAAATGTGACGGTCATTGGTAATGTTACAAGACTTTGACATGAGTTCAATTTTTTTTTCTAAATAATCATTATATTCTAATAAAAATTTTATGGCAGAAATATCTTTATAGATTATTCAAAATCCATTCTCCCTGACTAAAGTGATTTTTTGAGGTTATTCCAATTTACTTTAGACATTAAATTATTACACACTTAAAAGGAGGCGGCCAGCTGCAGGCATATGGGATCTAGTCTGAAAATCCGATATAGATCTGCATGAAGGCTCTGCACTAGCTGCGGTAGAAAAGATTGTCTTTCCAAGATCAAGAGTATTAAGAGAAGACGGGAACATATTGAGCGATGTAGCATGGGAGTGAGTGAGTGTTTTAGGTATCCATAGCCGCTGGCTCTTTGCCTGCTGGGTCGCAGGCCTGTGTGGTAGAAGTTTGGGCTCTCGTGCCTTTTCTTTCTGTCCATTGTGTGTGAAGAGTAGCAGGTTTTGGTAAGTGCATTTTGTGTCTGAGAGTTTTGAGAGCCGGGTTGTTTCCTTTCTGTTTTCTTGGAGAGAGTTGCCTGCATGGCAGCCTTTAGTGGGTACTAGGGGACCCCCCAAACATGTCTTTCAAAGTTGTGCTTGATGGGGACGAGCCTTCCTCATCCGGTCATGTGCATGCAGTCAATTTTTTGTTACATGCAATAAAGGAGTCCAAAAATGCTTAGCGCTTGGAGTTTCACTCCATATCCAATGGCTTTCTAGAGAAGAGCAAAGATTGCCCCATGCTGGTGATTAATCCAGATTCTATTGCAGATGATGTCCTCTATTTGACTGAGCATGCATTAATATGAAAGTTCACGAGTGTCTGAATTTCTCTACCTTTTTTTTTTGGGAGTCCTAGGCCCAAAAAAAATTAGAATCCTAAAGGGGATATGGAGATCATTTTGGTTGCAAATGGCTACTTCTTTGTAGTTTTCTTCACAATAGCAAATCAATATTGAATTTTTGAAGGAGGTCCCTACTTTCATAACCAAGTGAGCCTTTTCATCAAACCTAGGCATATAGAGTATGATTTGGTGGAGGAGCTCCCGTCTAAGATTCTATCTGGATTAGACTTCCTCGACTTCCAAGAATTAGGACACTCTCAACTCCATACTAGAGATTTTAGGGAAACCCTTGGGTTTCTCCCATCAAACCCTTGACAAAAAGGTAGCCACTTTTGTCTGTCTTTATGTTGAAATTAATTTTAATAATCTGCTTCTTGAATCTCTAGAGATTAGATTGGGTAGTATGAAGTGGATCCAATAGATTGATTATGAATCACTTCCATTTTGATGTCGTGCTTGTCATGAATATGGACAGTTACAAAGAAATTGCTCTAAAATGGGGACTAGATCCCCTCAACCTACTTCTGAGATGCATGCAGTCAATCTCAAAGCCAAAGGAAAATCCCTGATTAAGAATGATGTGTCAGACCCAAATGGATTTATTTCTGTGAAATCCTAGTCAAAGGCATTTAGCTAATGAATTATCAATTCAAAGCTAATCCTAAAGGGGCCTCCAGGATATGATGTTCTTGAGAACTTTGAGGAGTTGGATACTATGGAGGCATGATGGTAACATGGTGGGTTAGGACATGCATTCCACACACTTAGGTTCTCCCACCTCCCTTGTTTTGAACCCTTCTACAGTGATGCAAGAGACATCGAAGGAAGGAGATGTTCCTGCTCCTAGTCATCTTGGGATAAATGATAAGGAACGGGAAATGGTAGAGACATTTACAGAGGGAACATGCACTGTCCCTATGATAGAGATTTAGATGAATCCAATGGTAGACAATGTTATGACCAGACTAGTGATTGAATCATGGCCAAAGAAGATGGCAAAAAGAAGGTTCCTCCTGTGTTAGAGCCTCAATAGAAGAACATTAAAAAGGGGGAGATGATAAAACTTCAAAGGCTGGAAGGAAAACAATTGGGATCAGGAGAAGGTGAAACTGATAGAAGAGTCATTGGTGGAATTTGATTTTGTTCAAAAATTGGATACTCACTTTTGCACCTCTCAAAAATTATTGTAATCACATGGAATGTAAGGGGTTTGAGTAGCATCCCTCGATAAAAAGCTACTCGAGACTTGATTCGTGAACATAAACCTAATATTTTATTTATTCAGGAGAGTAAACTTTCAATGGAAGATATGAATAGTATATCTTTCAAGATTTGGAGAAGGGTCTATGTCATGTACTGGCTCCCAAGGTATGGCTGGTGGTGTGTCTTGCTTATGGAATCCCTATAGTATCACGCCTCTTTGGTGGTTGAGAAGTAGGAACTCAACCTCGCTGATGGCATCATGCTTTGACTCAGGAGAAAATCTTCATCTCACCAATGCTTATGCTCCTATTGATTTCCTTGGTAAGACTTCGTTTTGGTCTCATATTCAATTTGTATAGTCTCTTGCTCCTGTTTGCCCTTGGATTCTGGCAGGAGACTTCAATGCTATATCTAGTTTGGAGGAAAAATCAAGGGAGTTGATCTCTTGACTCATCTTCTACCTTAATGATGGATAATGTTTCATTTCTTAATTTGGTGGATGTGAACTTGCAAGAAATGGGAATTTCACCTAGCTTAATAGAAGATGCAGAAATGGCTATTTCTAAAATTCTGGATAGATTTCTTGTGTTAGATTTTTGGATTGGTAATAATTAGACTACATCTTCTGAGATCTTGGGGTGGAGAGGCTCAGATCATTGGCCTATCAAGTTTTCCTCCTCACTATTATCTATGCCCAAAAAGCCTCCTTTTAAGTTTCAACTTATTTTGCTTCATGATACTAATCTACACAAGCTTACAAAGGCATAGTGGTTAGAAGGGAAGCCTGCTTATGGTATTGCTATGTTCTCATTTTTCAAGCGGCTCCATTTTGTCAAATTCAAACTCAAGAAGTTGAATAGATACTCTCTTGGAAATCTTATTCAAATTAAAAACTGGTTGCAGGATAATCTTGATAGAATCACTTTCAGAATTAAGGAAGAGGGAATGACAAAGGATTGGTTGCAGGAAGAGACTAGGTGGTCCAAGGAACTATCTGAATTGGAGATGCAAGAGGAGATTTTTTGAAAACAAAAATCCCTGTGTTGATTGGCTCCAAGAATGGGATAAAAATACAACTTTTTTTCACAACTCAGTAAAGGAGCGTAGAAGTGGTAATGATGTGGCCTCTCTCATCTCAGCTCAAGGAGATCAATTAACATCCTTTCAAGCTATTTTTGAGGAAGTTGTTAGGTTCTATTCTTCTTTGTTCATAGAGAACAGTCCTCAAGCTCTAGTAGAAGAGAAACTAGTTCTTGATTGCATTCTTGCATTGGTCTCAAATGATATGAATAAATTACTCTTAGAACCTATTTCTATGGAGGAGCTTAAGATTGTTGTGTTTCAGATGAAAAAGGTAACCTTGGCTCCTAATCTTGATGATTTTCCTTTTGACCTTTTTCAAGAGTTTTGGGAAATCCTAAGATCAAATATGTTAGAGGTGGTTAGAGAATCACAAACTAACAAGCAAATTCTCAAATCCATCAACTCCAGCTTTCTTTCTCTAATTCCCAAAAAAAAGGGTCCAACTCTTTAGATTATTTTCATCCTATAAGTTTATATTTAATGTGAATTACAAGATTAATTATAAAGAATTGAAATACAGAGTCATGTTCTTGTTGGAGCAAGGGTTTGGAGGTGTTCTCAGGCACCATTTTGTGCAAGGAATTTAGCAATAACACATGTCCTCTCTTCTGCTAGGTCGTGGATAGGTCTGGTTGGGGCCCATTCCCTTTCTTCTACTAGTGATACCATTTTTGCTCTATGGAGGCTATGTATTGTCCCTCCCACAACTTGTTTCTATTATGAGTTCTATTTTTTTGGAGATTCAGAGGTGCTACTCATATGGCAACCCTTTGGGTTCTAGGGGACCCCCCCTAATTTATCCTTCTGAGATGTAATTTAAGGCAAAGAATCATCTTCTTACAGACATGTAAATGTTATCCACTTTTTATTACATGCAATAGATGAGTCCAAGAATGCTCAAAATTTGGGGAATCATCTGAAACCCAATGGTTGTTTGGTGAAAAATAATGAATGCCCTATGTTGGTGATTAATCTAGATTCCATTGATGATGTTGTTTTGTATTTAACTAAATGTGTATCAATTTGCAAGTTTATGGGTGTTCACATTTCTCTACCTTTTTTGGAGGCATGACTTAAAAAAATTGGAACCCTGAAGGGGATATGGAAATCATCCTAGCTGCGAATAGATACTACTTTGTGGTGTTCTCATGGATAGAAAATCAGAATTTAATTTTTGAAGGGGGTCCCTACTTTGAGCACCAAGAAAGCCCTTTTATCAAACCCTGACATATAAGGTTTGATCCTCTAGAGGATCTCTCATCTAAGATTAATTCCTAGATCCATCTTCCTCGACTTCCAATGGAGTTCTGATGTCAGGATATTTTGCACTCCATAGTGGTAGTTTTGAGAAAACCCTTGGGTCCTTCCTATCAAACCCTTGACAGAAAGGTAGCTACTTTTTCCCATCTTTGTGTTGAAATAAATTTGAATAATCCACTTTCTAAATCTCTATAGATTAGATTGGGTAGTATGAGCTAGATTCAATAGATTGATTATGAAGCACTTCCATTTCAATGTCATGTGTGTCATGAATACAAATACTTACAAAGTCCTAAATTGTCCAAAATTTGGGACTCGATCCCCTCAGCCTGCTCCAAAGACACACGTAGCTAATCTCAGAGAAAAAGGAAAGTCCCTAATACAAAATCACAGGCCAGACCCAAATGGATTCATCCCTATGAAATCTCAATCAAATGCAAAGTCATTGAATCGTTAGTTCAAAGCTAATCCTAAAGGGGCTTCTAGTAATAGATATGATGTTCTAGAAAGCATTGAGGAGCTAGACATAATAGAACATGATGGTAACTTGGTGGGTTAGGGCATGCATCTCATAGGATTTGGTATTACCCCTCCTCTTGTTTTGAATCTTACTATAAGATGCATGAGATAACAAAGGAAAGAGATGTCCCTACTCCTGGTCATATTGAGATAAATGATATGGGTCAGGATATTGCAGAGATACCATCAGAAGGAATAGACTTTGTCCCTATGATGGAGATTCAGATGGAACCATAGGTAGACAATGCTATGAGAAGACTTGTGAATGAATCTATGGTCAAAGAAGATGGCAAAAGGAAGGTTTCTCTAGTGTTAGGGTTGCAACAGAAAAACATTAAGAAAGGGGAGTGGAAAAATCTTCAAAGGGTAGAAGGAAAAAGGATCAAGAGAAGGTGAAGTTGATAGATAAATCTTTGGTGAAATACGATGTTATTAGGATATTGGATACTCACTTTAGTACCTCTCAAAAATGATTGTGATCTCTTGGAATGCTAGAGCTTTGAGTACCATCCCTTGACAAAAGGCTACTTGTGACTTGATTTGTGATCATAAACCTGATATTTTATTTATTCAAGAGATTAATATTTTAGTGGAGTATATGATTAGTATATCTTCCAAGATTTGGAGAAGGGGGTTTTGTCATTATGTTGGCTCCCAAGGTATGACTAGAGGTGTTTCTTGCTTATGGGACCCCTACAGGATTATGCCTCTTTGGTGGTTGGGAAGTAGGAATGCAATTTCATTGGTGGAATCATTCTTTGACTCAAGAGAGTCTCTTCTTCTAGCCAATGCTGATGTGCCTATTAATTTTCCTAGTAAGGATTTGTTTTGGTCACATATTAGATATGTTCGATCTCTTGTTCTTGTTTGCCCTTGAATTATGGCAAGAGACTTCAATGTTATATGTAGTCTGGATGAGAAAATGGGGGGTTAGTCATCTTGGCCCTTCTTCTACCTCGATGAGGGATAATGTTTCCTTCCTTAATTTGTTAGATGTAAAGCCACACAATGGGACATTCACCTCGCATAATAGAAGATGCAGCAATGATTCTATTTTCGAAAGGCTAGATAGGTTTCTTGTTTTAGGTTTTTGGATTGGCAATGATTGGACTACATCTTCTGAGATCTTAGGGTGGACAAGCTCAGATCATTGGCCTATCAAGTTTTCCTCCTCACTGTTCTCTATGCCCAAAAAGCCTCCCTTTAAATTTTAGCTTATGTGGTTTCATGATTCTAATTTGCATAAGCTTATAGAGGAATCATGGTTAGAAGGGAATCCTGCTTTTGGTACTGCTATGTTCTCTTTTTTCAAATGACACCTGTTATCACCCAGATTTACACCCTTGCTTGCAGTTGTGAAACTTCAGCAATCTGGAATAACATGGGAATGATCTCTAAGAGTGGGACTTTGCTAAATGAGATCAGACCTCCAGAGAAGGTTGGCTTCCTTGACTGGATATCACCTAAAACTACTAAATATTTAGGGGAAAAGGGAGAAGGAATGCTTTTAATGAAAAAAGAAAATAGGAAAACTGAAAGTGAAGGTGATGCGCCAGACAGATTTAAAGAAACTTCCACAGAACTAAAAAATGCACAACATAACTAGATGTGGCAAGTATGTATACATAGATTAGATGATTCTAGCAGAGGCAAGAAGCAATATGATTGAGAGGGACAAAAAAAATTCATAGACAACAATATGTAGATTTACACAGAACTAGAAAATCAGTAAAAGAGGTATGATAACTTGCATATATTCAGTAGGAAGGCAATGTTACAGTATATGAAAACTCTATTTGGAAACAGAAAGACCAGAATGCCAAAAAATTTCCAACCTTCTTTACAACATAAGAATGCATATATATAGCATTCCAAAATAATGCCCTAGGTCAGTTACAAAATTTGCTCAGAGAGCTGCCACCAAAAAAAATCTCTGAAGGGACATCCCAGCTACCGAAGTAATGGTGTCAAATATCTAGAATTGATGTAGATGGAAGATATTTTTAGTCTTCAATGCTAGCTACTGCATCATCAATATGCTCCCTTGAAATGGTGGAAGATATTTTGGTATTAAATGCGAGCAGCTTGCGTGTCTATCCTCGACCATGACTGTATGCAGCGTCTGAAACAAGGCGGTGGAGAGATATTTTATGATCATCAATGCGAGCTCCTTCCTCTTTGTACAGTAATGAATGTAAGAAATATCTGCATCTACCCCCAAAAATGGTCGCTGAAACATCCCTTCAGCCAAATATGCAAATCCGGATCATGTACCTCTGCTTTTGGCACTTAAACTCCTCTTTGAAATCGCCCCCTGAATATGTACCTAGATCTGCATACAACGCAGGCCCCTACCTTTTTGAAACGGCCTTTGTACACTTCTCCTTATAAGGGATATGATGGTGACATCACCATCATGGACACTTGGGGTGATATATGGAAATCGGAGTGATATTACAAATATCGGGGTGATATATGGACGAAGGGTGATATTACAAATATCGGGGTGATATTTGGAGGAAAGGTGATATTACAAATATCAGGTTGATATTTGGAGGAAAGGTGATATTTGGAGATCGGGGTGATATTTGGATATCACCCGATGTTCAGAATATGACCTGATCTGTGAAATATCAGGTTTGACCAAATGTTTGACCATGCATAACTTCCATATTTTAGCGAATTTCAAGGTGATGTAAACAGCAAACTTGCCTATTTTTTCAAGCTCTTTCACATGGTAAGCTTCTTCAGGCAAGCTTCAGGTAATGAGATTTGGGTTCAAACTTCAAGATCACAAATATAGCTTACATTGGGGATATGCACACTGACTGATGCTACTTGAATTATTTGATTCCGGCTAGAGGAAAATAGGTCAACAATTTGGTGACTTCTATGGGATGTTTGCCTGCTAAACATAAAATCAGTAGCCTTAAGCATCCATTGGGCATGGGGTCAAGTCTAAATCATGCTAGAAAACTAGAACCTGCCTCCAAAATACAAAAAGGGGGAAGGGCCTACATTCTCCTAATGACAATGCAGCCTGTGCAGAAGCACTTAGGGAAAGGGAAAACTAAAATAGAAATGAAACCTACTCTAATCCTAAACTAACCAGTCACACATGAGCTTAAACAAAACCATTAATCAGTTCTTGGAAGTAACTACCCTTTCTTAACATTTTACAATGTTTTTGATGCATGTGGGTAGTTAAAAAGAGACGAGGGGGAAATGGGCATATGACAAATTGGTAAAACACCCCCGACAAAATGGAGATAAACTCACCTATCCACCTGGACTGATTGTTGATGTTACTAGCTTGTGGTGAATAAATGTGTTGATCCCACTCATTTTGATGTTCAACTTCATGCTTAGAGGTAAGCATGACAAGTTGTGACCTCTCTTGATGTGTCTTCAACTAAGCTAGATGCCTGATTGGGCATCCCCTTGAAGTGATATACAAATCATGTTGGATCTCGTGTCTCTGCTCTAATTCTTTCTCTTCTTGCTCTTCATTTGTTATGATGGTGTCCTCCATTTGACTTTCATGTTACTGTTGTGTGTGAAAAAGCTGACTTGGGACATCATGGCTTTCTCCTTCTTCCCTTAAAGAACCTAAGAAGGTTGACATAATGTCATCATGGCTGCATTCTTCATCTTCTTGCTAGTATGAAAACTCTAGCTCATGTGATTCTACCACAAATATGGCTGCCCCCACCTTATGAACAAAATGCTCATGATATTCTATCTTAGGCTTATAAAATGAGCCATGTACATGCTCAAAAGAGAAGACCTCCCCATCAAGAAGTTGATATCCTTGCCTTTTCTTGCATGCTAGCAACTCACAATCATGCTCACTGCCTCCAAGTCATTCTAGGTCTGTTGGCAGCTTGTTTTCATCATCATTTTCAATGTGGCTGGGGAAATCATCAAACAAGGCAGCATCATCTTCTTTCTAAGTAAATTCAGTAGTAGCCTCCACCATAGCGCACTCATCCCAGAAAAGAGCTTCCTTCAAGTCTTCAAGGGCTAAAAACTCGCTGCCATATTCGACCTCCATGCATAACAAGTTATCATTATTTTCGATGTGCTCTTGTTGCTGCCTATCCACAATCAGCTGCTCATACCCTTCTTCTTCAACATAATCAGGTAGCTCATGTAGTAGGGTAGCATTATCCACCTATGCAGTGACCTTAACAATACTCACAGGTGCACTAGGTTCAAACAATTCTATCTTTGTGGGTGTAGGAACACACTGCTCCTCATTAGTTATATCTTCTTCCACCTCCTCTTTTGGCTCATCTTTCCAATTATCTTGGTAGACAACAGGTCCATCCTTGAGGATTGAAATATCATCAGGGAAAGAGGTTTGAAAATCTTCCTAAATTTCTTGGAGGGGAGAGGGTTCTGAACACATTTGTTCCTAGGGAGTGATAATCTGAATTCACACAGGAATAGGGACTTGTGAAGGGATAAAAGCATTGAGACCTAGAAACTTGTTGAGTCCAGGGTTCTCTTGCTTGTGAATTGGTATGAGAGGACTAGTTTTTTCAAGGTTTGGCATTTTGTAACCAAGATACTCGATCCAAGAAGGCTTCCATGATAGAGAAGTTTGAGCTGCCTTCATAGATTCATTTTGATTTAAAAGATGGACTTGTTTGAAGATAGGAACAGGCTCCTGTGAAGGCAGGGGGCCTCTAAAACTTGGGATTTGAAAACTGGGAAATGGTTTTGGAGGTGTAGAGGGACTAACCTACCTGAAGCTTGGAATTTTAAATTTGGGACTCCTTCAGCAGTAGGCTAAGTAGGTGTTGTCTTTATAGCAAGGTTTTCTTGAAAAACCTCCTCTTGTACTTCTCGCTACTGGTCACATTTTAACATTTCTATAAATTCATCAACCTCCTTATTCAAATTTAGAGACAGCTTCTTGAGACCATACATGCTTATGATGCTGAGATCATAAAACCGCTGAGGCCTACTGTACCCTGCTGCTCTTTTGGCCTTATCTAAATTTTTGTCAAGCTTTAAAAAACCACTCATGAGCTCATTGAAAGCATCAATATTCTCAGGGGCAACATTAGGGGTAGGAGAGAGGTAAGCATCATGATGATGCTAATACTCTGCAGTGGTAGGGCTGTATGGCATAAAATCAGAGGCATTTAGGGACTGGTATTGCTGATATGGGGGCCAATAGCATGTATTTGGATTAGGGGTAGGAGAAAAGCCATGATTTCTATAAAATTCTAACATTTTTAGCATCTAAATGTTGGATAATCACAAAATATCAGAATGAGAGCAAAATAGGTCTGCAACCAAAGAGAAACTAGATACATACCAGAGAGGGAGTCGCCAGGTGATTGAAATGCTTCTGGAAGCTAAAATAGACCAGGAAAATCACCAAAATCCTGACCTTTCATAAAATTTTAGGTACGTGGGCTGCCAAAAATAGCTAACGTTCGGTAGAGTCGCCATGGTGTTGAATATTGCCTCCAAAGGCTGGTAATACTAGGAGAAACACCAAATCTCTCAGTATCTTGATGAGAAGTTCATCGAACTAGTCCCACCAGGCATGCCAAAGTTGTTATCACCTAGATTTGCACCCTTGCTTGCAGTTGTGAAACTTTAGCAATCTGGAATAACATGGGAATGATCTCTAAGTGTGGGACTTTGCTAAATGAGATCAGACCTTCGAAGAAGGCCGGC
Source organism: Cunninghamia lanceolata (assembly GCA_027924645.1). Classification (NCBI taxonomy): domain Eukaryota; kingdom Viridiplantae; phylum Streptophyta; class Pinopsida; order Cupressales; family Cupressaceae; genus Cunninghamia; species Cunninghamia lanceolata. The sequence goes on from BSBN01001350.1 coordinate 1,870,050, forward strand.
TTCCTTGACTGGACATCACTTAAAACTACTAAATATTCAAAGGAAAAGGGAGAAGGAATGCTATTAATGAAAAAAGAAAATAGGAAAACTGAAAGTGAAGGTGATGCACCAGACAGATTTAAAGAAACTTCCACAAAACTGAAAAATACACAACACAACCAGATGTGGCAAGTATGTATACACAGATTAGATGATTCTAGTAGAGGCAAGAAGCAATATGATTGAGAGGGACAAAAAATTCACAGACAACCATATGCAGATTTACACAGAACTAGAAAATCAGTAAAAGATGTATGATAACTTGCATATATTTAGTAGGAAGGCAATGTTACAGTATATGAAAACTCTATTTGGAAACAGAAAGACCAGAATACCAAAAAATTTCCAACCTTCTTTACAACATAAGAATGCATATATATAGCATTCCAAAATAATGCCCTAGGTCAGTTACAAAATTTTCTCAGAGAGCTGCCACCAAAAACAATCTCTAAAGGGACATCCCAGCTGTCGAAGTAATGGTGTCAAATATCTGGAATTGATGCAGATGGAAGATATTTTCAGTCTTCAATGCCAGCTATTGCAACATCAATCTACTCCCCTGAAACGGTGGAAGATATTTCGGTATTAAATGCGAGCAGCTTGGGTGTCTATCCTCAACCATGACTATATGCAGTGTCTAAAACAAGGCGGTGTAGAGATATTTTCTTATCATCAATGCGAGCTCCTTCCTCTTTGTGCAATAATGAATGCAAGAAATATCTGCATCTACCCCCAAAAATGGTCGCTGAAACGTCCCTTCAGCCAAATATGCAAATCCGGATCATGTACCTCTGCTTTTGGCGCTTAAACTCCTCTTTGAAATTGCCCCCTAAATATGTACCTAGATCTGCATACAACGTGGGCCCCTACCTTTTTGAAATGGCCTTTGTACACTTCTCCTTATGAGGGATATGATGGTGACATCACCATCCTGGACGCTTAGGGTGATATACAAATATCAGGGTGATATTTGGACGAAGGGTGATATTACAAATATCAGGGTGATATTTGGAGGAAAGGTGATATTACAAATATCGGGGTGATATTTGGAGGAAAGGTGATATTACAAATATCGAGTTGATATTTGGAGATCGAGGTGATATTTGGATATCGGGGTGATATTTGGAGATCAGGGTGATATTTGGATATCACCCGATGTTCGAAATATGACCCAATGTGTGAAATATCAGGTTTGACCAGATGTTTGACCATACATAACTTCCATATTTTAGCAAATTTTAGGGTGATGTAAACAGCAAACTTGCCTAATTTTTCAAGCTCTTTCATATGGTAAGCTTCTTCAGGCAAGCTTCAAGCAATGAGATTTGGGTTTAGACTTCAGGATCACAAATATAGCTTACATTGGGGATATGCACACTGACTAATGCTGCTTGAATTATTTGATTCCAGTTAGAGGAAAATAGGTCAACAACACCAATTTGTCAAATTCAAACTCAAAAAATGAAATAGAAAATATTTTGGGAATCTTTTCCACATCAAAAATCATTTGTAGGATTAGCTTGATAGAATCACCTTCAAAATCAAGTAAGAAGGACTAACAAAGGATTTTTGTAGGAAGAAACTAGGTGTTCCAAGGAACTCTCTGAATGGGAGTTGCAAGAGGATATTTTTTGGAAATAAACATCCTACGTTGATTGGCTCTAGGAAGGGGATAAAAATATCACCTTTTTTCATAACTTAGTTAAGGAGCACTTAAGTGGTAATGTTATGGCTTCTCTCCTCTCAACTCAAGGTGAAAAATTAACCTCTTTCCAAGATATGTCTAAGGAAGAAGTCAGGTACTATTTATCTTTGTTCACAGAGAATAGTCCTCCAACTCTAGTTGAGGAGATTCTCATTCTTGACTACATTCCTACTCTAGTTTCAGATGATATGCACAAATCATACTTAGAACATATTTCTATGGAGGAGCTTGAGAATGTTGTATTTGAGATGAAAAAAGGTAAGGTTCCACTTCCTAATGGTTTTCCCATAGAGTTCTTTCAAGAGTTCTGGGATATCCAAAATTTGAATTGTTAGAGGTGGTTAGGGAATCACAAACTAATAAGAAGATGCTCAAATCCATCAACTCCACCTTTCTTTCCTTAATCCCTAAGAAAAAAGGAGCCAACTCCTTGAATTATTTTCATCCTACCACTTTATGTAATGTGACTTACAAGATAATTACTAAGCTCATTGTAGAGGGGTTGAAAAAATGTTTGAATTCCTTGATTTCTTTGGAACAACAGGGTTTTGTGAAACTGCAGTAGATTTTGGATGGTATAGTGGTGGCGACTGAGGCTATCCATTCCATGACTATCTCGAAGGAAAATACCATGTTCATTAAATTAGATATGTCTAGAGCCTATGATAGGATTAAGTGGTATTTTCTCCAGTACATTTTATTGGCTTTTGGATTCTATGCAGAGTGGGTTAGTCAGATCATGAGTTGTGTCACTTCTACTTCATTTTTTGTTCTGATCAATGGTATACCTTCCTCTCTTTTTTCTTCCTCTTAAGGACTTAGAAAAGGAGATCATGTCTCTCCTTATTTGTTTATTTTGATCATGGAAGAGTTAGGGTGTTTGTTGTAGTAGCATAAAGACAAAGGCTTCACTCATGGTTGGAGTTGGGCTTAGGAGTTGGCCTCTCAATCTCACATTCAGTTTGTGGATGACACTCCTCTTATGGGTCTTTCAAAGATTGGTGAGGCTACCAACTTCAAGAAAGCTCAAGATTGATATCTATTTATCAGTGTCTGGCCAACAGATTAATGAAGACAAGTCAAGTATCTTCTTCTTCAATATCTTGAGCCTATTCAACACATAATTGATAATATTTTTCATTGTTATATTAGAATGCTTCCTATGGATTATTGGGGTATTTTTTATGTTCATGTAAATTGAAGAAGATCTACTAGAAGATGATTTTTGATAAATTCCAGTCAAGGGTTAACCATTGGACTTTTTGATGGTTATATTTTGCTGGAAGATTGACTCTTCTAAAATCTTTCTTGTAGGCTCTTCCTCTATACAAATTTTTGGTTCTATCTACTCCTAAGAGTTTTCTCAAAGAATTTGATGCTCTTGCTCAAAAGTTTTTATGGGCAGGAATTCTTGAAAATAAAAAATGGAGCCTTGTGAGATGGGATCAGGTGTGCAAACCAAAAGAGGCTGGTGGTCTTGGGCTTAGGTAGTCTAAACTCAACAATCAGGCTTTAGCAGTAAAATTATACTGGCATTGGTGTAAAAATCTAGATCAACGAGGAATGTGGCATTGCTTCCGTTTTGAGAGAAATAGTTCAAATAAGGGGGGTTTTGAGATGCTCCCTAGTCTTGGTCAACCCTAATGTTCTCATGTGATTTTTGTTGTCTTTCTGAAGTGGGTTCATATACTTCAAGATTTTTTATTCGTTGCACCAACATTGTGATGAGATTTGTAGGCATCGAGCCTCTTGCAACCTCTTAGTTTCTTGGAATTTTAGTTCATGTGTTTTCGTGATTTAGTGTTCTTCCCTGTTCTCGCAAAGCATTCTCACTTTGTTCTTCTCAAAATACAACACCTAAGGCCTCTTGGACTTCCTTGGCCTCTTCTAATTATTTTTCAAGTCATCTTACTTCATCATCCAAGTGAGTTCTTGAATTTCTTGTTGAAGGTTGATCACCTTGACGAATATCTGATCTAACTAGTATTCGTCATGCCTTATGAGGCGTAGTTGGAACTACATGATTGTGCTAGCATATAGGATTGTTAAATAATAGAGAATGTCTTGGTTCTCTTCTATTGTTTTCGTAATTTGAGTCCTCATAATCATAACAATTTGAGACTGGTGCATTTGGATCAGGTGGCACATACCTATCGAAAGAGGGAGCTTTGGGCTCCCTAGAGGGAATGCTCCCCAAGTTTAAATATGGTTTTGTCATATTAGGGGGTGTCATAAACACCACAAAATAAATGGAACGTGTGAAGGAAAAAATGAAAGTGGCGATGATGACAAAGATGATCATGAAAGAAAGACTGTTTGAATGGGATCTTGCAAGGACACAAAAAATCTTAACTGAATGATTTTGCTTTCCACATCAGTTTCACCAAAATATGTACACTTTAAAAAACATGACTCAATAGCTTGGAGTGATCGAGTTAGCTTTAAAAGAGCACACAGATCCTTCTCCTTGCCATAGGATAACCTCCATGTCACTCTCGCTCTCATGGTAGAAGCCATTCGAGAGGAGGCAAGACACATGGGTAGTCATGCTCACTCGAGAGCTAGACTTTACAAAGAATGGTGAGCTAGTCCTAGGGCCTTTCTTGAGGGTTTTTCACTAAGTTGTACTCAATGACTGTGGATGTTGAAATAATAATATGACCTGAAGGGTCACTGGTCACTAATCTCCTGTTTGGAGTAGCTATATTCCAATATCTATTCAGTTGTCTATTATAGTTGTTTATGAGCCTTCTATGCTAGAATATTTCCTCTCCTACCTGAAGGAGTTATCAGATTTGATGTCTTTGTTCAATCAACATAAACCTAAGTTCCTATTCTTGAATGGTCAATTGTGTGTGTTAAGGCCAAGCGTGTAACTCTTTGATCTTTTATTTGTTTAAGTTGATTGATTTGTGTTGACCTCGTGATGAAATCAAGGGTTTATGAACTTATTTTGGTTTCTTTCTAGTATTTTCTAATGTTTTCATATTTTGTGATTTTTTTGGTATGAAATGCAAGCTACAATGCATGCAAACAAATTTTGTTCTTTTTTACCAATTTTTGAAATAAAATGAACTAAGTTAAACTAGGAATTGAAATATGAATTTGCAAACTAGAATGAAATTACCTAATGCAATTACTCTATTTTTTGTATTTTTTGAAATCAGTTTTGAGCTACTCTAAGAATTGAGAAATACTTTGAAATGAAACTAACCTAAATTGCAATAAAACAAGCTAATCTAACAATCTAAATTAACCTATCGAGGAATTTGCAATACAAGATTACTATTCCAAGAGAAAGATTGACTTTCTAATTACTACAAAAAGGATGAAGGAACCTAAAATTGAAGACACATAAGCCTAGAGTTTCCTCAGAGATCCTTGTAGTAGCCTTCCCTTCCTCTGCAATAGCAAGGTAGTCCTCTTGGCAATAGGGATTGGATGACAAACAAATTGAACAAAATCTTAAGAAAGTTTGAATGATGCTATGAGAGCTTGAATGAAGCACTTGGGCTTGAGATTTGACTAGTGTGACAACGTTGTATGAAGCTCTTTGAAAAGCCTGGGCTTAAACAATAAAATAAAAAGGCATGAGAGTCCTGGAAAGACCATAAGAATGCTAGGGGAGAGAAAAAGCTAAGCGAAACCAGGTTGCAACTATGAATTTGCCTCCTTTATTTCTTAGAGGAGGGGGGTATTTATAGGTTGGAATGAGGAATGAGAGGTGGAAATTATTAGAGAGTTAATTGATTTGATTAGAGAGTTGCTTGGATTGATTACTCAATGAAATGTTTTGATTGGGTAGTGAAGTGAGCTTAAAAAGCCTATCACAGGAGAGAAAATGGAGTTTGCATGAGAAAGGGATGAGTTAATATTAGTTCAACTGAGCTAAATTTGCATAACTAAAATTGATTGAAAGGTTAAGAAAAGATGTCTCTCAATTACGTTGAAAATCTCATGCAAATTAGAGCAAAAATGGTAATTTTTAAAGCTCAAACTCAATGTAAAACCGTGGAAGAAAACATAACAAGGCTGCCCATATTCGTAGGGTGGTTGCCTAGGGGCGACTAGGGTCAAAAAGGGGGAAACTGAGGTCCACAGGGTGTCTGGGTGAAAACATAAGATTGGAGAGTGATCCTGGAGGGTAGAAGAACACACCTGGCAACTTTATTTTGCCAAAAAGGTAGCAGAAGGGGTGGTTGCCTAGTTTAGTAAGGTGTTTGCCCATGCGGTGACCCAAAAATAATAGGGGGTGACTAGGGTCAAAAGAAAGGCTGGCAGAAACTGGGGTTGGAGATGAAATCAAAAAGTCAACTCGAGGTCTCTAATGTCCTGAAAATGAGAAAAAAGGTCAACAAGACAGAGATTTCTTAGGAAAAGAAACTCATAGGTCATGTGACAAGGCTAGAAGGCAAAGAAAACAAAGAATCAAAAAAGATCAAAAGAAGAAAGACTAATATAGTACAAGTCAACAAGAGAAAAACAAGGGAGGAAAGTGAAAAGAGGGTCCAATCCACGTGTCACCAATAAGAATGCATGTTGAGAGGTCATATTTACATGCTTACATGTACATGTTTAGGATCACAACTCATCATAGGGTTACCATGTAGGCCCATGCATCTTTTTAGTGCTTATAACACATACCCCTCACAGGCATTCACATGTAACAGCCACCTCATATGGGGCACATCAGCCTGCCCAAACAACTGAGTCAGCTATGCATCCACGTCCCTCATAGATGTGTACACTAGTTGAGTCTAGATTAGCAATCGTGGGATCTACTAGACATCCTCTAAGGTCACAGTCATCTCCCTTATCAGGAGATGGAAAGTACTAGTCTCCGAGTGCTACCTCTTTTCCAGTGTTGTCAACATCGTCTGATGTGTCTAGATGCTGGTATATGTGTTATGTAATATAGGCCACAACTCTTGAAAACATCCCAATCCACCTACGTAAATCTTTCTAACACTCGTAGTGTCACCGATTACTGCTCCCAAGTCATCATTAGCTCCAAGACACCCTACACAGTTTAATCTTCCATCAGTCTCCACACTTCCAATAACAAAAAATCTATTCCCCACTCAGTGGATCCGCCAAACCCAGTGCCCATTTACCACAACCCAGTGCACATCCACCATTCCATAGAAAAATTGTTTCCCTAGTTGCATCCATCAATATACCCAATGTATCCATCATTTTGGCTCCACAACCACTGATTCAATGCCTTTTCCACCATCACATGCATCCGCCCAATTTTTGGGGGATGGACCAAACCACTTGCACGCTCACTGAAACTCTCTACATTAGCCTTGTTTCTCATCCATTCACCATTTTGTAATGCATCCGCTGAATAGTGATTGGTGGATGCACCATTTGACCTTTTCTACCCCTCATTAATACCCCCAACTACCCCCAAAACTTCCTTCAAGTGACATACCTATCATGGAATGTCCTCCTATCATCCATGCCTCCTCACCCAGTTAGCACAATGCACCACGTTAGGAACCTGAGCCACCATCTATCCACTCTTATTTTCTGTTCTTCTCCAATTCACTTTGACAAATGGTGAAAATGACTTATTTTCAGCCTCCTATGGGTTTAATTCCACATTTTATCCATTTGTGATTACTTTTAATAATCATCATCAATTGTCCCAAAATTTGTGCACATGGATTATTTTAGGATAATCAAGGATTACCCTTTCCCATGATCCTAAACATCCACCTGTCATCACATGTACATGCCAAGTGCATGCATGTACATTGACAAGTGGTACTTTGGAAGCATGAACATTCCTCACATTTCCTTCTAATCCACTTGTCCTCTTCCCCTTATTTTTTAAAATCCACTTGTCCCTGTAGAGTCCAAATCTACATTTTAAAATATTTTGTTAGTCATGACCGAGTTGTGCAACTTCAATATTTTTCTATCACTTTTCATTGCGTTTCATTTTTGACTGCACATGGAATGCACCATGTGGTAGAAAAGCGGGCCTCTAAGAGCCATGGGAGATGGTTTTTTTCTTTTTGAAGGCGCGAGAAACTGACACGTAGCATGATAGTGGAGAAGCAATAGGGTAGTTCTCAAGGTTAAGCAGAATGTGTCGTGTGTCATCCTTTCTGATTGCAGTTCCCAGATGCATCTAAATCTACCACGTATGTCTTAGCCATATGTTTCTTTTATAAGTTGTCCCTGTAGAGTCCAAATCTACATTTTAAAATATTTTGTTAGTCGCGACCGAGTTGTGCAACTTCAATATTTTTCTATCACTTTTCATTGCGTTTCATTTTTTACTGCACATGGAATGCACCATGTGGTAGAAAAGCGGGCCTCTAAGAGCCATGGGAGATGGTTTTTTTCTTTTTGAAGGCGCGAGAAACTGACACGTAGCATGATAGTGGAGAAGCAATAGGGTAGTTCTCAGGGTTAAGCAGAATGTGTCGTGTGTCATCCTTTCTGATTGCGGTTCCCAGATGCATCTAAATCTACCAAGTATGTCTTAGCCATATGTTTCTTTTATAAGTTTTAATTGCCCGTAGAGAGACCCATGTGTCATCGCCGCAGGGCTTCAAGGAGGAGTTTTGTTTGAGGTAAGCTTAGACACGCATTGTTGCAGCACGTGTCCTCTTGTTACATTATGTGGATGGCGTCGTGTGTCCCTTTTCCTCAACTAACTTATGCAGTGGTGAAGTACAATGTGGCGGGCCCCATGGTATATTAAGAAAAGTTACTAAGCTGCGGAGGGATGCCACGTGTAAGCATCGTGGGATTTTGAGAAACTCTTTTGGTATAAAGTTTAGGGAAGGTGCATCGTTGAACCACGTGTCCCTCTTGTTGCATTAAGCAGAGGTTGTCGCATGTCTCAGTATCTATGTTCTTTGTTTAGGTTTTGAGATGTGATGGAATAAATGGTGGGTCTCGTGATATATATAGCTATAGTGTTTGAGCCGCAGAGAGTGACAAGTATGAGCAATGCAGGCATTTGGGTGGCGAAAGTTAGAAGAAGCTATTAAGATACACGCAATAGCGCCAAGTGTCCCAGTGTGGAGTTTCCTGAAGGATCCACATATCAGTTTCCAAGAGGAAGCAGATAGTGACCAGTGGCAGTATTTTGTGTGTCTATTTTATATTAAAGGAAACTAAGAAGCAAGCATATTTTGAAGCCATTTTGAGGTGCACGAGCATGCCATGTGTCTTAACAAAACTACCAGTAGCAGTGCCACATATTGTATCAATCAACCAATCAAAATGCAGGGAAGACACAGTTGCGGATTTTGATGATTTTTAGTGCCAAGCTAAGTTTCAATTCAGTTACAAGGCCATTGAGATTCTGGTGGTTGGGAGCGATCTTGAGTCAAATTTATTGCTATAAATAGGGTCAATGTTGTAACTTAAAAGATTACATTGATTAAGAATTCAGAGTGTGATTGTGATCAGATTATATCATTTCACTTTAGTTTAGTTGTTTCTAAGAAGGAAGCTGATATATATGTGCATGTTTATGTTCCTTTTGTATTTTTCCAAATTGTTAATAAAAGAAGCTCTATTTTGTGCCATTGTTGATATATTCTATGTCTCTATATCAATCTTCTGAGTTTGGCCTTTGATTTTAAATTCATTACAATCTATCTATGTTAATCATGCAGCATTTGCTCTTTAATATAGTTGAATCATGAGCATTTAATCACTGTGCTAATTACTGAAACACATTTAAATAAGGTGCATTGCCATAGAATTAAAAGTTTTGTTTATTGTATCTGTAATGTTGTTTTTTTATTCCCTTTACCTAAAACCCCATTGAAAAAAGGGAAGAGCTAGCTTCTGTAAAATCTGGAGGTTGTTTCAAGTGTCAAGTCCCACATTCTTGAAACTTCCCATGTTGGTGCTGGAATCCACGCAATTTTATACATCAATAATTTTTGGCATGTCCGGTGGGACCTTTCTTGAATTTTGATCAAGATCGTATGAACCAAAGAGCATCAAGGAGTCAAAGTAGTGGACCAACAACGAGAGCACAATCAGTCGCTAATCCTAGGATTTTATTGCCTCCTTTAGCAACTACTCCAAGAAGGACACTAAATCAAGTAGCAACAACATCAAGAACAACCATGGCAGTACCTGCTCCACCACAAAGTCATGCAAATTGGAACAATAGCAGTCCTCTTATTCTTCCAACACCACTAGATACTTGGGACCTGATTCTAGCTAATGCTTTGAAGGATTTACCCAATTTCAATGGAAAAGATGCTAAGACACCAAGAGAACATCTCCAAGATGTGTTAGATGTGTGTGCAGTACATGTTATTATGGTACAAAATGTTGCTATCAGACTGTTGGTGGCTTCTTTCAAAGGGAAGGCTCTAGATTGGTATAGATCTTTGCCTGCAAATTCCATATCCACTTGGGATCATCTTGGAGATGCCTTCTTCACAAGATTCAGTGAAAACTATTATAAATCATCTCTACTACAACAATTGATCACTATAAAGAGAGCACCTCAAGAAGCTATAACAAACTTCAACACAAGATTTCAAAAGACCTGGGACAGGATACCTACTACAACTAGGCCACCATTAGGTATGGCTAAAGTACTCTATCTCAAAGCTTTCAATTCTGATATATCTATAATGATCCAATCCCTAGGAGGGCAAACCCTGCCAGAAGCATACAAGTTTGATGTAAGAGCTGAGAACAATCTGATAGATGTTGGAAAGCTGTCTCTAAGGCCCCCCATGCCTATATTCCCAAAAATTTCTATTCCCCTACCACAAGAAGTCCCTAATCCACTATCTATACCTGTATCCATGTACACCTTCCCACCAACTGAAAGGAAGCTAGGTGTGCGGAAAATGATTCCTACACTAATCTATTGAGGAGAGGGCTATGCAAATTCAAATTTATCCTAACTATTATAGCAATGTTAAACCATTAACATGAGATAATTGCAGCAAAACACAAGAACCAGAATGTAGACAGAAGAAGAGAGACAAAGATTTACGGTGGAGAAAACCCTTATTGGGTGAAAAACCCCACACTCAGAAACTTGCACAATGTATTAACAAATCTAAAAGAATGATTACAATACACTTGCAATGCAAGCTTCAATGGTCTTCAACACTCATTTCTGGAGTCAATCCGGCAGCATAACAGTACCTGTGAACCTGTGATACAAACTCCATCTCCAAGCACCTGTTTAAATAGAAAATACAAGGCAATTTTGGACCTTTCTTGGAATGGGCATCCAACATGGCATCTTGGACCAAAACCCATGCCTTGGGAGACTTGGTCAACATTGTAGAATGTTCTTGACACTTGTCCATAGCTCCCATCCCAAAGAGGTCGCCTATTTCCAAAATGGGCTATGACAGATGCTCTCACGACACTTACGACCATCATAGAATCTCTCATAGCGGTTACAACTTACAGCTTTAAGAGAATCTGTCATACACATGCTATAAATAACATATTCTCTTACATGTCATATTCCACCTTGGGGCACCCAAATATGCCTTATTCAAATATGCTTCATGACACATTTCATCACCTGTCTTACAACCTTCTATTTCTGACTCTTACATGTCATAGATTCATCATAAGAATCTGTCATAACCGTTTCCGTCAAACATTCCTTACACAACATGGAAGATGCCGACACATGGCAGAATATTCCTACCACTAAGTGGGATGACTATCTCCTCATGTGAGGACAAAATAACAAGTTGTCATAATCCATGTAGGATTGACACATCACCCTGCCACATCCCACAATATGACAATATGGAATTTCCAAATATTTACAACATAGGCAATTAAATAATAAATAGAAACATTACAAATGTACAGAATTACCAAGGTTGAGACACCTTAATTCCCAACATTCTCCCACTTGTCGAACACCTTGTAAGAGCCAATAGAAAAACAAGATTTAACTGCTATAGGTCAAGAGGCCGATAGACTCCGAACACCATCTGAACTTCTCTATGCTCACTAGTTTCATCAATGCATCTGCAACATTCTTCAAAGTATCTACCTTCTCCAAATTTACCTTTCTATCCTCAACCATGTCTCTCACAAAGTGAAACTGAACATCAATGTGCTTGGTTCTAGCACGGAAAGTTGGATTCTTTGCAAGGCAAATTACACTCTGACTATCACAACTGATCGTGATCTGACCTGCATCAACACCAATATCAGAACACAATCTCTTAAGACAAATGGCTTCCTTACAAGCATGAATTGCTGCCATGTACTCAGCTTCTATCATGGACAAAGCAACAACAGGTTGTCTCTTACTCATCCAACTAATAGCACCACCAAACAGTGCAAACACATAAGCACTGGTGGATCTCCTGCTTTCAATGTCACCTACCTAATCTGAATCCACAAATCCATGAATATCAACAGAATGCATAGGTCCTGGAACATTACCATGATAGTAAATGGAATACTCGGAAGTACCCCTTAAATATCTGAACACTCACTTAACTGCATCCCAATGAACCCATCCAGGATTAGCCATAAATCGACTAAGGACTCCCACTGCTTAGACAATGTCTAGTCTTGTGTAGACCGTAGCATACATCAAACTGCCAATGACACTAGCATAAGGTACTCTGCTCATGTCCTCCACCTCACTAGGAGATTACAATCCTCAACAGACAACTTTGTCCCCAAGGAAACAAGAACACACAATGGTCTACAATCTACCTTGTTGAATCTATCCAACACGGTCTTCACATACTTACTCTGGCTTAACCAAAGTTTTTTGTTGGTTTTGTCTCTTTTGATTTCCATTCCTAGAATGTACCTGGTTGCCCCTAAATCTTTCATTTCAAACTGTGCTGACAACTGAGATTTAAAATCAAAAATCATATTCTTACCCTTCCCAATGAGCAACATATCATCAACATACCATACAATGCAACAATGAGAATATGATCACCATCAAATTTAAAGTACACACAGTCATCTGATTTTGATCTCACAAATCCAATTAACAACACAAAGGCATCAAACTTCAAGTACCATCTCCTAGGGGATTGCTTCAAACCATACAAAGACTTCTTAAGTTTGCAAACCAAATTTTCTTTACCTTTCACCATGTAATGCTCTGGCTGTGACATGTAGATTTCTTCCTCCAAGTCACCATGAAGGAAAGTTGTCTTCACATCCATCTATTCTACCTCCAAGTCATAGGCTGTTGTGAAAGACAATAGGAATCAAATGGATGTCAACTTTGCAACGAGAGAGAAGATCTCACCATAATCTATACCCTCCACTTGTGAATACCCCTTCGCAACCAATCTGGCCTTATACTTCTCAACACTGCCATCTGCACCAATTTTCTTCTTGAACACCCATTTGCATCCAATAGGTTTCCATCCAGGAGGCAAAGGGATCAAGTCCCAAGTTTGATTCTTTTCCAAAGAAGCCATTTCTTCCTCCATGGCCTTCTTCCAGGAACCTGCATCCTTCATATCCAAAGCCTCTGATACAGTTCTAGGTTCATCACTGTTAGTAAGCAAACCATAAGCACAACCAGAATCAAGCAATGTAAAACCAAACCTTTCAGGTTGTTTTCTTATCCGTGTAGACCTCCTCAAGAGCTAAGGTTGAGGTTCAGCTTCTTCATCCGAGCTTTCAGAGCTGCTAGAGCTCTCCTCATCATTAGGTCCAACATTGTCTTTATGTTCAGTCTTCTCAGGGGTGAGAGGAAACTGAACAACATCCTCTTTCTTTTCTTTTTCTTCAGGCTACAAAATAGTGGAAGAAGGTGTAAGCTCTCTGAAGATGAAACTTCTACTATACAACACTTTTTCAGCCACGAGGTCCCAAATCTTGTATCCTTTCACACCAAGACCATAGCCGATGAAGATACACTTAACAGCTTTGTTCTCCAACTTTGACCACTTCTCCCTAGACCAATGTGCATATGCCTCACAACCAAAAACACAAAGATGCCTTATTGAAGGATTTCTACTAGACCACACCTCCATGGGTGTCTTTCCAACAAGAGCTGATGTAGGAGATCTATTTACCAAATAGCAAGCAGTGACAATAGTTTCAGCCCAAAACTTTTGTTCTAGGCTAGCTCCACTAAGCATACTCCTAGCCTTCTCCATCAATGTCATGTTCATCCTCTCTGCAACTCCATTTTGCTACAGGGTGTATGGAGTTGTCTTATGCCTTTCAATCCCAAGTTCCTTGCAATACTTATCGAATTATGTAGAACAGAACTCACCACCATTGTCAGTTCTTAAACATTTAATCTTTTACCAGTCTAATTTTCAGCAAAGGCCTTAAACTCCTTAAACTTGATTTAGACTTCATATTTGCTTCTGAGAAAATAAATCCATGTCCTTCTACTGTAATCATCTATAAAAGATACAAAGTATATAGATTTTGATAATGAAGGAACATTAACATGACCAAACACATCAGAATGAATAAGGTCCAACACACTAGAAGACTTATGAGAACTCGAGTAAAACTGATCACTATTTTGTTTTCCATAAATACAATGTTCGTAAAAGTCAAACTCAAGATTACAATCATCTAACCCCTCAATGAGGTTCTTATTTTTTAGGGTACACAAACCCTTCTCACCAATGTGGCCAAATCTCTTATGCCATAACATTGTCTTTTATGCAAGAAGTTTAACTTCCAATGCATGGTTACAACCATCAAGACTAGAAACAACAGATTTCTTCACTGCTCGTTCAGATGGTGGAGATGAAGTGACTGCTACCCTCTTCCTTGAGTCAGAAGAACTATTGCATTGTGAAATGCATGCCTCCAGCTGAAATAGAGTACCTCTCCTAGTACCCTTAGCAAGCACCATACCTCCTCTAGTCATCTTGCATCCTTCTTTTGAAAAGGCAACCTACACACCTGTATCATTCAAACTACTTATAGAAAGCAAGTTCCGTGCTAATCCTGGGATGTGCATAACCCTAGAGATCCCCTTCACTTGACCATTAGGGAATCGGATAGAGACTCTTCCATGATCAACGATCTTCAGATGAGAGTCATCACCCAGATACACCTTTCCACCATCAAACTCCTCATACTTAGTGAACCAGTCTCGATACGAGGTCATGTGGAATGATACACCAGAGTCGATTAGCCACACATCATCAGATGCATGGGTTTCCAGGGCTACGATGAAAGCATCACCATCATCTTGTGACTTGTCAGAATCTGAATCAAGAGCTTTCTTCTTTTTCTTCTTCTCCTCTTTGCACTCCTTTCAGAAATGCCTGGTCTGGCCACAGTTCCAATAAAGAGCCTTGGACTTTCTAGGAGATTTGGATCTCCCATAGGATTTGGATCTACCCTTCTCAGCTTTCTTGTCCTTCTTCACTTTCTCCTTAGGTCTTCCACGAACTGCAAGGGCCTCTTTGGCTACCTAAGAAGACTTTCTCTGCATCTCTTCAGACAACAGCAAAGAAACCACCTCTTCCATTTTGAATGTGGATGTGGTGCTTCCAATTTCCATGACAAGATGATCCCAAGAGTCCAGTAGAGAACAAAGCAAGGTCATACACCGATCCTCCTCCTCCATCTTCACACCAATAGATGTCAATTGTGCAACTAGAATGTTAAAAGCATTCATATGCTCAACAATGGATCCTCCGTCCTCCATTCGAAGAGAATACAACTTCTTTCTCAAAAAAAGTTTATTCTTCTTTCTCAAAAAATGTTTATTGACTAGGGATTTGGCTTGATACACATCCCCCAACTTCTTCCAAAGGAGTTTTATAGTAGTCTCCTCATGGACATTTAACAACACAGAATCGGCAAGATCAAGTCTTATGAGACCCTTAGCCTTCTGATCCTTGAGATCCCAGTTAGCTTGTGACATTGCAACTGGTTTAGTTCCATTCACACTATCCCAAAGGTCTCGGTCAACTAACATTTCTTCCATCTTGAGCTTCCATAGCTTGAAATTACTGCCATTGAACTTCTCTACTTCAAACCTTCCTATTGTACCTGCCATCTCCTTGTTACAATAAGATATAGAATGCTCTGTACAGACTCCCACTCAACTTAAGATTAGCTCAAAAAACACTTACCCAACAACTAGGACCAAAGGTGATCAAGCTCTGATGCCAACTGAAAGGAAGCTAGGTGTGCGGAAAATGCTTCCTACACTAATCTATTGAGGAGAGGGCTATACAAATTCAAATTTATCCTAACTATTATAGCAATGTTAAACCATTAACATGAGATATTGCAGCAAAACACAAGAACTAGAATGCAGATAGAAGAAGAGAGACAAAGATTTACGGTGGGGAAAACCCTTATCAGGTGAAAAACCCCACACTTAGAAACATGCATAATGTATTAACAAATCTGAAAGAATGTTTACAATACACTTGTAATGCAAGATTCAATGCTCTTCGACACTCGTGTCTAGAGTCAATCTGGCAGCATAACAATACCTGTGAAGCTGTGATACAAACTCCATCTCCAAGCACCTGTCTAAATAGAAAATACAAGGCAATTTTGGATCTTTCTTGGAATGGGCATCCAACATGGCATCTTGTACCAAAACCCACGCCTTGGGACACTTGGTCAACATTGTAGAATGTTCCTGACACTTGTCCACAACTCCCATCTCAAAGAGGTCACCTATTTCCAAAATGGGCTATGACGGATGATCTTACAACACTTACGACCATCATAGAATCTCTCATAGCGGTTACAACTTACAGCTTTAAGAGAATCTGTCATACACATTCTATAAATAACATATTCTCTTAGATGTCATATTCCACCTTAGGGCGCCCAAATATGCCTTATTCAAAAATGCTTCATGACACATGTCATCCCCTGTCTTACAGCCTTCTATTTATGACTCTTACATGTCACAGATTCATCATAGGAATCCGTCATAACCGTTTCGGTCAAACATTCCTTACACAACATGGAAGATGCTGACACATGGCAGAATATTCCTACCACTAAGTGGGATGACTATCTCCTCATGTGAGAACAAAATAACAAGTTGTCATAATCCATGTAGGATTGACACATCACCCTGCCACATCCCACAATATGACAATATGGAATTTCCAAATATTTACAACATAGGCAATTAAATAATAAATAGAAACATTACAAATACAGAGAATTACCAAGGTTGAGACACCTTAATTTCCAAAATGGGCTATGACAAATGCTATTACGACACTTACGACCGTTATAGAATCTGTCATAGCGGTTACAACTTACATCTATAAGAGAATCTGTCATACACATGCTATAAATAGCATATTCTCTTACATGTCATATTCCACCTTGGGGAGCCCAAATATGCCTTATTCAAAGATGCTTCATGACACATGTCATCACCTGTCTTACAACCTTCTATTTTCGACTCTTACATGTCATAGATTCGTCATAGGAATCTGTCATAACCGTTTTGGTCAAACATTCCTTACACAACACGGAAGATGCCGACACATGGTAGAATATTCTTACCACTAAGTGGGATGCATATCTCCTCATGTGAGGACAAAATAACAAGTTGTCATAATCGGTGTAGGATTGACACATCACCATGCCACATCCCATAATATGACAATATGGAATTTCCAAATATTTACAACATAGGCAATTAAATAATAAATAGAAACATTACAAATGCAAAGAATTACCAAGGTTGAGACACCTTAATTCCCAACATTCCCAACATCTTAACAACCCACTATCTGAACACCTTCTGCCCCTCCGTTTGAAATGGATGACGTCAAGAATATCCTCAGGACCTTTTCAAATGAGATTATCAATCTCAAAAGACAACAATCTTCTTGCCCGAAACCTTCTTACCAAGGATTCTAGTGTAATAGACCCCCATATCAGCCAAACCAATACTAAGGTGCTTAAAGACCCAATAATCCTCAACCTTTGAATCAATTGGTTACAATTCCCACACCCTTGCAAGCTATTTCCCCTAACCCAAGTAGAGAAATGGTCCCCGAACAAAACAACCTAGCAGAAGATGCCAATACTTGGTGTTTTCCTTGCAATAATGCCCACATGCCTAGAGATTGGCCTAGGGGCAATTTACAGCAAAAAATAACATAACAGAGGAGGATAGAAAGTCAAGCTATGTTGTCTAATACTCCTCTATATCAGTCACCTGGTGTTTAGAATGCAGTAATGGTGGCTCAGATGCAATGAATGTCCATTCAACAAGAAGAGGAAATTATCACAGAACATGCTTTGTTTTCATGGATTGAAGACGAAGAATCAATCTTTCTGAATGAAGCATCTACCTCCAAGAAGCCCCTGGTATAGTCTAATTATTACACTAGATCAAAAAGAAGGATGGTTGAGCAACCTGAAGCTATAAATAATGAAGTCACTGGGGTTCCTCCTTTCCAAACCCACTATAATCCTGCTTTAGGACAAGAAATATCTCAGTCAGCCCAGAATCAAGCAGTCTCTAATCTAGTACTAGAAAGAGTGAAGTATCCTTACTACCCTAAGACACAGACATTGGGACCCATGAATGTGTTTAGAATAGCTAAAAAAGACCCTTGCACATGTATTGATATGGGATATGCTATCTGTTCCTGAGAAAAAGATACTATTACAAGAAGCATTGCAAACTTAGGCAGATCCTAAAGATACTGGTACAAAAGAGGGAGGTGCTAACAAAGGGAAGACTCAAAACAATGATATCCCATCTCTATAGATAGCTGCCCTGCTAAATGCTACCACAGAAGTAAGTAAATCTAGGCCTGAGCCATTTTATCTAACTTTAATAGTAGGCAAGAAATTGTTGCACAATTCAATGATAGATTCAGGGGCTAGTACTATAGTCATGCCAAACTAGATAGCAGATGCTTTAAAGATAAAATATGAGCCACTAGCTAAAGGGGTCATGCAACTAGATGGGAAGTCTATCCAAACCATGGGAAGGATAAGACAACTCCCATTACAATTGTATACTTGCCCAAACATAACTGTCCTGCAAGATATAGTGGTTATTGATATTCCCCCTATCTTTGGTCTATGTCTATATAGAGATTTTATAGCTAAAATAGGAGGATACATGTCACTTGATTGGTCACATTTGATTTTGAGAACTAAATATGGGACAAAGATGAAGGTGTTGTCTAAGCCCCTATCTAAAGATCATATCACTGAGGAACCAACTCCAAGAATTGAAGCATCTCATGCTATGATGAATAGGGAAGAGAGAAATTTTGTTGAAGAAGTGGGAGAATGGATTGAATATGATCAACAAGAAGAAGAAAATAGTTAGTTGATGACCATGATGCAAAGTGACCCTTATGGAAATTATGACTACCAGTTTGGGCACGTATGTAATCTTTGAAGAAGGCCAAGCAATACCAAATGTAATGAGACTAGAGACACCTAAGGAAAAGGATACAAATAAAGAGTCTGAGATTTGGACTGTGAACTTTGATGGGGCCAGAAGTAAGAATGGTACAGGGACAGGTATATGTCTCACTACTCCAAATGGTGAGAAAGTTCTCAGATCCATACGCTTTCAATTTGTGTGCACAAATAATGATGTTAAGTACGAGTCTTTGGTGCATGATCTTATTGTTGGAAAGAGACACTGTGTGGCTTCATGAATGGTGTCATTGATAGCAACAAATTCCATCCCACACATCCGCAGGACATGACATGTCTATACCGGAAGTCAGATTAAAGAATATCTTGGTCCGGTGAGCAAGAACAGAGCATGCAGCAAGGTCCGACAATCAGGTACGGATCTCTTAGAGGAAGTATCTCAACAAAGTACGGACTTGGGGAAGTCAAGAGAAGTACCATGACTGATACATTCCAGAGATTGACCCTTCGATGATGAAAGAGTGAAAAGATATGAGTACCTAAGTGTTGGGTTTTTGATTGGCAGAATTGACTGAGGAAGAACTGACCGGTAGAGCATCAGACCTTAATCTGGATGAGAAGTTGATGATGATCAAGTTCCTTAAGGGATCATTCATGGTTGGCCCACATGATTGATGACTTTTATAAGTATCTATTTGATACGCATCACTTAGTATGCAAGGATTCAGCTGACAGATCAGAGTTTGGAAAAATATTGAGTATTCCAGATGCTGACTAGAAAAATGTTGAAATCCCTCATGTGGATATATATATCATATAGATTTAGATGTGAGTAGGTGTGAGGTGTATTGTGTTGTATGAAGAAAAGGAGAGAGTAGTGTGGAAGCAGCTATACAGGTCTGATATGTGACAAGACAGCAGCACCAAAGAAGAGAAAGAATGAAGTGCAGTAGATCAGTGTATTAAGTCTAACCGGAACTGAACCTTAGCATATGTGGATGCTTCTCATCAGTTTAATCACCTGGTTACTTTTGTTATACCTTGTAGACAGTGAGTCTCTTGTAGGTAGTGAGCCTCTTGTGAGCAGTGTGCTCGGGTAGTGAGCCCTAATTGGCAAGTGCCATTTTTGTATTTCTATTCTTTTAATAGAGAATACAATCTTGGGTTAGTCACCCCATGGTTTTTCCCGTAACAAGGTTTTTCACATCAAATCATTGTGTTATGTGTATTGATTTTATTTCTACTTTCATGGTTATGCATGCTTATGTGATTTGATGTTGCACTAGTTGTTAAAGAAGAATAGAAAGTCAAAGTAATTAAGATAACGGATTCACCCCCCCTCTCAGTTATCAACAATTGGTATCAGAGCCAAGTTCCTCCAAACAGAGTCTAACAGCTTGAGGAAGATCTAGGAATCTCAATGGATATGTATGGTATGAGGGAACAACTTCAGTCTACCTTAGATGATCTTGAGCAGTCTCACTCTAAAGTCAATAACTTGAAGGAAATACTCAAACAAGCTAATTTCATAAATGAACTAAAAGAGAAACTGAGTATCTCTATGAAAAAGAGAAAGGAACTACTTCAACAATTAGCAAGTCAAAGTGAAGCCAACAATACTGATGAAGATCTGAATGAGAAGAACAAGTTATGTGAGAAGCTATCAAAAGAGGTCATTATGGTAAGAAATGAAATGGAATCAGGGGTTATGAAATTCACCCAAGAAATTGAAGAGAAAAGAAAAATTGAAGATGATCTAAGACAATCTCTCAAGAAGAAGTCAGAAGACTATCACAAAATGGATAGAATAATCAGGCATCTAGAATATGATCTTGAAGAAGCTAGAGATAATGAAGAAAAACTTGAGAATCAGATTGACACTCTTAAAAGGGATCTTCAACCAGAAATTGAATACAAAGAGAAATTCAAGATAAGCTCTGCTCAACTTGAAGTTCTTCTTGAAAGACAAAAAAGAGTAGATGATAAGCAAGGCTTGGGCTATGAGAAAGGGGAAAGCTCCGGATCTGGTCAGAAGAACTCTGGATCAGGAAATCCAAAAAATAGGCCTAGAAAACCTCTGGTAAGGCAACCAAATGCTCAAAGATATCCATCCTTCAATGGATATTGCCACAATTGCAATAACTTCAGTCATAAAGCAAATTAGTGTAGAAGAAGAATGAATCAGACTAACCCATCCTTCTCCAGACAGTGTTTTAACTGCAAAAGGTATGGTCACAAATCTCATGAATGTAGAAATTTGCAAATAAACAATTCATTCAATGGTAGATGCTTTGCATGCAATAGAATGGGACATATGGTTAATCAATATAGATAAAGAGGATACCAGTCAAATATGCAAAGAAATGTTGTTTGCTACAATTGCAATAGATCCGGTCATATTGCCAAATTTTGTAGAAGTAAGAATCAGGACAAAAAGGGTCCAATGCATCATAATCAAAACCAAGACAAAGAAAAAGGAAAAGTGAATGCGAATAAAATTCAAAGGGAGATGAACAAGATTTGGGTAAAGAGAAGTACAGAAAATGTTGGGGATAGATCTGCACTAGAATCTGGTGCTGATATTCCTTCCAGAAACTAATTAGATGAGCTCTAGCTCAGGGGGAGTCACAAAAGAAAATAATTTCCCCCAGCCAGTCAATTGGTGTCT
The DNA here is from genome assembly GCA_027924645.1 of Cunninghamia lanceolata. Classification (NCBI taxonomy): domain Eukaryota; kingdom Viridiplantae; phylum Streptophyta; class Pinopsida; order Cupressales; family Cupressaceae; genus Cunninghamia; species Cunninghamia lanceolata. The sequence goes on from BSBN01001350.1 coordinate 1,891,796, forward strand.
AAAATTGGCACATGGAAAGTTGCAGAATGAATGGGCTCTCAAAGAAACATCTAAATAACCCTTGGTAAAGATATGAAAGATCTGCAAGGAGTTTGAAAAGGTTAATCATCCAAGATTAATCTGGTTTGACAGTCACCCGGCAAAAGCAGGACTTTCACAGTTAGATCCAATATAATTCAAAAGTGAAATATTTGGATTTACGGTTAGATGGAATGATTGGAGGAAGGGAGATACTTTGTAAGTTATCATTCTAGGTGCATCTCAGTGATCTGGAAAGATTTCTCTCAGAACAAGAAAAACAAGGCAACTGGAATAACTTAAGTTGTGCATTTATTGCAAAATGGAATTAGGGTTTGCGCAGAGATAGAAAGGTTCTTTTGTTCATCATTTGCACATTGGCATTCAAGAAGAAGAGAGAAGGAGCTCTGCAACAAAATTGTCTCAAGCCTCTCAAAGATGAACCGCAGAGTCGATTCATCTAGCAATCCAATCTGGCTCATATCGTGAACCCTAAAAGCATAAAAGGTATCTTCCGCTCTTGAAAACCTCTCTGTGAATCTTTTGAAAGATGGCTACTTTGAATGTTGTGAAGATCACTGATAGGCCGCGACCTAATTCAAAAAACATCCCTACAAATCCCTAGAAGTTGATCCCCTAGGCGCATTTTCTAGCATTCCGCATGGGGTTTTGCATGTAGAAGATGTTAGGGCATACATTCATGCGAACATTGAAGAATTTGGGGAATCTAAGTTGATGGATATCTACCACAAGCAGTTAATAGATGAATCATTTGAACTCAAACCTCAGTACAAAGCCATCTGGGATAAGCATTTCAGACATTGCATCCATTTCCCATGTTTTGCAAAAGATGAATGGGTCTGGTATGTTCTGAGTAGAATGCATGACAACTTTATGTGGTTGATGAGGCCATTCAAGATAACCAAGGATGCAATTAGGGCAGTAACTAGATTACACTCATCTGGTGGGTTGCCTACTCTCAAATCAATCAAAAAACAAACTGTGAGTGAGGCTACCGGATCAAAATTTGATAAGAGAGCAATGACAATAGAAGATATCATTGATCCAGATATCAAGTTTACATCTATAATAATTGGCTATAAGATATATCACTCTAGCAGGGAGAATTCTGTATCCGGAACTGCAATCTATGATGCTTATCAGATGTTAAGGGAGAATGTAGATTATGATCTTTGTGAGCTTCTCCTAAGCCAACTGTTGGAAAACCTACAAAAGATCAAGAAGGACAAGAAGAACTCATTCAAGTATGGTGGGCTAATATTGTGTTTGTTCTTTTACTTTATGAATGAGCTACCCAGATCCAGTGGTTGGATATGGCAAAATGACAAACTAGTATCCATACAAATAAGAGATTATATGCATGGGCTTGGTGATGCTAAGGCATAGAATATAGCACTCTGGGGCTACTTCAAGAACTTTCAAAGTATGATGCAAACCAGAGAAAGAATCCCTCAATCATTGGTTGAGAAATATAAGGATTGCTTTATGGTAGACACTGATCAATGTCTGATGGAGGCAGTGGAACCAAGAATAGTATGGATCATGCCTATGGGGTATCGGGTTGATGAGAAAATCCTAGAGCTACACATCCAACACCTACTGAGTCAGCCCAAGGACCCTAAGGTAGAAAGGTTTGGAACATTCCAAGAGCTGAGTGTAAAAGTTCATGTTGAACTAAGACAGCCTGAGATCAAGAGAAAAGTAAGAAGGGAAGTAGAAGAATTCGCCAAGAGGCATGGAATATCAAAGGAGGCAGTTGATGCCAATAGAGAGAAGATGGAAAGGGCAAAGAAAGAAAGGCAAGAAACAGAAAAAGAAAGTGCTCCAGTGCAAGCCCCCTCCCAAACCAAATCCTCTAGAGCTCTACACATGCCACCGAGCTAAGAGCCAAAAAGCATCAAAACTGGAAGCCCACACATCCGAAAAGGGAGAGAAGAGAACAAAGAAAAAGGCCACAAGGCCCTATAAGAGTCAAAAGGATGATGAAGAAACTGAGACCGATGAAGAGGTCAAGAAAATAAAGAAGAAGAAGAAAACATCTGGTGAACCCTCTACCAGTCACAGCAAGGAAGAAGAAGTAGAAGAGTTTGTTGAAAGGCCTACTCTGTCCATTGATGATGTAGTTAAGGCAGTTACTGTGGATGGGAATCTGCAACCAATGATAGAATTCTATGAGTATAATGATGCAAATAAAAGGATCTTGGAAGAAGCCATAGTTAAGTACTTAAACATATATAATAAGGCATTTATTGAAATCATCTCTCTAATTCCCAAAAGTTTAGAGAAGGAACTTAAAATGAGAAAGGAGAATGCCAAGGCAAAGGACTTAGAGATCAGAGAATAGATTGCTATCCAAGTCTATCCTTCCATTACCTGTCAACAAATGAACATGATCTTCAAGGACTACAAGGATGAGTTCCGGACCAAAGCAAGAATGAACTAGCTTATGCTTGGAGAGATAGATCGAGTTGCTAAAGAAATAGAGGGCATTCTCTGGAATGCATTTAAAAGATTCAATCTTCCTATCTTAGAGGACTTAGGTGATGAACATTTTGCCATGGATGACGAAGGGCTAAGTACTAAGAAAAATGCAAAAGAGCCCAAAGAGATGGATAAGGAAAAGATTAAGGACTTGGATTCCTCTACTCCAGAAGAGGAAATCCCTGAAGAAGTAAACATCTCTCTTCCAGATCCCCCTGCTGACTCTGAAACTGAAGAAGAACTAAGAATAAAAGAGAAAGCAAGTCAAGAAGAGGAGAAAAAGGGAAGAGAAAAAGATCAAACAGAGAAGGTCTTTGTTGACACCTCTGAGGCCACAGAAGGAAAGGAAACTCTGTCTCCAACAAGAGACACTGAAGAAGCTGTTAAGGACTTCTTGACAAAAGAAATGATGGAATTGGATGAACCGGAGCTACTTCAAGGACCATTCAATTTTGATTCCCTCTCCCTAGTTCAGACTATGAAGATAGCATCCTTGGCCCAAGCAAAGGCAAAAGAAAAACTTCTAAAATCTCACATGGAAGACTGTGAGCTGATAGAGATTGCATTTGGTGTGTTGAAAAAGATCATGCCATCCTTCCAGAAGGATCTTTCTGCCTCCTCATCTGGTAATTTGAAATCTCTTGTTAATTATGTTAACCCACATTTTGATTCTTTGGAGAAAGCAGGTGCAGAGAAAGTCCAGAAAGAGTTTTTGGGTAAGAGATTCTCTGAGGTACAAGGACTTATAACAAATGATAGGAGAAATTTGGATATTGGAATAAAGAGCCTATAGAATGCTCTTAAAGATGGTGGAGATCTATACAAATTTTGTCTATCTTGGTCCACCGTAATAGCAGACATCACCAAGAAGGTGGAAAAACAAGAGAGAAAACTATCAAGTGTATCTCAAAGTTTTGATGCTCTCACCTCTTCCATAATAAATCAAGAGTGTCAGACTATTGCAATCATAAATGAAATAAAGAAGCTTGAGAAGGAGAAGAAAAATAGAATAAGTAGGTTAAGTGAACTTAGAGAGATAATTATCCCTAAATTAGAGGCTATGCATGAGGCCCTAACTGATGCTCAGACCACAGCCCGGACCAGTGATCCGATAGATCGAAAGAGGGCAGAGGCTTTTGCATTCCTGTTGAGTGGTCACATCTCAATTTTGGACAGGATGAAGCAGAGTTGGGCAATAGAATTTGTCCAGTTGAAGACAACTTTTGCAGATATACTTTAGTATATGTAAGTATAACATGTATATATACTTATGTGGATAAGTATAGTTGGATTTTTGAGAATTTTGGTGTGCGGATTCTACCCTTTTCCATTGATGTCAAAGGGGGAGTAAGGAGCAGTGAAAAAGGTGGAATCTAGCTAAGGGGGAGCTCCAGAAAAGTGTACATTAGAATATAGCATCAGCCAAGGGGGAGTGTAGTGTGACACTTAGTCATTTTTTACTAAGTGTTGCCATCAATGCCAAAGGGGTAGATTGTTGGCAAGAGACACTATGTGGCTTCATGAATGTTGTCATTGATGGCAACAAAGTCTATCCCACACATCCATAGGACATGACATGTCTATACCGGAAGTCAGATTAAAGAATATCTTGGTCCGGTGAGCAAGAACAGAGCATGCAGCAAGGTCCGACAATCAGGTCCGAATCTCTCAGAGGAAGTATCTCAGAAAAGTACAGACTTCGGGAAGTCAAGAGAAGTACCATGACTGATAAATTCTAGAGATTGATCCCAATGATGAAAGAGTGAAAAGATATGAGTACCTAAGTGTTGGGTTTCTGATTGGTAGAATTGACTGAGGAAGAACTCACTGGTAGAGCATCAGACCTTAATACGGATAAGAAGTTGATGATGATCAAGTTCTTTAAGGGATCATTCATGGTTGGCCCACATGATTGATTACTTTTATAAGTATCTCTTTGATACGCATCACTTAGTATGCAAGGATTCAGCTGATAGATTAGAGTTTGGGAAAATATTGAGTATTCTGGATGCCGACTAGAAAGATGTTGAAATCCCTGGTGCGGATATATATATCATATGGATTTAGATGTGAGTGTGTGAGGTGTATTATGTTGTGTGAAAAAAAGCAAAGAGTAGTGTGGAAGCAGCTATACAGGCCCGGTATGTGACAAGACAGCAGCACCAAAGAAGAGAAAGAATGAAGTGCAGTAGATCAGTGTATTAAGCCTAACTAGAACTGAACCTCAGCATATGTGGATGCTTCTCATCAATTCAATCACCTGGTTACTTTTGTTATACCTTGTAGATAGTGAGTCTCTTGTAGGCAGTGAGCCTCTAATGAGTAGTGTGCTCGGGCAGTGAGCCCTAATTGGCAAGTGCAATTTTTGTATTTCTATTCTTTTAACAAAGAATACAATCTTGGGTTAGTCACCCCGTGGTTTTTCCCTTAACAGGGTTTTCCACGTCAAATCATTGTTTTATGTGTATTGATTTTATTTCTGCTTTCATGGTTATGCATGCTTATGTGATTTGATGCTTTACTAGTTAAAGAAGAACAAAAAGTCAAAGTAATTAAGATAACTAATTCACCCCCTCTCTCAATTATCAACACTTATGCTGGCCAAGAAGAAAGAGATAAATAATCTACTGGTCAAAGAAGATTCAGAATTGGTTGTGAAACAAATCAGAGAAAAGGTTGTGGCAAAGAATGCAAGGATGAGATCTTATCACCACAAAATCTAGGATCTAATTGATGGCTTTGATGCTTTCAACATAGAAGTTGTCCCTAGAGCCCAAAATACCGAAGTAGACCAAATGGCACAAATTGGCTCTCAATTTGACCTAGCAAGTGAGTTGCTTGTTAACAATGAGGCAGTGAAAGTTATAGTCAGACCAACAATCCCAGATAACATCTAGAACTGGCAAGTCTTTGATAATGATCTTCAGGTGCTATTGTTTTTGCAACAGTCAGGAGAATTTGCTGACCAATTGCAAACCAATATTGAAGAGTCATATGGTGACCAGATTATCCAATTGAAGTCTAATAAACTCCCAAAGGGGTTGATCATGCTAGAGAACCTGTTTGACCCAGATGATGTGAGCTTGGATTAGAGGAAATTTAAGGCAAGCAAAGATGATTATTCTAAGATTCAAGTCAGTGAAGGAAGAAAGTTGAAGGTAGGCAATACTACTACTCAAGAAGAAAGAGCTAAGCTAATTTTTCCCTAGAACAAGTATGATAGAGTAATTGCATGGACCTATGATGACCTTCATGGTTATAATAGAGATGTCATTCAACATACCATAGAACTTGTTGAAGGGTCAAAACCAGTCCGTCAGAAACAAAGACAAGTGAATCCTAGGATTGAGCCCTTAATGGTAGACGAATTGCAAAAGATTCTGGAGTCCAAAATTATTTTTCCAATTAAGCACTCAACTTGTGTGTCTAACCTGGTGCCAGTAAGAAAGAAGAATGGAGACATAAGGCTTTGTGTAGATTTTAGAGACCTGAATAAAGCTTCATTAAAGGATCATTACCCCCTGCCCTCCATGGAGCAGATTTTGCAAACAGTGGTTGGATCAAAGAGATTCTCCTTGATTGATGGCTTCTCAAGATACAATTAGATCTGGTTGGCTGATGAAGACCAGCATAAGACAACATTCACTACAAAGTGGGGAACTTTTGCTTATGCCAAAATGCCATTTGGTCTTTCAAATGCTAGAGCCACTTTTCAGCGCGCTATGGATATAGCGTTTGGAGACCTTATAAATAAGATCATTCTGATCTATTTGGATGACCTTACTATATTTACCAAAGATACCAAAGATCACTTTGAGCACCTAGAAGTTGTTTTTCAAAAGTGTCAAGAATCCAGGATCTCCCTAAATCCTAAGAAGTGTGTTTTTGTTGTACCCCAAGGGAAACTTCTAGGGCATTTAGTTTCAAAAGATGGAATTTCCATTGAGCCAGAGTGAGTCACAGCTATACTAAATTTATCTTTGCTAGTCAACAAAAAGGTAGTTCAGTCCTTTTTGGGAAAGATCAATTTTGTCAGTCGATTTATATCTGATTTAGCAGGGCTAGTTAGGCCCATTACTCTGCTGTTGAAGAAGGATTTAGTTTCCAAATGGACTACTGAAGGGAGACAAGCTTTTGAACAAGTCAAGAAAGCTATTTCCACTGCCCTAGTACTAAGAAATCTAGATTTCTCTAAGCCATTCATAATGTTTGTATATGGAGGAGAACATAGTGTTGCAGTTGTTCTGACCCAAAAGGATGACAAGGAAGAAGGGGAACATCCAATTGCATTCTTCTCCAAGAACCTAAGGGAGTATGAATCAAGGTATAATTTCATTTAGAAACAATCTTATGCTATGGTTAAAGCTCTTAAAAAATTCAGGCATCAAGTGACAAGAAATAAGATCTTAATACTAGTAGCTCACCCAAGCATTAGGGAATATATTATGGAAGGTGAGATTACAGAAAAAAGAGCCAATTGGATAACTAAAATCTTAGAATATGATGTAGAGGTAAGGCCTACTAAGTTCGTCAGGGGAAGGGGACTCTGCCAATACATTACTCAAGACATAGAGGAGTCAATGCCTAAAGAAATAGAGGATGAAACAGTATTGAAGATTCAAGAGATTGATCACGATTCTTGGATAAGTGACAGAATACAATTCATGAGAACTGGTGTTTTCCCTAGTGAACTCTCCCCTGCTAAAAGAAGATATTATAGACAACAGGGAATTCATTTTGCAATAATTGATCATTTTTTGTTTAGACGAAATTTTGATGGAATACTATTGAGATGCGTTGAAAGGGATGAGGCCCAAAAGATATTGCATGAGTTTCATCACAGAGCCTCGGGGGGGCATTTTTTAGCAAGAACTACTACCATTAAAGTTTCACAAGCTGGCTACTTTTGGCCAATACTATTTGTAGATTGTCATCAGATGGTCAAAGAGTGTCAAGCTTGTCAATTTTACACTAGAAGGAGAAGGAATGCAGTGTTGCCTCTGAGTCCCATAATAGTGGAGGAACCCTTTGCTCAGTGGGGTTTAGATTTTATCAGAATGATTAATCCAATATCAAGTATGGGATATAAGCGGATCCTTGCTGCAACTGATTACTTTACAAGGTGGAGTGAAGTAGTACCACTCAAAGAAGCTATTGAAAAGGTAATCTTAGAGTTTGATGAGGGGATAGCTACCCATTTTGGCCCTCCGTGCACCATCATATCAGATAATGCCAAAGCATTTTTAGGAACCAGACTTTCAGAGTTTGCATTAAAGAATAGAATATATCTAAAGACTTCATCAAATTACTATCAACAAGGCAACAGTTTGGCAGAATCTACAAAAAAAATAGATTAGACTCATAAAGAGAATGGGGGCTGATCATCAAAGAGATTGGCACAAATCCCTCAATTTAGCACTATGGGCAGATAGAATCACACCGAAGCAAGTGACTAAGATGTCTCCATATGAGCTAGTTTATGGAAAGCATGCAGTGATGCCACTAAATATAGAAATTTCTACCTTACAGTTGCTTAAACAGTTGGAGATAGAAGAAAATGGCTCAATGCATGTGAGGCTTGTCAAGTTACTAGAGGTTCAAGAGAAAAGAGAAAGAGTACATGAGCCATTAATGAAGCATCAATTTATTGTAAAGAATTGGTTTGACAAAAAGACCTCCAATCCAAATTTTGAAGTTGGGTCTTTAGTACTAAAATGGGACGAAAGAGCTGCTAAACCAGGTCAGCACAGCAAGTTTGACTCATTGTGGATGGGTCCCTTTAAGATTCACTCTTGTAAGCAACAAAATGCATTTGAACTAGAGAATATGGAAGGGGAACTTGAGGAGCACCAGATTTTATTCGAATCATAAAGGGCAACAGGAGAGGAAGACCCTGAAGATGCATCAAATAGGCCTTTGAAAAGAAGGTGAAAATTGGATGTACAAAAGGAAGAGACTGAAGGTGATGTCTCAGTGTCCCCACAACAACAAATTCTAGCAACAACAGCTTCAGGGCAGGTAAGTATCATTTCTCCTATTTCTCCTTCTTCATCTTCTTCTTCTTTAGGGGCGGCATCCCAAGTAGCCCATTCTTCCACGTCTCTTGCCACCTTTTTTGTGCCTTTAAAACTTTTGCCCCTGCTACCAGTTCATCGGCCATATCTTCACAGGCCATATCATTGCCCCTGTTTCCCTGTCTATGCCCAGGCGAGCTTCGTCTCAAACTGACCCAGGTCAACAAGTTGCCACTATTCCGTATGGTTTTCCCCAAGGATATTCTTTTACCGGAGAGCTTACTACTTCTCCACCTACATTCTAGACACAAACAGATGTTGCCAAGAAGGTAAGGGAGTCCAGGATCAAGAAGTAGAAAAAGAAAGAAGGGAAAAGCCCTGTTGTTCCCCATATGAAGTCATTGTTTGACCCTGTTCAAAAGTCTCTAACCATTACTCATCTGGCCCCTAATGTGGTTAAGCTAGTAGAACAAATGCAGCCACAGGACTACACAATGCATGCAGTGGCTATGGATCTAACTCAATTCAGGCCACAAGACAAGGTGGAGTTAATGAGTGAAACTACCACAGTCGTTACCACTGATTACTTGAGAGAAACAAAAAGGTTGCAAAAAGTAGAGTCAGACCTATCAAAGGTCAAGGCCACTAACACTAGCCTGCAGTCAGAAATAAAGGATAAGAATAAAGAAATTGACAATCTTAATAAGGACTTGCAGTCCACTATGTCCTTGCAAATACACCAAGCATCATAGGCTAAAGTTGTAGCTTTACATAATGAAATAGCACAAGAGAAAGTTGTTGTTGCTACATTGAGACAAGAGAGGGACATTGTTGAGAAGTATCAAGACAAAGTGCAAGAAGTTTCTCAGTTACAACAGACCCTGTTGAAGGAACAATACCAGAATAGTGTTGCTTAGGCTCAATTCATGGCTAAACAGGAAAAGACCAAGCAATTAACTATTGAACTGAGCTAGAGGCCACAAAGCACAGGGGTCTTGGCAATGGTAAAGGAGCTCTATGTGTCTGCATGGGGAAGAATCTTAGAAGAGATTTCATAGCTCAAACCTACCCTTAGTTTCCTGTTACATGCCCAGCAGCTATGTGAGAAGGTAGAGTCTTAAATTAAGGTAACATTGTCCATTATTTCTTTGAGAGTTTTAGACTCTCAACTTTTGTTGCAGAAGCTCTATGATACAGCTGATGAGGTCTTGGTAGCTGCTGGTGTGAATGATAGAATGGTCTCTGCCAAGAACACAAATGAGGTCTTGAGTTGTAATGAATCTGCTCAAAGTTGTAAAGCACTCCTGGATATGGTTAAAGAAGGTGTCAAAAATATGAAAAGGCACATTGAGGAGTTGGTGCAGTTGGGGTTACCATCCCCTTTTCCAGATGATAGCACTATTCTAATGATAGATGCAATTAGGACCCTCCTGCTGACCAAGCAAAATGATCAAACTATTTTCCAAGGTCTAAGTGATTCTCCCAATATTGAGGAGGTGGAGGCAGTGCTTGTTCCAATAGCTTGTCTTGAGTTTCAACTACATGCTATGGTTTAGATTTTACAATCCTTTTCTCACAAGGACATCATCAATTTGGATTCCACTTTTCAAGATCTACAGAATAGACAGGGTCTATTAGATTCAGAGTGGTCTAGTTATTAGGCCGCATTACAAAAATTGTGACCCTCTAATAGTGGCAATACAATTTTGTTTCTTGAAGCTTTTTGAGTTCTCTTTGAGTAGGCACAAAGGTCCGTGTAGTCGCCAAGAACTGTAGAGTCCAACTCTACATTTTGAAATATTTTGTTAGTCACAGCCGAGTTGTGCAACTTCAATATTTTGATGTCACTTTTCATTGTGTTTCATTTTTGGCTACACGTAGAATGTGCCATGTGGTAGAAAAGTGGGCCTCGAAGAGATGAGGGAGATGTTTTTTTCTTTTTGAAGGCACAAGAAACTAACACATAGCATGATAGTGGAGAAGCAGTAGGGTAGTGCTCAGGGTTAAGTCGAATGTGTCGTGTGTCATCCTTTCTGATCGCGGTTCCTAGATGCATCTAAATATGCCACGTATGTGTTAGCCATATGTTTCTTTTATAAGTTTTAATTTCCCATAGAGAGACCCACATGTCATCTCCGTGGGGCTTCAAGGAGGAGTTTTGTTTGAGACAAGCTTAGACACACACCGTTGCACCACGTGTCCTCTTGTTACATTATGCAGATGGCATTGTGTGTCCCTTTTCCTCAAGTAACTTATGCAGTGGCAAAGTACAATGTGGCAGGCCCCATGGAATATTAAGAAAAGTTACTAAGTTGCGAAGGGATGCCACATGTAAGCACTACAGTATTTTGAGAAACTCTTTTGGTATGAAGTTTAGGGAAGGCGTGCCATTGCACCACATGTCCCTCATTTTGCATTAAGTGGAGGTTGCCACATGTCTCAGTATCTATGTGCTTTGTTTAGGTTTCGAGATGTGACGGAATAAATGGTGGGTCCCATGATATATAGCTACAATGTCTAAGCTGCAGAGAGTGACAAGTGTTGACACTGTGAGTGTTTTGGGGGTGAAAGTTAGAAGAAGCTATTAAGATGCGCACAATAGCGCCAAGTGTCCTAGTGTGGAGTTTCCCAAAGGAGCCATGTATCAATTTCTAAGAGGAAATAGATAGTGACAAGTGGCAGTATTCTGTGTGTCTGTTTTATATTAAAGGAAACTAAGTAGCATGCAGAGAGTACTACATGATGCATATTTTGAAGCCATTTTGAGGTGCATGAGCGTGCCATGTGTCTTAATAGAACTACCAATAGCAGTACCACATATTGTATCAATCAACCAATCATAATGCAGGGAAGATACCGTTGCAGATTTTAAAGATTTTCAGTGCCAAGCTAAGTTTCAGTTCGGTTACAAGGCCGTTGAGATTATGGCAGTTGGGAGTGATCTTGAGTCAAATTTATTGCTATAAATAGGGGCAATGTTGTAACTTAAAAAAAATTACATTGATTAAGAATTCAGAGTTTGATTGTGATCAGATTATATCATTTCGCCTTAGTTTAGCTGTTTCTAAGAAGGAAGCTGATATATCTGTGCATGTTTCTATGCCTTTTGTATTTTGTTGAATTGTTAATGAAAGAAGCTCTGTTATGTGCCATTGTTGATATATTATGTGTCTCTGTATCAATCTTCTGAGTTTGGCCTTTGATTTTAAATTCATTACAATCTGTCTATGTTAATCATGCAGCATTTGCTCTTTAATATAGTTGAATCATGAGAATTTAATCACTGTGCTAATTACTAAAACACATTTAAATCAGGCGCATTGCCATAGAATTAGAAGTTCTATTTATTGTGTCTGTAATCTTATTTTTTTCTTCCCTTTACCTAAAACCCCATTGAAAAAAAGGAAGAGCCAGCTTCTATAAAATCTGGAGGTTGTTTCAAGTGTCAAGTCCCATATTCTTGAAACTTCCCATGTTGGTACTGGAATCCGCTCAATTTTATACATCAATAGTCCCTTTTCCTCCAATTTTTATATTAAATTTGTCTTCTTTTGTAATTTAAAATTCCCCCATTTTCTCCCACACATAACTTGGAAATCCTCACAAAATCTAAACCTTACCTTTTCATAAATGCCACCTTACATGTCATACTTAGCCAATCTTCACCCTTAATCCATTCAAACTTCAAACCTCCACCCTTGGATCTTCCATGAATCATGGAGCCTTCACCTCACCCAACATCCTCTTTCCATTTGTCATGCTCTCCTTGCTTGAGAGATCTCAAGCAATGATAGCCATTAATCCTAACATTTTAACTCAACCCTCCATTCATTCATTCCAAACTCTATAAGTTGATGAAATCCTCTTAATTTTCAACAACACTTTTGAATGCAAGTAAATGTCGTTAATTTGAGCACTTAGACATTTAATCTCTCTCTCTCATATCATCTAGGACATATCAAAGGAATTTCATAGTCATGCGTGCGATTGTTTTGTTTTGAAATTTCCTTTTAGTCTTATCTTGAGGTTGTAATTGGTAGTAATTTGAATAGGTTAAGTTATTTTAGCTTGTTTATCATAGTTCACTTTCACTTGCATACAAATATTTTTTCTTGTTTCAATTTTGAAAAGAAAGAATCATTAATGCATTATATAAGTCAACAAAGAAGTTTAATAGAAAATCTTGAATATATTGAAGAATGTTTTTTTGAATTAAACTTGTCAAATGTATTGTTGACTAATGATTTATTATGTGAAATGCATGTACTTGATGAACATGTTGAGTTCAAAAGAAAATTGTTCAATGTGGAACATAACACAGAAGATAATATAAACAAACTTATTTGGATGACATCAAAGCACGGGATATCTCTAAACCCTTTCCTTATGTCATTCATTTCATTATTCTCATTTTGATGGTAAGAGGAAAATAAATCTTTATTACTTAACCTACAAACAAAATTAATAATATTTTATAGATAGAGGACATGGATCTGGTTTTGAGCTTTCACAACATGCCCCTATTTTATCATCAAAATTAGGGACCCTATATTTCTTCTTGATCTTTTTCCCTTTATGGCACTTAAATTGTTGAATGAATCTAGTTTTTGTATTCATTCATTCTTTGGATGGACAAAACGTCATAAGGGAAAATTTTGAAATTGTTTGAGTTTTTTTTATTTATTCAAAATGTTTAAAATTTGAAGGGCTTGTAGCCTTTGCAAGTTACAAACCAAGCCTGCTTTTTCGTTTGCAAGTTGCAAACTAAATTCTAACTCCTAGTTACAACCTTGCCTTATGCACAATATGTTTTGCCACATCTATTTTTAGCCTAGCACTATGGTTTCTAGACCCTTCAAGTCCAATTTGGTAATTTGTCTACCATTTTCACCTGTGTCTATTTGGTTTTCTTGAAACTTTTTGCCATAAAACATATTCATCTTTTAGGTTGGTTTGCAAGAAATTTCTTGTTGATTGGGATTTCCTTTTCCATTCTTTGGGTAGGGTTTTTCTACAAATTCATATGTTTTGAAGTGATCAATATAGATTTTTTCAATGGTTTACATCCTTAATGTGCTTTGGATTTGAGTAGTTGGTGTTTTTTAACTTGTTTTGATATAACTATGATGGTTTCCTTAGTCAATTTAGGGATTTTGTTGTGATTTATTGAAGACTTGGTTCAATTTTGGATTCCCAAAACTTTTTGTAATTTGCAAGTTTTATGTAGTACAAACTGACTATGGAATCCAACCGACATTCACACTTACTTTGTAATTTGCAAGTCTTTATAAATTGTAGCTAGAGTCTAAAATCTATTTGCATTCTGTAGTCCCAATTCTTTTCTAATTTATACTTTTTTAGAAACTGCAATTGATTTATGTCGGAAGTCCAGTCACATACTACATTCCCAAAACATTTTATAGTTTGCAACTTTTTGTAAATTACAACTAGAGTCTAAAGTTAGGTTTTAGTTTGAAAACCTAAATATCTTTAGAGTTTGCACATGTGTTATTACACATGGAAACTAGAGGCAAACTTCAATCGACACTTGTAGTTCATTTACAACTTAGAACTCTTTGCAAATTAAAACTAGTCTAAACTCTAATCACACTTCATAGTGAGCATTCATTTTGCATTCATAACACTCATTCAAATTGCAGATCAGAGCCAAACTCCGATTTGCAATTTGCAACTATCCGATAAAATCTAAAACTCTCCCAAATAATTCTAGAAACTTGAAATTTTTAAGGAAAAAGAATTTTCGTCAAATTTTGACCATATTATCCTATTTAATGAAGGAATTACATGATTTTTTGATTAATTTCCATATTAATTGTATCTTTTAAAATAATGATTATACAATCCATTGTCCACCTATTCTTCATGTAATTTTCCTCTCACTCTAACCATTCAAATTCTCTTAATAAAAAAAAGGTTTTTTACTTTGCTAGGTTTTTTTCTCTGTTGAGTTTTTTTCTCTGCCAATGCTTTTTTGTCATATTGCTTTTGCAAGATATTTCACAGCTTGCCTACATTTATTGCAGCATCGGAAACACTGCTTAGCTTTCTGGTGTTTTTTCCCACTTTATATGGCCTTCGCCTTTCATTCCTCCACAACTTCTTCTACTAGAGTTGAAGGCTTGACAGTAACTTGCAATGGCTCCTTCGCTCAAAAACCCTTGAAAGTTTGTCCCCAAGGTGTTCCATGAGGTACGTCCCATAAAACACCTCTGGATGTTATTCTTCCCACTCTTGATTTTGATACTACATGCAAATGGCTAGAGAATTTTACGTTAATAAGGCATTTTGTGGGTAGAGTCCCCTGTGAAAGCATGCTCAAAGAATGGGGGGTCCTCCCACAATAATGGGTTACACTTTTTGGCCAAACTTGACATTGAAATCAATATTTTGAACTAAATCTTCATGTTCTGACACCTATAGCTGCTAAACCATTAGGAATTTGAAGATGATACGAACTAGTGATTTGTGAGATTTTGTTTGTAGATTCTAAATATATATATTTTTAAAAAATGGAGTTAAATTGTAAATTTTTTTTGCATCTCCTTTGATAACTGGTTTTTAATAGTAAACAACATTTTTTTAAAGTGATCTGTATTTCGTAGCACATAACTTTTTTTCTACAAAGGATAAAATTCTAATTCTTTTTAATTTAAATTGGTAACACTGATATATAGTGTATGAATTTGGTTATATAATGTTTTGTTAAATCTATATTTTTTAATTAATTTTTGAAGTCAAACGAATTATAATTTAGACATAGGCGTATTCCGTAAAACATAACTTTTTCTTTATGTATCGAAATTCAATTTTTTTTCTTTTGTTGAAACAAGGACATCAATACCTAGAACATAGATATTTGTTAGAATTTTTTTTTAGTAATTTACAAATTTTCCATGTGTGTCGAATAAAGAACTTGATGTTTGGTGAAAAACATACATTCACAAGAAATAAAAAATAAATATAATAATCAAATTAAATATATTTAAAATTATATTTTTTGGGAAGCTTATAATAAGGACTACATACTTACAAAGCATAAATTTTAAACGAATTAATTTTCAAAATCCGTCAAAAGATAAATCAAAATTGGTTTTTTATCAGCATTTTGATAGGTGTAGAGGAGACTCCATTATAGGTATGGTTTAAAACTAGCGGGGTTCTATCTAAGGGGATTTGAATCTAAGGGGATTTGATCAAACCCTCTTCAATTAAAATCCTTTAAATGGAACCTTTCAAGGCTTAAATCATTATATTTTCTAAAAATATGTGATTTTGGCAAAAATAAGGATGTCCCAGAAAGTGTAACCCATTATTGTGGCAGCACCCTAGGTCAAAAAGTTTTGGACCCCACATGGGATCCATCTTGACGTCATGTAAAACCTTACCAAAGGTTTTTTCCTTGTTCATTTTTTTGAGGCCAATCATGCTAAGGTTGTTCTCAACCTGGGCCCTTGGCTTGTCTACTCCTTGCATGTTTTCGAACCTTGGACCTGCAACTTTGTTATCTCTAACAAAAATTCTCTTCAAGTTCCCATTTGGGTTGAATTTCTAGGTCTTCCCCTGCCTTGCTATAATTTTTTGCAATAGATTGCCTCCTCCTTAGGCCCTATGGTTTGTGTGGGGCCAAAAACGTTCTATTTAGCTTGCCCCCACCAACAAATCTTTGTCGAGATAGATCTCTCTAAGGACCTCAAAGAATCTGTGGACATTGAAATTGAAGTGACCCGCTACTCTCAGCAAGTTCAGTATATCAACTTGCCCAACACCTGCTATCGGTGATAGTCCTATGAACATGAGATTTGAGATTGCCCTTTGGCCTCTCCGTATCTTAAGCCCTCGACTCAGTCCTTGTCGAGGCCAATGCCTCCTGATAAAAAAGAGAAAGGTTGGTCTACTATGACTAACAAACGCAACAAGAAGTCAAGTAATTCCAATCCTACTCCCAAAACATTTGGTTTAGGAGCCCCAACTTTGAAACCTTCTTCAAAACCCCTCAATAGTGAAAAATCTTTCATCACCTTCCTAGGGAGTCATCTAGTGTCCAGAATGAGTGTTATCCAATCCATGCATGTGACAGCAAGGTGGTCACAGCGGCTAACCATCTCAACCAGTCACTCTTCCCCTCCTCCTATTCGATGAAGGAGATCTCATAGCCCACCTAGGTGCTTGGAAGAAGGCGAGTTTGTGGTGACAAAATGACAATGTGTGCAGCTTAGCTTCCAAATTGGAAGCTTTGAGGTAGACAAGGCTTTGTTATAGAATAATTATTTTCTCTTGATGAGACGGATAACAAGGAGATGACCCTCAACCCCATTTTTGAATTGTATCTCCTAGAATGTTCAAGGTCTAAGAGACCTTCCAAGTAAATACTCTATTTGAGATGCAAGGATAAAAATCTTGGATTTTGACATCATTTTTTTTAAGATGTCAAAGTGTCTAGTTTTTTGCTGTCAATGGCTTGCCATGTTAGTTGGCTGGCCAGCCATTTTTTTAGTAACCATAAAGCTAGTTGTGGAGGGGTCATCACCTTTCTCTCTCCTATGTGGCACCAACTATTGGTTGATCATGGATGTGACCCCACTCATTAGGTACTATGGATGCTTCTTAACATCAATAATGATTCCTTTGGGCTTATTAATGCTTATGCTCCTAATGATGCCATAGAGAGATCTTCTCTTTAGAAATGGATTTCTCATTCAATACCGACTGCCACTTGGATTTTGTGCAGGGTTTTTAATATAGTTGAGTGCCCATATGATAAATGTGGTGCCTTGCCTATGCAGTGGACAACTAGTGAGAGAGAGGCTTGGTTTATTATGCATAATAAATTGGGTCTTTTCAATCCCAATGTTGTTCACCGACAAATTAATTCTCCCTAGTACACATGGAGCAATTTAAAGGCAGGTCCTAACAGATTTTTAAAGAGGCCAAATCAGGTTATGATCTCTGTCCAATCATTCTTCTCTTTTGCCAATTATTATTCCTTTCCAGTCAAGCCACTTGCAGACCTTGTCCTATTGGACCATTTCCCAATACAATTTAACATTGATTGGACTACTTCCACGCCCTAAAAGTTGAAGATGTGGTTTTTCTTAGCACCTCTCTCCTTCAACATAAGGCCATGTCAGCTCACATTCAACATGTTTGTAATATTGAGCCCCACCTAATGAATGAGACCAGCTAGATAACCTAGTGGAATCATGCCATCACCCACACTAAGCACTCCCTCCAAATTTATGGGAGGCAACTTGCTCGATTCCACTACCACTCTTATGAGACCACCACCAAAGAGATCTACTCTACTACTATTGTTTTGGAGGCGCATCCCTTTGATACCACTGCTCAGCTCTGAGTTGCACAAGCAGAAGCAAATTACTGATGCTTATTCAACTTGAGGGGCTCAAATCAAGGCTTGGCTCTACAGGCTTAAAATTGGAGACACCATTTTTAAGGAATTCTTCCAAGATTTGCAGAACCAACATACCTTCAAATCCATTCAATGGATTTAGAAGGGACAATAGTTGTTTCATGAGCTTCCTAACATATTGCAAGCTTTTGTGAGACATTATGAACAAGTCTTTGCGGCTCAAGCCTATACCCTAGATAGAGAAACTTCTTTACAACAATGTCTTGTTGCTTTCCCTTGTTGTGTCTCTAATGCCTAGTCCATCTTATGTGGTCAACTTCTTACTCAATATGAGCTCAAGGGAGCTATTTTTTCTATCGCCAATGACAAGGCCCCTGGCATCAATGGCTTCCTCTATGAGTTCCATAAAACCTTTTGGGACACTATAGGTAGTGACTTGTATAAAGTCTATCTTGAAGCATTACACAATGGCTCTTTGGGGAATCTTATAAACTAAGGAAATATAAAATTCATACCTAAATTTGGGGATCTAGAGGAGACTTGTAACTAGCACCCCATCATGTTGCTCAATGTCTCATACAAAATCATCACCAAGGCTCTCGCCCTAAAGATCTGCTCCATGCTCCCTTTAATTGTGCAACTTGAACAAACAAGATTCATCAAATCCAAGTTTATACTTGATAACATTAATATTGTTTGGGAAGGAATGGAGTGGGATCGCCACTCTCAGTAGCCATCCCTCTTCCTCAAAATTGACTTTGCCAAAGCCTATGATCGCATCAAATGGTCATTCAATCTTGCCAAGTTGCAAGCTCTTGGGTTTGGGTCGCGCTTCCTTCAGATGGTTAGCATGCTTTTTGTTGATGCTTCAACATGCATCACCATTGTTGGACAATAATCTAGCTCCTTTGGGCTTCATAGATCCATCCAACAAAGTTGCCCTCTTGCCCCAGCCCTCTATGTTTTAGTTGCGGAGAGATTTGGATATCCACTTTCTTAGGCAATCTCCCAATCTCAGGTCAAAGGGATTTATCTCCCAAACTCTTCTCAATAGCTTGTTAATGGGTATTTTATCGACCATTCCTTCTTCAATCTCCTTGAAGACGAGAATAATGTTAAGCATGCTCTCCAGTGCCTGAACATTTTTTGCCAAGCTTCAAGTTCCAAAATTCAATGGAAAAAATGCAATGCTACCAACAATATTTCCTTCCCAAACCTGAAATTACCTTCAATCCTTTGGGTAGAAATGGATTGATCATGGGGAAGTTTTCAAATTCTTGGGGATCCCTTTTGCCTTCCAGTTTTCTTTAGCTAAGCTTTGGTAGGTTGTGATAGCTAGAATTGAGAAAAAGCTTCAGTACTAGATTACCAAGCCTCTCCCATTGGTTGGTAAATTCCATATTTGTTCTAAAGTTCTCATCGCCACTCATGCTTACTATTCTTCTGTTGGGTCTCTTCTAAGGCCTCCTATACTAAGATTGAGAAGCTTCTCAAAGACTTCCTTTGGGCTTACGACGATGGGCACCAGGGCATTCATCATGTTGACTAGGAACATTGTTGCCTTCCCCGTGAAGCTAGGGGGTTGGGCATAATTTCTACTCAGTGATAGGGTATTGCTCTTTGTGCCAAATGGGTCATCAAAGCCCTTGAAGGGAATGAAGCCTGGAAAATTCTTGTTCTCCACTCCATTAGCATGGGAGTCCCTTCAAGACATCCTACTTGGAAAGGTTTGTACATGGGATCCCGCCACTATTTAGGGTGTCTTTATCATCAAAAGTATTTGGAAAGCCTGGGAGACCATCAAACCCTAGCTTCGGTGGGTGGATGATGACTTCTACGATGGTTTATCCATCAACTAGCAGTCCATTTGGTGGTCTCCAATCCTTAGCTTTCAAGGCCTACCTATGGCTAAAATTCATTGGATCCATGCTTTACATTTCTTCAAACATGGAGTGCGGGTGTTACTCAATTTTATTCATGAAGCCACCAAGAATTTTTACCCTAGCCCGAATTCAACCTTAAATTCAAGCTTGCCAATTAGGACCAAGAGACTATGTTTCAAGTTGTTATTGATGTCATCCCCCTCAGATGATTCACAAGATTGGAGTTAGATCCCTCAAACCTTGGTGGAAAGATTGGAAGTGGTACCTAGATACCCCTTTCAAAAGTTACAGGCCTCGCAAGGGCTATTTGTGGATTTCACCACATTTGGCCATGGTGGAGCAACTCAACCATTGTTGGCAACTTCAATCCTCTCCTAGAATCTAGCATCATCGGTTCCAGTGTATTTGGTCTACTATGTTAGAGCCCAAGTTAGCTTATTTTGCTTGGTGCATTCTTTACCTTGGTCTCCCTACGGGGCTCGACTTGTTCATATGGGCATTCCCTACCCTCACTGTCCTTTCTATGGATAGCTCAAGGACCTCAAGCATTTGTTTTAGTTTTGCCCCTAGGCTCAACAAGCCTGGAACTAGATTCATGATTTCTTTCGACTATTTCAGTCAACCCCTTTTCTTGGCATATGGTTCTGTTGGGGGACCTGCCTAACTCCCATATAAGTACACCCAAGTCTAGCATGCTTTCAGGGTGGAGATTTTATTCAGTATTTGGAAAGACAAAAATGTTGCCTTATTTTCCAATTGCACTATAGATGCTCATTTCTCTATTTACACTAAAGCTATGGTTTGCTCTAATGTGTTAATGCAGATTCAAGTGCAAGCTCACAAAGTTGGACTTGAAGTCGCTCATCTTCAAGAATTGTTGGATCATTGGAGAAATGCCCCTTGCACTATGGCTAGGGTTCTGTCTGATCTTAGCTCTCCTCTTAGAGGCCAAAGGCATGGGCACTAGTCTACTAAGAAAGGCTGGGGCTCCAACTCCCATGGGGCTCAGTCTTAGTCTTCTTGTGACTCTTCTGCTCGTGGTTGGTCACAGCCCTCCAAGCTCCCCTCGACCTCTTCTCATGGGCGCGGAGGTGCTGGTTGGCCTAGCTCTGATAATTCCCACGTCTCTAGTTTGCTATCTCTCCTGTCTCTGCCTAGCCAGTGGAGGATAATCCTGAAGATGATGGTGCTCTCTTTGGTTGGGAACAGATCGATGATTCTACCCCTGCTGATATGTGGAGGAATAATCCTAATGATCAGGATTTGTCTTCTGTTGCTGATACTTTAACAACTTAATGTTACATGTTCTCATCTTTGTTTTGATCGTAGGGCCCGTTAAGACTTGGGTGTGTGATTTATTACCACCCATCCCTTTTTGTGGATATTGTACTTTTTTATATATTATATATAGAATAATAGAAATATTCATTAAAAAAAATCTCTTAATTCATTATACATTTAATTTCATTATGATTTTCTACGTGCCCTTATAGTAACTACAATACATAAGGAATCTGCAAGGAATCTATTTGAACATTATTTAATATTTCATTTAATTTTCCAATTAAAAAAGAAAACCTGAATAAAATGAAACAAGCAAACTTCCTTCGTCTTAAACTAAGATAAGAGGGGAGAGATACAACTACTTTTCAGAAAATTGAAACGAAAATGACACGTTGAAAAACTGGGCGAAGATGAATATGACGTTGTGATTGATCACTCCGCCGTTCTCGCATTCTTTCCTCTCCCTTATTGTCATGATCCTTATATATATATATATTTATTTTATGCGTGTTTTGTATATGCTCGTACAGATTTGAATCTATAAACAATCTGCTGACGTAAATAAAAACACGTTCAGATTGGACACAACTATTATCATCAACAGATCTCTAGAAGAGATTGTATCCGACACCGGAACGCATTAACCGAAGGATGAAACACCCAAATGTAACGCTGGCAAAGACATTTTGGATTTTTGGACCTTTGTTTTCTTCCCTATCGATGGGAGAAACTTAGAAAAACGAAGGATCACGTCAGCATTTAGAGAGAGAGAAGATACGTGGCTCTAAGATCGAGGGTATCATTCTATACAATACCGTCACAGATTTTGTATTGAGCAAGATTTGATTCTTAGTAAGTTGTGTGTAAATTATTCAACTTCACTAATATATTTAAAATGACTTGAAAAACTAAATTAACTTTAAATAGTCTAATTTTTCTTTACATGTATATTCATAGCGATAATGAGATTACATTATTTAAATGAGAAGTTTAACATTAAATACATACAATTGTTCCCGTTTTCGTAGAATTTCAACATTGTGGAATATTGTCTTTTTTGAGGATGCACAGGTGCCCTCTTTCGCTGCAGTTGTTAGGGCTGCTAGTCGTCTGCCATAGAGGAACAAAAGCCATTCGCACTCCCTTCCCTACTCCCATACTTCCCTTGTGGTGGTGTGTGGACAAGAAGTTGGGGAAAATGAAGAACATTATAGCAAGCATGGCTTGATTGGCAGATTTAATGGCCTTTGGCCATCCCTCCTTGATCTGAATAAGTGGTTTTTGAATCTTGGAGATCTATTGTCCAGGGTAATATTGACCTATTCTCCTGTACAAAGGGTTTTTTTTTATTGTGGCCTTTGATTTTGCTAAGGCTGGGGATTCAGTGCTAGATGGATGTGGTTATGGGGAGAGCATTCCCTTATGCTCAAACCTTGAACTCCTCTATTTAATCCTTTGCCAAAACCACTCAATATCATGACTATTTGGGGCAAGCTTCCCAATCTACCCCTCTAGCTCTGGGAGGAATCCTGCTACGAGGCGACTGGCAATACTATTGGGTGCTACCTTTTGGTGGATAGACCTACGATTCTTATGGGACTCCATACATATGCTCACATTCTTGTGGATATTGATATCTCCAAGCCTCTTCATGGAGAGATAGTTTTGATGGTGGGGCATTGTCCTAGATCCCAACTTCTCGATTATGAGGGCTTACCCTTCCATTGCCATCGTTGCTTCACTGTTGGACATCTAGAGCTTCGGATTGCCCTCACTCTTGTTGTAAGACTGGCCAGCACAATGTTGTGGCAGAATGGTCATTTGGAATACTTGATAGTTTATGATCCAGTTCTAGAGGTTGGTTCGGATGATGAGTCCCCTGTTGGTTCTTCTCCTTTGACTCCCCCTACGGATTATGGGTCCCCAACAAGGACTTTTGTACCAGTTCAAGCTGAGTCTAAGGGAGTGTTAGCGGTTGCTTGTGATTGTGTCAGGTCTTTGTCTCCAGTTGCGGCTCCTTTTGTCTGAGACTTGATTACTACTCTGTCAGTTCCTATTTTATCTACGACTCTGCATGCTTCATTGCATGAGAGTTATGTGGTTGTGGCGCCTATTGAGGATCCCCTCCTCTCACCTTGCTTTGAGGATCTGGACTTGGTGTTCTCCTAGATAGTGGTTCAATGTACAAAGAAAGGGCTCTCCAAATCTTTTGCTACTCTATGACGTAGGGTCAAGGTAGTTAGATTTACTAGCTTGGGTTCATGGGTTGTTTAGTTCTATTTGGTTTTTCTATCTTACGACAATGTTGTTGTGTTTGTGTGATGTTTGTTTGTTGTTGTTGGCCTATCTATGGCTTGTTTGTTCCTACTCTTTGGGCTTGTTTGTAAAGGGTTCAGCACCTTGGTATGCTACTTACCTTAATAAAAAATATTTAAAATTGTTGCCAAAATTATTTTAAATGTTTTTAATGTTTATGGTGTAAATTATTAGGACACTTTTTAATTATAATGTTCACTATTGGTATGGGATTAATCATTCTATTTGGTTTATTAAGTGATTAAATTTCAAATTAATATTATAAGGAATTATGTTAGATTTTCCATCTCTAGTCTTTGACTCTAGAATAACCTATTAATAACTTCCTAGACAATCCATAAGTTATTGAAAATAAGCTACCACTCGACACTCTAGGGTTTCATCTAAGTTGGCATACCACATAGCACATAAGGACAACCTTTAGTGATCTTAGGTATTATTACTCAAGTCATAATTAGGAAGATCTAGACCCTAAACAATATTTGACTATGTTTAACAATTTACTAAATCTGGAAGATGTGGAGTTAAAGGTTCTCTTGTCCAAATCTAATTTTCCTCCAAAATCATTCTAAATGTGAGAGATTATTTAATATAGTTTAATATGGTTGAATTCAATCCATGTGCCTTTTCTAAGGCTTTTTAGGAATAATTGATCCCACTTGACATGTGGCATCAATCAAAGTAACCACAAGTCCTTGATCGATAGTTGAAGGGTAGTATGATTCTAGCCTATTATCACAAATCTTTTTGTAACTCTTAGTAAATTATTCAAATTCACCAATATAGTTAAGATGATAAATTCACTTTAAATACTCGAAATTAAATTTTCTCTACATGTTTATTTAGATGAGAAGTTTAACATTAATTATAGACAATTCTTCCCATTTACATGACATTTTGATATCTAGTTTTTTTGGATTTTGAGGCTATTCATATGGTAAGTAGTTACTATTATTATAGACAGTCATTAGCAGTTTTAGTTATAAACCTTTATATATATATATATATATATATATATATATATATATATATATATATATATATATATATATATATATATATATAACTTTAAATGGGATACCAAAATTATTTTAAATGTTTTAAATGCTTATGGTGTAATTTGTTAGGCATTTTTAATTGTAGTGTTCGCTATTGATTTGGGATTAATTATGTTATTCTATTTATCAAGTGATATAATTTTAAATTAATGTTATAAGGAATTATGTTGGATTTTTCATCTCTAGCCTTTGACTCTAGAATAATCTATTAACAAATTCCTAGACAATCATCAAGTTATTTAAGGCAAAATACCACTTGCACTCTAGGGTTTCATCTAATACCACATTGAATGAAAGGACAACCTCTAATGATCTTAGCCATTATTACTTGATTCTTAGTTTAAAAGATCTAGACCCCAAGTGATATTTGACTAGATTCAATAGTTTCCTAACTCTAGGAGATGTGGAGCTAAATGTTCTTGTGGAACTTTCATTTTCATCCATAATCACTCTAGATGTAAAAGGTTATTTAATTTAATTTAATATGGTCCATCTGTGTGCCTTTTCTAAGGCTTTCAAGGATTAAATGATCCACTTGACATGTGGCACCAATTGGATTAACAAGTCATTGATTAATAGTTCAAAGGTGGAGCAATTCTAGTGGGTTCCACTAGGATATGTGTTACTTAAATCATAGTGGTTCTATAATGGGCTTAACTTCTAGATGCTAATGCTACCATATAACACTTTATAATTGTGTTAGTTCTTAAGCTTTCCTTTGAAATTTGGATGCATCAATTTAAAGAAATGCCATAAAGGTTCATTAGGTTTGATTTTTAAATTTTATGATTCCAAACTACCATCTTGACCCAAAATGCCATTTTTAAGGATTTATTTAGAAATTGGCATTTGTAGTGAATGTGAAAAGTTTTAACTATGTAGAGGAGTATGAATGAATGATAAATGATAGATGTCACAGTCTCATACCAATTGTGTGGAAACATGGAAAAATTGACCTCTAGGAAACTTAATTGATATTTAATATAGTTACATAGAGAAATTGGCTAAGTCATAGAGGTTTAGAAGTATGGACTATAAAGGATCTTAATTAGATTTCATAACTATTTTGGTTACATTTTCTTGCAAAGCAAGTTTTTGGTAATCCTTGGAGTAAAATGTTCCAAAGAGATTTCAAATGCAAAATCTCTTACACTTTGGTTAACGAGAACTTTATATCCATTTATTGCATTCCCTTCAATCATTATAGTCCATATGAATTTGAATGCCTCCTCAAAAATGTATTAGCAAAATCCTTCTCATTTATGCTCTTATTTTGCATACATGTCTATAAAAGCTTGACATTGGTAATAATATTACTAATTTTAGAAAAACATTACAAGAATGGTTATAAACTTTATGCATACTATTGTAAGAAATGCAAAGAATGGAAACAGTTCTTTCAATTCATACACTATTAACAAATCAAAGAACCATGTTTCCCTCTATCATATATTCTTTAGTATATGAAGGCACAAAAAATCCTTTTAAAAAAATAAGATAATAGTTTGAGTATTAACATATGGATATTTTCTATTGGTAAGTTTAACAAATTGACTCAATACTCATGCATGGCTTGGAATTCAGTCAAGATGTATGTGAGGAAAACAATAGAGTTTAGAATGAATCAAAAAAATATATCTATAATTGCTAGCAAAGAATCTTAGACCTTATGTATAGTGGGTGTGCCCTCCAAAAAAAATTAACTTACATGGTAAATCAAATTTTTCGCAGCTTGAATTTTCTCCATTCCTCCAAAAATCTAGGGGCTCATCAAGAATATTAACAATATTACTTTATTAAATCAAATGCTTAGAGGGTGTAGATGGATTGGTAAGGTTGGTTTTCTTCTAAACTTGGTCATTCAGTCAAACTTGATAGGTACAAAGCTTGAATAATACACAAGGTGAATGGAAGGAAATCCTCTTTTTGGATTTCAAGAGAGTGTCACAAATGCCATTATTTTGGTTCATTTTCTTGAGTTCCTTATTTTTCTATTTTGAAAGAAAATAAGTCAAATCCATGAAAAATATGCCTTTATAACTTCCATGCATAAAATTAACTAGAACTTGTGATGACATTGGTAGGACAACCCTTCCTAGAATCATTACTT
Source organism: Cunninghamia lanceolata (assembly GCA_027924645.1). Lineage (NCBI taxonomy): Eukaryota > Viridiplantae > Streptophyta > Pinopsida > Cupressales > Cupressaceae > Cunninghamia > Cunninghamia lanceolata. The sequence goes on from BSBN01001350.1 coordinate 1,918,369, forward strand.
CAATTAAATATTATAAGCATGAACTTAAAAATTCTTGGCTCTTGTTGTACCAATTATCAAAATCATAAGGATCCACAATAAGAAGAGTCTACTACAAAATCTCAAACAAAATTATTTTATGTGATACAAATACTATTAACTATATGAATATGCAATGTGACATGTTGGATGTAAACAACACAAACATCTATATTAGTAGATACACACTAATAATAACAGTCAATGTAAAGACAACACCATCATTCTAAAACATTTGAATCAAGAATTTGTACCTATTCTAAATTTTTGCTTCTTTGTACACCAAATTATAGCTTTCTTTGACCTAGAAAATGCTCAAGTATATTTATCTACTCAACTACACTTATCCACTTGTATCAATAATATGAAGAAAAATTGATATCAAAAAATTAAAAATAGGAAAAGCATCCATAATACTTTTACGTGATACAAATGTAATTAACTAAATGAATATGCATTATGACTTATTGGATGAAAACAACACAAACATCTATAGTAGATACATACCAATAATAAAATTCAATGTAGAGCTTGCACGGGTAGCGGAGTTGGCTTGTGACTTGGGATGGCTCCTCAAGCTCATGGGTTCGACTCTCGCCTAGACTTATAGGGGGAATAGGCTTGTAGGCTATTAAGTTCCCCTCTAGGGACTAGTCTCGCCCCTCTGCTCGCCTCTCTAAGTGAGTCGATGGGACACCCTGGGTTAACAAAAATAAATAAATAAATAAATAACATTCAATGTAGATTTAATACTAACATTCTAAAACATTTTTATTTTTATATTTTGTAAAAGTAAAAAGCTGTGTCACACTTTCGGCCAACTTATCAGCACAAGTAAATTTTAATATTTATAAGTAAAAATCAATTTTGGTCAAACATATGATCTAGTAAGATTCATTCTAGATAAGTTAAATATGTCCACAACTTTTCCAACTAAAATTGTTGGCTAAATACACACATAGCACCACTTTGAAGCCAATTTACTAAAAAAATAAAATTATTTGAAAAATTTAATGTTTCAAGAACTCCTACTCATATAAATAACATTTTTTTAAAATGTAAAAATACCCTTTTGTAGATCCATAAGTGTAGGTTTCAAATATATATTTATTTTAATAGTTCAATACTTATTTATATTTTAATTTTATTTTTTGCTAAAAATAGGTTATGAGCACAAAAATATTAGGTTGATTACCATGTCAAGAAAAATACTAAAACTTATTAAAAATAAATAAAAAAATAATGATGCCCTAGATAAAAGAATCTAGATTAAGATAGTATAATTTGTTTTCTATTTTAGATAAATATTTAATATAAAAGTTGACGTCGAGTGGAAACAATCGTATTTGAATACACTCACATTTAAATATTTATTTAAAAATATATATTTATTAAAAATGCAAAAACAAATACCCATGCCCTAAAGTTTCAAGTTATAAATATACACAAAATTTGAACGAAAAAAAAAAGAAAATTTACTATATAAAGCTTGGAGTCTCATATAACATCATTTTTCAACATTTTATCAGCAACTAATTTATAGTGTTAATTTATTAAAAACTATTTTCAAATAATTTTTAAATTTTTTCAAAAAAATACAAACATAAAATATACTAAAAACTACACATTTTATTAGTTTACATCATTTCAAAATTCAAAACATATATGCCACTTTCTAGTGATTCAAGTTTAAAATTTAGATTGGTTGTTTCCTTTATAAAAGTTTAGGTATTTGTATCATATAAATGACATAGCTACACACATAGTGCATGAATAACTTCAATATAGCTAACTTCCAAGTGAAATCAAATATAACTAGAGCAAGTGGATCTAACACAATATCCATGGATCCAACAAAGATGGATAGAGTATGCATCCAAGTCATGTTGCACCCTTGAAAGATAACTATCAAATGGCACATCACATTGATTAAATGAGGATGTGGGACAAAATTATACACAAACAATCAATTAGAAGCTAATATTTCAATCAAGTCTTTTCCCCTATAATCCCATATTACAATCTTCAAGGCATGTGCATGGAAGTTGGGGACCGAAAGGGGGTCATAAGTGGCCACTATTTCCCTAAAACCAGTAAAGATTGATCTTCAATGAGAAATTGAAGATAGTGTCTAGTGTGCTCTCCCTAAAATGTTGATATTTTTTAAGTATTTTATAAATCACTTCGGTGGAAAACTAGCTAACATCATGTAGTTTATGCCTAATTGTTTTACTAAATTTTTAATGAATATGTGATTTTTTATGAATTTTCAAAGTGGACACATCCTGAAAAATAAAAAGTTCAGCATGCTCCCACCTATTTTTTTGAAAACTAATTGAAATTTAGTTTTTCTTTTTTTTGAATGTGTATAGAATAGAGTCTAGAATGTAAAAAAAAATTTGTTTCAAATTTGGATGAATGGATAAAAGATGACAGGTCAAAAATACTATACATTGGTTTTTAGCAGAAAAGGAAGATACTAGCAAAATAAATTAAAGATCAAAACCTTAAAATATTCAAAATGTAGAAAAAATAATATGGTTAGAAAGGTAAGAGAGCTTGATGTTACTATGGAATTTTTTCAAATCAACATTGGAAAATGTGCAAACATGATGGAGAGCATAATCGACATTTAGTTATTTTTCTATATTTTGCAGAAAAAACACATTTTTGGGTGTTGCAATGCAAGTCCAACCCTTTAGGTTAGATGCCTGAGGAAAATCCAACCTAAGGGTTGGTAGTTTCCAAAGCAAGTTATAACGTGAGCGCTTTATAAAAAGATTTAAAAAAATGTATTTTTTTTGCTCTTTCATAATGTGACCTCTTCATAATGCGAGCACATTATAAAAAACATAAAAATACACTATTTTTATGCATGTTAAAAAAACATAAAAAAAAATGTATTTTTGTGTTTTTCATGTGCTCGCATTATGAATGAACATAAAAAATACACTTTTTATGTTTTTAACAATGCGAGCACATTATAACGAACTTGTGTTATATGCACAATGGACCAAAAAGTGATTTTGGCCACTTTTTGGTCCCCCATCTTTGTGCACATGCCCTTCATTACATCCAAAAATAGAAGTAAACAAAATTGAAAAATACAAAAGAAATATTTAATATTTATTCAATTTAATATCAATGTTGACAAGTGGCCAAGAATACCCATGGGACTTAAAAATCATAAATTTAAAAATATACTTGATGGGAGTGGCTAGTGCATCTCCATTAAAATGATAGAATGTAACCTACGATGACTACCAACACAAAATAGAAACAAACTCTTAAGAAACACATTATGAAGAGGTTGTTTCTACCTAAAGTGCATAATTGGGCATTGGATTATATAAAATTTATAATTTGGAATGCAATAATGTATGAAAACATCTCTTAGACAGATCTGAATCAAAATAAATGCAAATGGCAACATAGATCTATGCACAAAACATCAAAACTACTCTCCAAACATTTTGGAAAAGGCAACAAAAACCAAAAACTCATAAATTCTTCTTAGTAGATAGATAATCTACTTGTCAAGGAATTATTTCTATATAACCTCATCTTCTTGAAACAAATCCATTTTTGAAAAGTTCATCTGTTGCCCCCAAGAAAATAGAAAATAAATAATTAATTATCTAAATTATTTGGATATAATAGGTAAAGATGGGTTTTTGAAAGGGCCCAAACCCTTTTAACAATGGGACCCCTAAATAAAGATAAAATCTCCTAATTGCAAAATTGACAAGGGACATAATTCCATCTAAGGTGGAACTCCATAGCAAGAGCCAATAGAAAAATACTACAAAACAATAGATCAACAACACATGGATAGCCTAGCACACTAAACAGAAAACATTTCTTTTAATGCTAATAGCATCCCATTTTTCATGGAGGAAACTGTGATGTTCCTCAAGGATCTCATTGCTTAGATTAATGACTTCTTTATCCTTCTATGGTTATTTGGAGTGAGTTCTTTTATAATCATCTAATAATTCAACAACAGACTTTGCAAACAAATGTTCACAAACTAATGTGGGTCAACACATATTCAACCATGAAGGAATGGTCAACATGCTTTGATAGTAGGGAATTTGCTAGCCAATAGAGTAATGCCTACCTAAATTCCTATTTCTCTATTATTTGTAGCTAACTAGTCAAGATGTTAATGGTAAGGAATCAATATCTTTCATTCTAATGTTAATTTTTGTTGTACCATTTACATTAATAATTTCTTGAGTTGAGCATTATAAACCAGTTATCTCAATCATTAATAAAGCATAGTGAATATACTTCACTATTTACAAATGTTAACAACCTAGCACTTTTCTCTTTATCATTAATTATGAGGATGGCAAATGACATCCTTGAAATCTAAATTCAATGACCTTTACATGTTGAGTCCCAAATGAAATTGCAAGTGGTATTATTGATGATGTATTTTTTTTCATAAAAGCTAAAGAATATAAAAGACAGAGAATATATAACATGGTATTCCAATCATTTTTAGCATCTTCAAAAGTTTAGTATCATTGAACTATTGACCAAAAAAGGAATTGATTTTTCAAATTGCAGAAGAACATTGTAAGAAAGATTATTAAATCATTCAACGAGGCAGAATTTGCAAGAATCACTTTGTACTATTAAGGCAAGTTTTGTAAATGAAAAAGATATTCATACAAACTATAGAAATATCATTCAATACCTTGTCTTTGCCATCATTGAAGTTGCTTCCAATAACAACCTAGATTGATGATCTATGCTATATGCTCCAACATAGGCAACATTATACAACACATTTGCTCCATTGAGCCCAAATCTATAAAAGGAAATTAAAAAAAATAGAGCTTAGAGGGTAGATCTTTCCAAAGGAATGTGTAAAAATGAGAACAAAAGATACTCAACCTTTCTACACTTTGTAAGAGCCTATCTAGTCTAAAGGTTCCTTTAATATGAATATAAAGTGCTTTGCCTTCACCACCTCCTTGAGCTAAGGGCAACTATACAAAGGCCATCCTTGCATTTGACTAAATCACTTTTACATCACCAAAGATTCAAAACAACATTTCAAAACCTAAACCCTAACATTAAAATTCTTGAAAAACAATTACCCTTTTATGAAATAAAATGTAGTGTGTAACCATGTTTGAAAAGACACATTCTTGACAACTAGTTAGAACCAAAATTGAAAAATTACCAATTTGAACCAAACCATCTTATTCTATTGGATATAAATACTAAAGAGTCCAACCCAAAACCTTGATTGGATTTAGGGTAGGGTGCCATTGTCTAACACTAAGGCTAAGTGATTGACACCATGGTAACACAATTTCACTTCTCATCCCCATGATAGATCATTGCATGTTGATCCAAAACTTTGATAGAGAAAGACTACGACGATTAGATCTAGAAACTCTTATTGTAACAATATTGCAAAGAATGAGTCAAATATGTTTTCAAAACTATTTGGAAATGAAAGTGTATGTATGCAAATAAGTTTGAATTTGTGTTTGAATATTATAGGTGTATATTTTCCAATCATGCTTATTTAATTCTTTAGGAATTTGTCAGACTCTCATATGGAAGATTTAAAGCATTGTTGGAGATCACATTTCTTTGAACCATTATTCTAAACTAGTTTACATTGAAAACCTTAGCATTACAAAAGACAACATCCATTGTGGCATTTCGTCAAACAGTTATGGTGCATTGTCTGTGCTTTTACATCCCATGGGGTCATAAAGAACATTTTATCAAACTGTTCACATACCTATGTATAATTAAATTCTTGTGGGCTTTTGTCAAAAAGTTCTATGTGCAACGTCTATGCATCCACGTTTTGCTTCACGTCTACCTGGCAGCTGAAGCTTCAACATCCAACAAAAGTCCTATATCCCTCATGCTTAGATGGATGTCCTTACCCTGTACAAAGCTCACATGTGGCGCAGGCATGGGAGAATGCTGGCTGAGGCATTGAAATGGGGATTTACCCTTGCCATTGCGATGGCTGAAAGTTCCTAAAACCTATTTCCTAAAAAATACAGAGAGTATTTAAAAAACAAATACAGCAGTTTATTAGAGAGGGGTTGTAGGAGGCGAAACCATCACGTAGAGAGGTGCAACCCCTTGTGGGTGTAACAGTTCTCTGCCACTGTGGGCTTTCCAACGCCCTTGTATAAAATAAAACCTGCAACATTGAATCTCCACCTTGCAAAATCAAATCTGCTCCCCAAAATGTCTGGGATACCATTTTAGGTCAGCCACCATAGCCTCCTTGCTGTGCATAGTATGCCTAAAAACAAAGTATTAAAATTCACCATATATCTCTGTTAGTGAAGCAGTTTCAATTCCTCCTGTTAACAATATTATTCTCTGAGAATTGACAATTGTGGACAAAAACTCTTCTAAAAGAATCCATTCAATGAAGCTCATTATGATCTACACAAAGGAGAAAGGAAAAACAATAAAATTCAATCTATTTGTGGTACCTTCTAGTATTTTGTCAAGGTCTCTTGACCCAGAATTTATCCATATAATCCCAGATCTCTTGATCCAGAAATTAACCACTACTAAAATTAATGGTTCTAGTAAGGAATTGACTAATATCTTATCAAGATCTCTTGACCCAGAACTTATCCATATAATCCCAGATCTCTTGACCCAGAACTAACCATTACTAGAATTAATGGTTCTAAACTAGTATCTCGTCAAGATCTCTTCACCCAGAACTTAACCATTACTAGAATTAATAGTTCTAGTAAGGGATTGATTAGTATCTTGTCAAGATCTCTCGACCCAGAACTGGTGACGCCAATTGGGATTAATTTTGAAGCTGCAAAAAACAATGTTCAAATCTAATTAAGTCCAGGGCCCTCTTCAAAATGACAGCTACTTGCCTCTACTCCTGCCCTTGCTTTATCATTGCATGCCGCCCATCTGCAGGCAACCAGTGAAAGTTTCACCCATTGCCCCTGCATCTCACTTAACAAGGACATCTCTTCACGTGTCTTCTCTGTTTTTGGACAGGGGAAGGTTGTTGGGCGATGTGCTTCAATATCAATGACTAGTTTTTCTTGTTTATCAGGTGATCAGATTGTTTGGGCCTGCAATAATCGAAATCTCCAAGCTCAAGGTTTTATTCCTGGGAACTCATGAGGAGAATCATCCTGCACATCTCACCAGGACATACACGCTAACGGAAAGTGATAACACGGCCAAGATAACCCATTGTAATTTGTATTTTTGTTGAAACAAAACAGACATCTCCCTGACTTCCAGGAATAAAACCTTGAGGTTGGAGGCTTCTAATATCGCAGGCCGCAAGAATCTGGCCACCTGATTTAAAAACAAAAAAAATCCCAACTACTATTTCATATAGTTACCACTTGAGATTCAAAGAAGAAGAAAGATAACAAGGCACTATTACCACATGAATAGAGGATGACCTCGTTTATCTCGTATCTATTTTTCTTCAGACCTAATTGAGACTGCCTGAAGCACATAGCCCAGCAACTTTCCTACGCTCCTGTAGCCATAGTCAATTTTAAATGGTGTCACAAATAATAAGAGATGTAGTAACATGTATGGTACATTTTTACTAAACTAACATGTGTAGTACATTTGACTCAAAAACATACACAGTTTAATCTAGGGGCTCTCTAACTCATTATTATGGACTGTGGAAAGCTCATGCGTACTAAACTAAGAAAGTACAACTATCTTTATTAAATGTATATTACTTAAGTAAATACCTTTTTAAGTAAGCTTATCTTAATGCAATAAAGTGATAAGTTAGCATAGATATCTTATTGAGAATAGATAGGTTAGATGTATTTAAGATATCTATGCTAGTTATAAATTTTTAAAGAAATTAATTCTCATAGTAAAAATCTAAAACAAAGGTTATTAAATTAAATATTAATTTTTTTTGTGGCTTTCAAATATTGAAGAACCTTAATCCTAACTCTCATTAAACTAAAGTAAATAATTTACCCTATCATTAATTTTCTTTCTGGATTTCAAAGATTTGTTTATGCAAGAAAAATACTAAATAAATTATAATTTATAGGTTCCATAATTTACACTGCACTTAACTATAATTTCTATTATTCTTGAGTGCTTCAAGATTAAATTGTATGTAAGTTTTTACTTCAACGTTTTGGATCACACTTAGTCATCCATCATCATTCTCTTATTTGGCTCTATTTTTTCCTAATGTGATCCAAAACATTGAAGTAAAAACTTACACACAGTTTAATCTTGAAGCACTCAAGAATAACATTATGGACTGTGGAAATTTGATGGCTATTATAATTTTCTATTTATTTTAATGAGTAGCTTGTAAATAGAATAAGAGTAAATAATATGCAATGACTAATCTAACTTTCTATAAATACTAGCATCAACATTACATCACTTCATAAATTTATTTTGAAAGAAAAAACCAAAAAAAACGCTGGCTACATAGTGCCCTTACCAATTAAACTTCTCCTCCTTATGGATTAAACTTCTTCTCCCAATTCAATTTGCTCTCTTTTTATTTGATTTGATTTTTCTTAAATTTATGTTTGCCCTCTTTTTATTTTGATTTGATTTGATTATTTTATTGGCTTTATTTTTATGTTCATTGATTTAATAAAACTATGTTGGCTATATATTTATAATTATTTAAAAAAAAGGTGTCTAGTTATTTATATATTTATAATTATTTTTAAAAAAATGTCTAGTTACCCAATTCAATTTATTCTCTTTTTATTTTGATTTGATTTGATTATTTTATTGTCTTTATTTTTACGTTCATTGATTTAATAAAACTATGTCGGCTATATATTTATAATTATTTTTAAAAAAAAGTGTCTAGTTATTTATATATTTATAATTATTTTTAAAAAATGTCTAGTTATTTAAAAATGTTAGCTCTATTTTATTTTTATGTACACGATTAATGCCACTAGATAATTCCTCTTGGTGTAATTATTTTTATATGTCAACTAAGAGTTTTTGTTAACAAGGTCACGTTATTATTGGAAACAAGATTAATTAGAACGGCTGGGTAGTTATTTTCATATATTTTGTTTGTATTCCATAGATAAAAATAACCGTCAAGAGGACTTGTAGTTAATGTTGTTAGTTATTTTGTTACCTTTTATTAAATGTCTTTAGTTAGTTCTTATTTAGAAGTTGTGTTGTCTTGCAAGAGAAGAAAGTGGAGTCATCTTATGTATTGTAATAGTTGTAGCAAAGGGCATATAGTTTCCATCTCAAGCCTAGAGTGTTTTATAGAGGGAAGAGGAAATTGCCAGAACAAAGTATGTAATTTTTATGTGCAGTTGTAGCTGTTGTTTGTGTTTGATGAATATATACATAGCTAAACCTATTTTATGTTTAGATCTGGAGCTATATATAGCTTTAGCTGTTGATCTTCTTTTGTTCTAAATTCTAGGTTGTGTCATTTCTATTCACTATTTTGTTTGGAATTAAATTCATTGTGTTTTTCAAGCATTATGTTTCTGTTTATTTTATTCATCTAGTATCAAAGCCAGCTTAACCTCTGTCATTCTATTTTGTCTGGGTCTTTTAATTTTCCTTTGATAGCCATTAATGGCTTCCACAGATCTGGTGCATCCCTGTCTAGTTTGAAAACCCCTATTTTCACAAGAAAAAATTATGAGTATTGGTCTTTGACCATGAAAGCCTTATTTCGGTCTCAAGACATTTGGGAAATAGTTGAAAATGGTTATGTGGAACTAGCAAACTAGGCAACATATAATGCCCTTACACAAGATGAGAAGGACACCTTGAAGGAACAGAGGAAGAAGGATGGGAAAACCTTATTCTGTATCCATCAAGTGATGCATGAGAGCATACTCCCAAGAGTAGAAGCAACAAAGCAAGCCAAGGAGGCATGGGATACAATACAAATTGCTTACCAAGGTATGGACAAGGTAAAGACTGCTAAATTAGAGCTCCTTAGAATAGATTTTGAAACTTTGTCAATGAGAGACTCAGATTCGGTAGAATCTTTCTTTACCCATGTTGTTGGTTTGATTAATCAAATCAAATATCATGGAGAGGTCATAGAGGATAGGAAGATTGTTGAGACGGTGCTTAGGAGTCTCCCTTCTAAATTTGGTCCCCTAGTTGTGGCTTTGGAGGAAACCAAAGATTTGAGTCATTTTAGTGTTGATGAGCTTCATGTCTCTCTTATCAATCATGAATATAGACTAAATAGGTCAAACATTTCATTGGAAAATGCAGTTTCATCTTAGTCATCTATAAATTGTGGAAGAGGACAGTGGAGATTCAGTCCTAGAGGTAGAGGGAGAAGTTTCCCTAAAGGTGGACGTAGAGTAGTCCTACAAATGTTGGTGGTAGAGGTCGAAATCAGAATTTCAATCACCCAAGTGGCCAAAGATTTGAAAAATCACACATTCAATGTCATTATTGTAAGAAGTTTGGGCATTCTGCTCATGAATGCAAGAAAAAATAGTATGACCAGCACAAGCAAGGTCAAAATTAGTCAAGTAGCACTCCCACAGGCACTATGTTTATTGCATGCACTAGGATTGTTGAAGCAATTTCTACAAACTCTCTAGTTGAGTGTAATGTTGTCCAAGAAAGCCCATGTGACATATGGTATTTAGATTCCGGTTGTAGTAATCACATGACAGGTAATGCATATTTGTTTTCAAGTTTGGATGAATCAGTTCACACTGATGTAACACTTGGTAACAACAACAAGGTCACTATTTTGGGTGAAGGTATGGTTAATATTCTAACCAAAAAGGGGGAGCAGAAAGTCATGCCTGATGTATATTATGTTGTTGGTCTAAAACATAATTTAATGAGTATTAGTTAGTTGGTACAAAAGGGCTATAGAGTGTATATGGAAAACACTGAGTGTGTGATTTTGGACAGGCTCCCAAGCAATCAACTCATTGCCAAAGTGCAAATGACTAGCAACCATATGTTTCCCTTAAGAATAAGGTCGGATATGAAGGGAAAAATAGCCCAAGTTGTTCATGAGACAAATAATGTACATTCTAGAGCTGCCTTTAAGGCATAAAATACAAAATCAGTAGTAGCCATACATAGCTCCGGAATAGTTATGTCCATCTCTAAAGAAGGTAAGCTTAGCTCCGGAATAATCTCTGAAACAAATTCTAAAGCAAGCAAATTCAACTCCGAAGAAGAAATTTAGATAGTGGTGCAGAAATTCAAATAGCATTTCAATCAGTTGTAAAGGATGAGTCTTGGCTGTGGCATTTTAGATTTGGGCATTTGAACTTTAGAGGGATAAAGCTACTACATATGAAGAATGTGGTGAAAGTTTTTTCATTAATTGAGAAACCAAAAAGAGTTTGTGCAAGTTGTAATCTTGGGCAAACAACATAGAGAGTCATTTCCAGTTGGCAAATCAAATAGAGCTAGAGCACCACTTGAGATTGTGCATTCAGATATTTGTGGGCAATTGAAAATATTGTCTATAGGAGGCTACACTTATTTTCTTACTTTTGTTGATGATTTTACAAGAAAAACATGGGATTATTTTCTAAAACACAAGTCTGATGCATTTACTTATTTTCAGCAGTTTAAGGCACTTGTGGAGAAGCAAAGTGGCTACTACATCAAGGTTCTAAAGACAGATAGAGGTGGTGAATATATATCTAATGATTTTTTGATTTTTTGTAGATCACATGGCCTACAAAAGCAATTTATAGCCTACTATACACCTCACCAAAATGGCATGGCAGAGAGGAAGAACTGAACCATTATGGAGATGGCTAGTAGCATGTTGGTATCCAAACATCTATCTAATGAATGTTGGATTGAGGCAGTGGCAACTATTGTTTACATCATGAATAGGTGCCCAACAAAGAGTGTGAAGAACAAAGTCCCTTAAGTGGCTTGGACATGTATGAAACATAGTGTTTCTCATTTGAAAGTGTTTGGTTGTGTTGCATATGCGTGTACATTCCAGATGAGTTGAGGAAGAAGTTAGACAATAAAGTTCAAAAATGTATATTTATTAGATATTCAGAGGATACAAAGGCATATAAGTTGTTTAATCCTATCACTAGGAAGGTGATAATTAGTCGTGATGTTCAGTTTGTGGAGGATGGAGCATGGGATGGAATTGTAGAGAGGACTGTAAAAATTATAGTTGATGTTCCTCATGATGATATGGCAGATGAAGTGTTTCCAAAATCAAGTACAACTCAAACAATAGCTCCTTTCACTCCCTGGATAGCACCATGAGTTGTAGCTCAAGCTACACCTTCATTCACACCAAGGAGATCTTCAAGGTTGTTGTCCACACCAAGAGTACAACAAACTCCACAGGCAACTACAACAACATCTACATCAGCTAGCATCCTTGGAGCAACTCCAACTAGCACTCCAAGTAGTTCTACATCTCTGGATCCAACTCTAGCAAGCATGCTGCCATGAAAAACAAGGAGTTTGAGTGAGTTGTATAATGTTGATACAACAAATTCATTTTCAATTTTTGATTTATTTTGACATATAGATGATTCATTAACATTTGAAGAGGCCATGAGTAATGATATATGGGCACAGGCCATGGATGCAGAGATTGAAACCATTGAGAAGAACCAAACATGGGAGTTGGTAGATTTTCCTGAACGCAAAGATGTAATTAGTGTCAGATGGATTTATAAGACTAAACAAGATGTTGATGGAAATGTACAAAAGCATAAAGCAAGGCTAGTTGCAAGGGGCTTCACATAACAGCCTGGTATAGACTTCAATGAAACATTTGCACCTGTTGTACGGTTGGACACAGTTAGGATTATATTGGCTATTGCTGCCCACAACAAGTGGCATGTGTACCAAATGCATTTGAAGTCGGCATTTCTAAATGGTTATCTAGAGGAGGAAGTGTATGTAGAATAGCCACAAGGCTATGAGATACTGATTCATGAAGAGAAAGTATATAGGTTGAAGAAAGCACTTTATGGATTAAAGCAAGCTCCTATAGATTGGTACAACTGCATTGATTCCTATCTCATTCAAAATGGTTTCCAAAGAAGCTATTGTGAGCCAACATTGTACATCAAAGTCAACAAGCAAGGTAACATTTTAATTGTTTTCTTGTATATGGATGATCTAATCTTTACTGGTGATCTTAGCATAGATGCTTTCAAATCGGCAATGAAAAATGAATTTGAAATGACCGATTTGGGGCTTATGAGATTTTTTTGGGCATTAAAGTCCATCAATCCAATGCTGGCATATTTATTTCTCAATCTAAATATGTAAATGAAGTATTAAAGAGATTCAATATGGTAAAGTCCAACGTAGCCCCAACACTAGTCATAATGGGATTGAAGCTAAGCAAGGAGGATGATGGACCATGTGTGGATCCTACATTGTTCAAGAGGCTGGTTGGAAGCCATATGTATTTTATAGCCACAAGGCCTGACATTATGTATGGTGTAAGCCTAATTTCAAGGTTTATGGAGTCTCTAAAAGACTCCTGTTGGCAGGCCGGTAAGAGAATACTGAGGTATGTGAGTGGTACAAAGGACTTTGGCATATTGTATTCCACTTCAAGTGATTTTAGTCTTGTTGGGTACATTGATAATGATTACAAGAGCAACATAGATGACACGAAAAACACTTCTGGGTATTCTTTTCACTTTGGTACAGGTGTTGTGTCATGGGATTCAAAGAAATAGCCTATTGTGACTCTTTCTTCAGCTGAAGATGAGTATGTGGCAGCCACTAGTGCTACTTGTCAAGCTATTTGGATGTAGAGGATGTTGAAAGATTTAATGCATGATAAAAAAGAATCCACTACAATATTTTGTGACAATAGCTTAGCCATTGCGTTGTCTGAAAATCATGTTTTTCATAAGAGAACTAAGCATATTGATACCAGGTATCATTTTATTAGAGATCTAGTAAACAACAAAGAAATTTGCCTAGATTTTTGTAGGTCTAAAGATTAGTTGGCTGACATATTTACAAAGCCATTGGAAAAGGAGACATTCTAGTATTTACAAAGTTGTTTAGGAGTTTTTGACTTTGCAAATGTCTATAGTTTCAAAAATAACTCCACAGTTAGCTCCGGAAGTGAAACAGTTAGTTCCAAGTAGTTCTGGAAGAGTTCTAGTTAGTTCTGGAAGTGAAGCAACAGTTTTAGAGAAGCTTGATGCAATTTTTGATGATCCCCAATAGTTCATAATTAAGGGGGAGTATTGGAAAAAACATTAATTATGAATAGCTAGTTAGTTATTTCTATATATTTTGTTTGTATTCCCTAGATAAAAATAACCATCTAAGAGGACTTGTAGTTAATGATGTTAGTTATTTTGTTGCCTTTTATTAAATGTCTTTAATTAGTTCTTATCTAGAAGCTACATTGCCTTGCAAGAAAAGAAAGTGGAGTCATCTTATGTATTGTAATAGTTATAACAAAGGGCATATAGTTTCCAACTCAAGCCTGAAGTGTTTTAGAGAGAAGAGGAAATTGCCAAAATAGAGTATGTAAGTTCTATGTGCAATTGTAGTTGTTGTTTGTGTTTGATGAATATATATACATAGATGAACCTATTTTATGTGTAGATCTGGAGTTATATACAACTCTAGCTGTTGATCTTCTTTTGTTCCAAATTCTAGGTTGTGTCATTTCTATTCACTATTTTGTTTGGAATTAAATCCGTTGTATTTTGCAAGCATTTTGTTTCTGTTTATTTTCTTTATCCATTACACTCCACCCCTTACTACCACTATAGTTATGCCTCTCGGCATAATTAAATGCAAGAAAATAAAATATACCAGCAATTTCCCTCCAAATAATCTATAAATTTATTTTTTATTTATTATTTTTTATTGAATTAAAGCAAATAAAAATAAATTTACAACTCAGAAGTCTCAGCCAAAATTGACAGTTACAAACTAATGAAAAATAGATTTGTAGGAATAGCCAATGAAAAGGCTTTCCACCAAACCTTTCAACTGTCTAATAACAGCTAATGTAGTTGACTATAAGAATTATTGATTTAATTGTTTTTTTATTAAACTACTTGGAATTGAATTATTCAATTTCTCCTCTAAAAGTTTCTAGTGTGTGAAATGTCATTATCAAGCACTACCCATAAATGTTTCTTACAACTCTTATAGTGTTTTAGGTTTAATTGTTTTTCTCTTAGTTGCATACATCTTTTATTGCGAGGTAGTTTTTAACATAAACTTGCTAGATTATGTAAATATATGAATATATAATAATGTGGCAAAATTATTTTTCTATAATATTTCAATTCATATGCTTTATTTGTTTTACTTCTAAATGGTTCATACAAATACATTGGTATGAACTAGAAAATGATATATTTATGTAGTAGATGTATTGCTAGTAATCCTCGACATCCATTAAAAAGAATTTTTTTACTATACTTACCTAAAGTGGATCAAATAAATCTTGTACGAGACAATGTACAAGTACTCCAGGCTCGAGAATATGCACAAAGCTCTCAAGAATGAATGTACACCTTATATTGTTTAATTATTTGAGCTCCTTTAGTTGTTTTAGTTGATGTTTTTTTTTATTAAGGGAGAGGGAATTGTAATCACATGAACATGACAAGTATACAGATAAACAAAGGTAACATTGTTGGAGTACATCATGCATTGATCTATGGCCTATCAAGAACTATTGAAGTCTATCTAGCTAATCTGAGCTATATTTTAGATGGAATTAGAAGATCACATGTGGAGAAAGGATAGTCATTAATTTCAAATTTATAGTTAAATTTGAGATTGGGTTTGTTATAATGACAATCTAGAGCTAAAACAACTATATAGATAAAAGCATTGATCATTAGTGGTAGTGATGAGAAAAACTATACTCTAGTTGTAAACATGATTTTTAATGAAGTGTAGTGAGGGCCCAATCCCACTATAGTTATTTTGTCACTATTCAATGAGGCTTAGTCCAACAAAATGATGAATTGAGGCTAGATATGGTTTTAATTAAGGAGTAGTCAAGGTGAGGTCAAGTCCTACATGAGGAATAATTGAGATGTGTTCTGGTTCTCACTTTAGGATGAAGCAATAAGGTTCAATCCAATTACTTTGTTGTGCATTTTATGGGTATATTCATATTTATGTAGTCAATTGTAGAGTGTGTCCCATTAGTAATAAGGAAGGTGGTGAGTATGAGATCACATATAAAGTTGTTTTCTCTTTTTATATTAAAATTGTAAGTGAAAGAATTTGAATAGAGAAAACAACATTCACAAGTTAAATATTTAAACATGATATTAAAAATTAAAATCTCTCTAAATAAATTAACACAAATTTATTAATTTAATGAAGGAATTATCCAAACCATTTTTATTAAATATAAATTGTTGAAGAAAATATAAATATTATATCCTGAAAAAGGATAGGATATAATCTTATATTATTTATATAAATAACAATTTATGCTTAAATAAAAAATAATTAGTAGATTCAATTTCTAAACTCTTACCAAATTATATGATTTGATGTTATATATTATACTTTGATGAGATTTAATCACTAAATAAACTATTATTTAAAATATACCATGCACGGAGTGCCCTCCCATCATGTTAGGGCTTGAATTTTATGGGTGAGTGACATTATCTTAAATTTTTTAATTATAAAATACAATAAAAATTTTGAAGACATAGTTGTGAAATTTTAGGTAAACCATCATAAATTGTAAAGAATTAAATAAAAATTATATATTAATTCTTCAATATAAATCTTACTCTAACCATTCCTAACATAAAATATATAAACAAATTTACTTGATGGGTGGTTGATTGGACCATCAAATTTATTTCTAACTCCACGATTATCTCTATTTTTAGATATGGAAGAAATTGATGAAAATGAGGTGAAAGTAAAATCCAACACAAATGTGGGTCCTTGCACTATAACAACTTTTGAGAAATTCTTGTTTCAATGGATTCTAATTTTCCTCCATTGTCATTCTCTACAAGCATTGTAGTAACAAACAACGAAATTGTAATTTTTCTCAACCCTAATACAACTATAGTTCAACTATGTTTGGATCATAGATTTATTAGAAATCAAAACATCTAGTCTATTTATATACAAATATCCCTTTGAAATATGTTGGTACCTACTCTAAAATGTAAACTTTTCTATGTCTTACAGTGCCTCTTTATTGTCATGGGTCATCATTATTATCCTATGATAGATAATTGATCTGAAAAAACATAAATTGATTATCGTGTTCAAGTCATGCTCAAACTTATGTTTTACAACCATTAGAATCCATATGTTCAGATAATTTATTGAAATTTCCAAGTTTGGGTGCTTTTTCTTCTTTCCTATGTCTTTGTTGAGTTTGACAACTTCCAAGAATTGCTCATTTATTATCATTTTTGTGTCTTTGTTCCTTGTTGGTTGGGCACTTGGTAATAGGGCTAAAGTAGAAGGCAACAACCAAAGTGGAGTGGGAAGTTTGAAGGAAAGATTAGTATAAAATAAAAGATTCATAGGTTGAAGTGACCTCCTAGGTAGTACAAGTATATATAATAGTACAATCATAAATAAGCGTCCAACCATGAGTAAAGAATGATAAAATATTTTTATTGTTAGGAAAGGTGTATCAACATTTCTCATAATGTTAAAGAATACAAAAATGTAATTTCAAGATATAAAATAGAAAAACTCAATTTTTGAGCTATAGAGGTCATTTTAGGCCCCCAAAACAATTCTAAGTTGTTCAACATTAATTTCATGGATGTCCAAGACATAGATTTCTTTGAGGTCTAGAACTTAAACAAAAATGGGCCCAATTAGCCTCTCAAATCAAAAGTTATGGCATTATGACTTGTTGAATAACTTATGATGCATGTTTTGACATGTCATAAGGCATGTTTGAGTGAAAAAAATGGAACTAAAATTGGGGAGTGGATTATGATGGTGCAATAGCACCTGGGTAAGTGCAAGAAGATGGGGGGCCAAAAAGTGGCCAAATTAATTTTTAAAAAAATTAAGTCATAATGCGAGTGCGTTATAACGCGCTCGCATTATGGCTTGGTAATGACAAGCCTTAGGCTCGTCATTATCAAGCCATAACGTGAGCGCGTTATAACTTACTATAAATATAAAAAAAAGCATTCCAATTTTATTTCTTTCTGTTTTCTCCTTTGCCCACGGCTTCCAAACCCTCAAAAGCGCGCTCGCATTTTGTAAACACCAATCAACACAAAAAGCTTATCGATTCATCACCAAAATGCCACCGCGACATCAAGCATGCTAAAGGGGTGAGTTATCTTTGTTTTTTTGTTTGAATTTGTTTCTAAATAGGTAGGTTTTTGTTGATTTTTGATGTATATTTCGTTAATTGTCAGGAAATGTTAATGCACCTCCTCCTCCTCCTCCTCCTCCTCCTTAAAATCCACAAAATCCTAAGGAGGAAATACCTGCAGAACAACAACCTCCTCCATTCATTCCTCGACATGCCCCTGGAACACAAGATAATATAATGGGGCAAATTGAAAACAACAAAAAGGAAATTGAAGATATAATTGCAAGGTTGAAAGATCCTTCCACTTCAACCTTGCATAGGTCTACGCTTGCCGAATCTCTTGAGTCTATGTTACCAAATGTAGATTCAATTAGCAAGCAAATAACTAGTTGGACGGATAAAAAGAGAGAGTTTAGAGATTACTATGCAAACAAGTTGTCATACCAAGATGTCAAAAAATTACAAATTACAAAATTAGACTCGTGTTTAATTTTCACAAACCCACAAACAAATCAACCTCCACCCATTACATGCAAGAGGTTCTCTATCCATTGGTGCAACAACCAAGCGATAAGGGACAATTTTGGGCAGAGGTGGTGGATAGTTTTTTACTATCCTCCATGCAATAATAATGAGGTCCCACAATACTTTTTGAGGAAACTCTACTGTGAGTTTGTCCTCAATAAAGTGCCAAACTATTTTGATATGCGGGACTTCCAAGGTAGAGGTGGGGGGTCAGCACAAGATAGACCAGGGGCACATCTTGACCCATAGTGGGTACTGAGACAAGTAATCAGCAGACCAGCCCATGAGCATGTTTCTATCCCTTCCATTGTGAAGGAGAGTGTTGAGGTCGATACGCTTCAGTCGATTAGTGCCTTGACCCAGAGCATCATAGAGCATGTCGGTCCTACAACACAGAGTGGGTTGGAAGATAGTGCGAGGAGTAGGGTCCCACCGCATACTTGCCAGGCTTGCAGGTTAGCCTGTGGTTATGACCCCATGGACAGTAAGGACACAAGTGCACAGGCTACATCTGCAGCTGAGCAAATGGTGATGACAGATACCCTCCTGAGTGAGACTTTCGGCATTAATACTCAGGTAAATATTAGCAAGTTTATTGAATTTAATTTATTAAATTTCATTTTTGAAATACAAGATTAACTAATTTAAATTGATGATTATAATGAAATTTCAGGGTCATAGCGTCGATGCAGTTTTCAGTGGTTCTCCTCCTGCATTTTTCACTAGATCATCTACTGTCGAGGTATGTAACTAGTAAACAATTATAAATATTACATGTGAATAGCATCGTTATATGAATGGTATTCTAATTTCTAATTTTGGATGTTGAATAGGTTAATACTGTAGATTTCATGGCAACACCTGCCAGTGGTGGTGGACTTCAAAGCTTTATGGAGGTAATAAAAAAATAGTTTAATGAATGAATTGTACTTACTAAATTTTTGCATGTGATTTGTGTGCTTTATTGTGTGTACTTCCATGTTTAGATGAACGTGTGTGTATGTTAGGAGCCATGATTTGCATCACTATTATAGTTTTCGTAATTGAATAATGTTGTTTTATTTCCAGATGATGCAGGCTGCGGAGACACCTCCCCATGTTCATAGGGCAATGGAGCAGGGTGTGGCCTCTGCAATTCATAGCTCCATGGCATTGACAGGGGTATGAGGCAGATTAATAAATTTCAATTTACATTCATTGTTATAGTTGTCTATTTTTGAAAAATCAAAAGATTATTGATTTGAAGTTTAATTTCTATCTGGATGGTTTCTATAGGACATGACATCATCAGGGCCTATTCCTGCTACTGAGGCAAGCGAGGAGATAGATTATATGTTAGCGGTAAGTGATTATTTTGTTAAATGTTTCATTTTTTTATAACATGTAATTTCTATATATTAATGTCTATACTTTTTATTGTAACAAGTAAAGATGCAGGAAGACCTAAATAGGAGGAGTAGCCCTCTGGTTCGTAGTGGACCACCCACATGCGCGTCTCCATCCCCTAGAAGATCAAAGGCTGCTCATGATTTATTCTCTTCACTAGCCAGAGGGGAATGATTTTTTATTGTGTTCCTTTGTTGTATGCCTATATGGCATTTGTGGACATATATTTTGTATTATACATAGTTGACATTGTATGCCTATATGGCATTCTTGGAAGCCTATATGGCTATTTTGTATATATGTTATACTTATATCGACAGATATTGATGTATGCCTATATGGATATTTGGTTAATACAAATCTTTTTTATTGATGGCATCCATACTTGCATTATTAATCCACATTTGAATGGATATTTGTAGATGACTACTTCAAATATTTAAAGTCCGATTGTATTACATAGGATGTTTGTATTTTCTTTGATAGGCTTGATAGGCCATGGATTAAATGATGGTGTTTGATGGAAAAGTATGGTACTAGAAGACTCTCATTCATTCTTAATAGGCTTGTGATTGATAATATCTTTGCATGATTGCACTTGATCTTGGATCATGGGCATGTTGTTAGGATTTTGATTGCATTGTGGTGTTTGATGGATAGGCATGGTACTATGTGACTTTTGGCTAGGCTTGAAGAGGTACACTAATTGAATTTGTGATTTCTAGTTTGAGATTTTTCCTCCACTAGAAGTCCTTGGAAGAAATCTAAAAAGGATGATTTGGATGTAGTGGGTTTGGATTGATGGGATAAGTTGGAATGTAAGGATTATGAGATGGAGGATTTGAATAGGATACATAGGATAAACAGTTCTCACATGCGGTTGGGATTGGAGATATGAATTGAATATGAGGACCTTGGTCTAAAGTGGTTCTTCTCTTACCAAAGGTACTATAAGGATGACCATTAGATGTGTATTTAGGATTGGCATGATAGCTAGTGCTAGTCATTTCTTGTTTGAAATATTCTTGCATGTTCATGAGTGGGAGATGAAGGTTTATGGAAAGTTTGCATGTAATTATCTCATAGTTAATGCTATTGTCATCTTGATATCATCTTGATCTACAAGACTATCATCATCATCATTGTCAAAGGGATTTTTTGGTTGATTTGGATAAAAGATCTCATTTAAAGGATGCATGGTTTGACCTATTTTGATTGTGATTTTGGGTTTTGCATGAGCCTTGCACAAGGTAATAGGCATAGGGTTTTTATCTTGCATAATGATTTTTTCAAACCAAGGGTCTATGATGGAAATGATTAAGGATGATAGAATGTTTGGATTTTGGACTTTGAGATGTTTATGGTTGTAAATGTTTATTGTTTGGACTCAAATTTTGTTAAATGGTTGTTTGAAAGAGGACACATCAAACACAACAATAAGATTGGTTTAAGTATGGATGCAAATGATGTTTACTAGTTTATTAAATGAAGACACATCAGGTACATTAATTGCCTATTCTATTGAAGTCGGTGTATCAATCTCCATGGGCTCAACAATATTCTGGTTTGAGGACATGGTTGATACATGGTGAGACTAGGAGTCTTGTTTCAGTGGGATTTGAGCATAGGTATAGCAATGATGATAATTATGGTGTCATGGATATGTAGGTACATTTGAGCATTGGCAAGACTTGACCATGTTTGTAGTTGATAGGTATGGGTTATGATGTTTGATTCATGATTACAGGTGGTGTTGTGGTTTACTTTTAGCACATTGTTCTTATCTCTTAGATGATTGATTAGTTCCTTGACTATGGTTACTCATTTGTAAACTTGTTTGGAAAGTTGAATCTATGATTGATTTGGTGAAGTCTATAAGTTATATTATTTGATATCTCAGTTTGGAAGTTACTAATGTGATGATGATTTTGCATGTTTTCAATGGTTGGGATCTACAAGTTATACATTTTTTTGGGATGCACACCTCATTGATTGTAGTGGGATGACTTGAATGCATATTGCCTATATCCACGGGATTGATGCAGTGTTGATGTAGACTTTGTTATTTTTCCTTGTCTATGCTCATTTGCGCATTGGTATGTTGCATTGGGATGAGAGGATGGATGATGAGAATGATTGGATAGCTGGTTATTGGGACTTGTAGCATGTTTATCATGATGTCATGGATATCTTAGTTGCATAGCTTAGTGTGAGCTTTTGACAGTAATGATGGTTTATCTTCTTAGATTGGAGATCTTGGTTCTACTTTGGAGTTATTAGTATTATAGTTGAGTGTGTGTGGACCATGGTGATCTTCATTTAGGAGATGGTTATCACAATGTCATGTGTAGTTCATATCATGGTTCAGTGGGAGCTTTGATAGTGACGTGTATTTGTCACCTAGTGATGGATGATCTTATATAGTGGTTGGGTGTAATGGACAAACTCTTGGATTATGATTATTATTTGTAGTGAGAGTGCTTTGACATCTTGGTTATTATTAGAGTATTAGCATGATACAAGTTCTCTTGAGACCAGGATGTCTATATTGGTACATGTGATCTTCTAGGAGGAGATGTTAGATCATGATGTCATGTTTGGATACCTAATTTTGTAGTTGGAGTTTTGACAGTGGTCTTGTTGGTTCTCTTGGTATTGAGTACATTGGTCATGTGCTTGGGAGCTTCATGATAATGTGGTGTTGCATTTGGAGCTTAACATGGATTGATTGGTTGTAGGTTCTCATACATATTTCGAGACTTAGGTGAGGCTAGAGTTCTCTTAGGATTAGAGACACTTGTTGAGATGGTTACCCTTTAGAGGTTTTAGCAGGAAGACCAAGGAGACTTTCACTTGGATATGGGCGTGAGTTAATTATGGACCTAGAGAAGATTCTTATTGGAAAGAGTCATTGTGGCTTGGTGTATCTTCGAGGAGTATTCTCATTCCCCACTCATGGTCTACTCGGCAGACTATCATCTAAAAGGTATTTCCCATCCTTTAGATGATTTTTTTTAATGCTTTATCTTCTCATGGTTATGGATCTTGAGCTATGGTTATTGGTTCTAGAGGGTTCATTCGAGGGGTGTCTCCAAACATGCTTTTTATCAGGTGCTAAACTGGAGTTGTCTAGATGCACAAGTGCGCCTCCCTCAATGAAGTTCATTTTGTTAACTTAATTCATCCTAGTGACTCAAGGGATTGTTATATTCTTTAGGCGCAATCTTTCATAGACTAAAACATTCACTCCATGTTAAGGCACTCAAAAGAGGCTCTAGAGATGGAAAATGGTGCCTTAACTCACTGATGTGAATTTTGGACTTTTAGGCAATTGCAAGATGTCTTGGAGGGCTCAATTCTTCAAGGCGCCTATTTTGTTCACCACTTGTAGCATCACTTGTTCAAGGCACATGTTTGGGATTCTTTAGCGTGATGTGTGATTTGGTCACAACAGGTGCCTAGAGTGAATAGGCTTTCATCCTGGCTTAATATAATGCCTCCTTCTGACGATTTTTGGGGCAGCAAAAAACCTTTCACCATGGGCAAATGTCTTAGAGATATAAAAAACTAAGAGAGGTTATTGTAGAGGCACTCTATGTGATCGCGTTCCCTCAGACGGAATGTTTGTAAGTGACATGGTTTTTGAGTAACATCTCATCAAAGATTTCTGACTTTTTACACTTTGGACTCTTCAGGGATATCATCGGTACAATGTAGCTCAGACTGTTTCGACATGTTTGGGTGAAAAAAAAGACCATGCCTAGTGTAAATGTACCCATTCAGACGCATTGGAACAGTCAGTTTGGTCGCATCAAGAGCAGGACAAAAGTTACAACCCTTTACAACTTTACACTACCTCCTTCTGACAATTTTTGGGGCAGCAGAAAACCTTTCACCATGGGCAAATGTCTCAGAGATATAAAAAACCAAGAGAGGTTATTGTAGAGGCACTCTACATGATCATGTTACCTCAGATGGAATGTTTGTAAGTGACATGGTTTTCGAGTAACATCTCATCAAAGATTGCTACCTTTTTGCACTTTGGACTCTTTAGGGATATCATCGATACAATGTAGCTCAGACTGTTTCGACATGTTTGGGTGAAAAAAGGAGCATGCCTAGCATAAATGTACCCATTTAGATGCGTTGGAATAGTCAATTTTGTCACATCAGGAGTAGGATGAAAGTTACACCCCTTTGCAACTTTACATTGCCTCTTCTGATGATTTTTGGGGTAGCAGAGAACCTTTCACCATGGGCAAATGCCTCAGAGATATAAAAACTGAGAGAGGTTATTGTAGAGGCACTCTACATGATCATGTTGCCTCAGACAAAATGTTCTAAGTGACACAATTTTTGAGTAACATCTCGTCAAAGATTGCTGCCTTTTTACACTTTGGGCTCTTCAGGGATATCGTGGGTACAATGTAGCTCAGACTGTTTCGACATGTTTGGGTGAAAAAAAGGATAATGCCTAGCGTAAATGTACCCATCCGGATGCGTTGGAATAGTCAGTTTGGTTGCATCAGGAGCAGGACAAAAGTTACAACCCTTTGCAATTTTACACTGCCTCCTTCTAACAATTTTTGGGGCAGCAGAAAAACTTTCACCACAGGCAAATGCCTCAGAGATATAAAAAAATGAGAAAGGTTATTGTAGAGGCACTCTACGTGATCGCGTTACCTCAGACAGAATGTTTGTAAGTGACATAGTTTTCGAGTAACATCTCGTCAAAGATTGCTACCTTTTTGCACTTTGGACTCTTCACCTTTTTGCACTTTGGACTCTTCAGGGATATCGTCGGTACAATGTAGCTCAGATTGTTTCGACATGTTTGGGTGAAAAATAGGACCATACCTAGCATAAATGTACCTATTTGGATGTGTTGGAATAGTCAATTTGGTCGCATCAGGAGCAGGACGAAAGTTACACACCTTTGCAACTTTACACTGCCTCCTTTTGATGATTTTTGGGGTAGCAGAAAACCTTTCACCATGGGCAAATACCTTAGAGATATAAAAAACTGAGATAATTTATTGTAGAGGCACTCTACGTGATTGTGTTGCCTCAAACAGAATGTTTCTAAGTGACACAGTTTTCGAGTAACATCTCATCAAAGATTGCTGCCTTTTTGCACTTTGGACTCTTTAGGGATATCGTGGGTACAATGTAGCTCTGACTATTTCGACATGTTTGGGTGAAAAATAGGACAATGCCTAGCGTAAATGTACCCATTCAGATGCGTTGGAATAGTCAGTTTGGTCGCATCAGGAGCAGGACAAAAGTTACACCCCTTTGCAACTTTACATTGCCTCCTTCTGATGATTTTTGGGGAAGCAAAAAACCTTTCACCACGGGCAAATGCCTCAGAGATATAAAAAACTGAGAGAGGTTATTGTAAAGGCACTTTAGATGATCGTGTTGCCTTAGAGGGAATGTTTCTAAGTGAAACAATTTTTGAGTAACATCTCGTCAAAGATTGCTGTCTTATTGCACTTTGGACTCTTCAGGGATATCGTCTTTACAATGTAGCTCAGACTATTTCGACATGTTTGGGTGAAAAACAGGACCATGCCTAGTGTAAATGTACCCATCCGAATGCATTGGAATAGTTAGTTTGGTCACATCACGAGCAAGATACCAAAAATGCAAAAGTTGCTTTGTGCAACTTGACAATATTGACACTTTTTTGCAACATGACTCAAAGACTCAAACTGACCCCAAATGACTCAAAGTGACTTAAAATCACCTTAATTTTGGTGCCCAATGTATATTATAGAGGTCGAGGCACTCCTTATCATTCAAACATCTTAGATGAGCGCATAGGAAAGGAAAAAGCTCTAAGTTTCATCATCATGAGCGCCTAATATCAAGAGACTTTAATGGCTCAAACCTTAGCATGGAGTCCTAAGGCACATTTCATGTCTCCTTTCATCTAGTTTGGCACCCTTATGTAGATTTTTCAACTTGATTTGGTTCCCTGTATGTGAAGGAAGATCTAAAGGCATGAAAGTGGATGTCATATTGCAAGAGTTTGGATCATCAAAATTGAAAGAAATAAGTCTATTAAGCTTGGGCGCCCTTGGTCTTCTTTTCATTCATTATGAGCACCTTGGGAGAATGGTATACAGGTCATCATCATGATTGGGCACCCTGGATCCAGAGTGTTGGAGAGATCATCAAATGGTGTCTAGAGGAAGTAGGGTGAGTTATGAGTTTGGTCGCATCAGGAGCAGGACACCAAAAATGCATAACATTATGATGTAAAAATGTGTACATATGTGTAAAAATGCAGGAGGAAATAAAAAAAGATAAACCTTACAAATTAATGTGCATACTTATAACTCAATGTAACATAACTTTACAAAATCAATATGAATACTTACAAATTAATCCAATGAATCATCCGGGTCTGCTCTACTCTTTATTGTGTCAAGTATTGCTTCATGGTCAGACTCACGCACCTTCCACAATATTTTGTTCAAAGGTCTACCCCGATACTTTATCAAATGAACATTGGATGCCACGACAAGGTTCGAGTAATGAAGAATCTTCCGATGCGTGTCAAAGTAATGAAGAATCTTCATCACATGTGAGTGATGATGTACTCTCAACTTGAGATGTGGTAGATGGTGTCCCTACATGTTGACTTGCAGTAAAGGATGTGTCTCCAACTATGGTATTCAAATCTCTCATACCACGAAGTTTTTGCATTCGTTCTCTTTATGCCGCCAATACCATATCTCTTTGTGATGGTTGTGGTTCCTCTTCAATTGGTATGTCTTCAATTATCGTGTCCAATTTCCTCTTCTCACGAAGTTCCCTCATAGCCACTGCTTTCTTTGCATTCTTATCTTCTATCTCTTCCTGTGTTGGTTTAATTCTTGATCGTTTCCTCGGCATGACGGAGAATTTGTCTATAGCATGATAAAGAGACCAATATTAGTTCCTAAGAAATGAATACAAGATGATAGTGGGATTGTATTTTTTTTATGTTGTAAGGATTTCTTCTTATATAGTTTGACAACATGGTATGTTAAGGTTTGTTTATTACACATAATTATTAAAGAGCCCAAGTGTAGAAAATATACATGGCATCATGTGAGATTGTAGGCTGCTTTCTTGATTGGGAAAGTGTCTATTTTAAACATGTATGATAAAGCATGATAAAGTAATTCAATCCAAAATAAGGAAAATGTAAATAACATGCATGTAAAGACTTCACATACCTAAAAAATGAAGATTTAAATGGAGAGAGTACCCAATTATGTAGTGTTTTTATCTTCTTGCATCAAACTCCTCAACAATTTGAGTTTTTCACCACTTGCTTCCTTTTCAATGTTAAATTGAATAACACTCAAATATCATTACTAACAACAATACTATTAACCAATCTATAATGTTAAATTCCTAAAATTGAATCACAATTAACATTGCAACACTACAAAAATTGAAACTTGAATAGATATATATCAAACTTGGTGTGAAAACTATGTTATTTCCTCCTTCTCAAGTTGGCAAAGCAGAAAAGGTGGTGGAAAGATCATGCAAAGGTGGTACAATGTGTCAAATGTGCATGTGAACTTCCCAACAGCATGAAAGCACTTCTTTTTTGTCAGAGCACGTGCAGAATCAGTAAGAAAATAGAGCATGTGGCCCTGGATCACGGGGGTAACCACTTTTTTACCATTTCAATAGAAAGACAAAATGCAAGCGTTATAATGCGCTTGCATTTTGTCTTGCTATAGATTCATCACATCCTTTGCATTGATCACATCTCTTTCCTGCAAGAGCTTGCCAGATGCTCCGCCATATGATAGGCATAACAATGAAGGGGCAGGCCCTCATAATCAAGTTCTTGATAGAAAATGCCCTCAACCCTCAATGTCAAACCCTAATCCCTCAACCCTTAACTCTGATCCCTCGACCCTCAACCCTCAACGTCAAATCCTAATCCCTCAACCCTTCACTCTAATCCCTCAACCCTCAACCCTATCCCTAAACCCTCAACCCTCAACCCTATCCCTAATCCCTCAAGCCTAATCTGTCATCCCTCAACTCTAATCCCTCATCCCTAAACCCTAAATGATATCCCTAATCCTACACCCTCACCAGACTCGATACTATACCTTAAACTCTAATCCCTTATCCCTAAACCCTTCAACCCTATCCCTAATCCTTACACCCTCAACACTCTACTTTAACCCTAATCCCTTGGACCTCAACCCTATCCCTAAACCCTTGACCCTCAAACCTCAACCCTCAACCCTTGATGTCAAACCCTAATCCCTCAACCCTTAACTCTGATCCCTCATCTCTAAACCATAACCCTAAACCCTCAACCCTCAAGGTCAAATCCTAATCCCTCAACCCTTCACTCTAATCCCTCAACCCTAAACCCTATCCCTAAACCCTCAACACTATACCTTAAACCCTAATCCCTCATCCCTCAACCCTAAACCTTATCCCTAAACTCTAATCCCTCAACCCTCAACCCTAATCCGTCATCCCTCAACTCTAATCCCTCATCCCTAAACCCTAAATGCTATCCCAATTCCTACACCCTCAACAGACTCGATACTATACCTTAAACTCTAATCCCTTATCCCTAAACCCTCCAACCCTATCCCTAATCCTTATACCCTCCACACTCTACTTTAACCCTAATTCCTCGACCCTCAACCCTATCCCTAAGCCCTTGACCCTCGAACCTCAACCCTCAACCCTCAACGTCAAACCCTAATCCCTCAACCCTTAACTCTGATCCCTTAACCCTCAACCCTATCCCTAAACCCTCAACCCTAAGCCCTCAACCCTTAACGTTAAATTCTAATCCCTCAACCCTTCACTCTAATCCCTCAACCCTAAACCCTATCCCTAAACCCTCAACACTATACCTTAAACCCTAATCCCTGAACCCTAACCCTAAACCTTGTCCCTAAACCCTAATCCCTCAACCCTCAACCCTAATCTGTCATCCGTCATCCCTCAACTCTAATTCCTCATCCCTAAACCCTAAATGCTATCCCTATTCCTACACCCTCAACAAGCTCGATACTATACCTTAAACCCTAATCCCTCTACCCTCGACACTCTTATTTAACCCTAATCCCTTGACCATTAACCCTAACCCTCAACCCTCAACCCTCAACCCTCAACTCTCAACATTAAACCCTAATTCATCAACCCTAAACCCTAATCCCTCAAACCTAAACCCTATCCCTAAACCATCAACCCTCAACACTATACCTTAAACCCTAATCCCTATCCCTCAACCCTTAACCCTTAAAACTTAAACCCTATCCCTACACCCTCAACACTTGACACTATATCTTAAGCCTTAAACCTGTTGGGTGAATATTTTGTCGTTAACTCACTAATGAAAAAATGGGTATATCAGCCATAGCTATGATGAGACAAAGTCTCTCCTCTCAGCAAGGGGAGGTTCCCTCTAATTACTTGACTTTTGCAAACCAATCAACTTATGAAATTTATGTACACTAAAACCTATGTTTGGGGTGGTTCCATCTCATCTCATTCTCTTTTTTCAGAATAGATGTTTATACTTCAAACTCTTGATAGAAGACTTGTAAATTATCACAAAATCACAAAAAACTGATGCAGAGGCATCCACACTAAAACCTTGACATACAGCATGGATGTCCGCAACCCATCATCATCATCATCATATTTCCCTTGACACTGTCAGCATCATCATATTTTCTCTGCCGACCGATATCCTCCTGCAGACAAACCTTCGACTCTTCGTCTGTCAGCAGCATCATCATATCCGGCTATCGGCAGCATCATCACATTCGGCAAGCGCAAACATCCTCCTGATGTTCACTGTTCATCTTGTTGCAAGTATGAGGTGAGCCAGTGTTGTCATTGATGTCAACATACTCATATTGCATTGACAAGAAGGATTTGATGAGCTGTGTGCTGAGGATATTGAGAAAATTAGCCTCAGTCAGGAACAGTGAAGAACAGTGATGAGAAGAAGGCAAATGTACTGTATAGGATGAGAACCGGAGAATGCGGATTAAAGGGTTAGTAGATATGAGTCTTGAGATGCTTCAGTTAAGATTTCAGAGGTCCGCATGAAGATCTGAAGGAGTTGTGGCTGTCAGTATAGAACCGGTTCCGGCAAGTATCCAGAGTTGACAGAGGATCACAAAAAGGTCCGGTGAGG
Source organism: Cunninghamia lanceolata (assembly GCA_027924645.1). Classification (NCBI taxonomy): domain Eukaryota; kingdom Viridiplantae; phylum Streptophyta; class Pinopsida; order Cupressales; family Cupressaceae; genus Cunninghamia; species Cunninghamia lanceolata. The sequence goes on from BSBN01001350.1 coordinate 1,948,767, forward strand.
TCCGGAATTGTATTATCCTAATCTGCGGATTGGACGGAGTGTTTGGGATGTCCTTGTGATGTGTCATCCTGATTTGTGTATGATTTGGAGGTCCGGAAGTACCTCTTGCATTATGACAGTGGCGACAGACTGTGTTCTTGAAGTTCTAGATGAGGAAGACAAGAGATCCCAGTAAGTAGAGGAAGTGCGGATGTATCCGGACATTCAGACAGGCTTGTGAAGGTTCTTGGATCATGTTTAGGTTGTGTTGTTGGTCCGCATTGATGGTAGAGCCCGGAATTGAAGTTATTCTTCCGGATGAAGTTCTTGCTCTGTTTAGCCGACCGGATGAGTTGTTCATCCTGCGAATGTTCTTGTGATGGCCGACCGGATGTGTTATTCATCTTGCGGATACTCCTATGGTTGTTTGCTGACTTAGATGTTTGTTCCTAAGTCGATGTCTTGTATAAATAACGGTTTGTGAGTTCATTTCAAAGTGTGGTGTGTGGATGAGTGTGGCATAGCGAAGAAACGTGTGAAAGGCAGAGCAGAGATTTTTGGGCTTAAATGGAACTGATCTGGACATGGTAGAGATGTCATTCTCCAGTTCAAGACTGTGATTTTTATCACTTTGTAGACAGTGTGTCTCCTTGTAGGCAGTGGGCCTCTTTGTGAGCAGTGTGCTCGGGCAGTGAGCCCTTATTGGCATGTGCCATTCATTTTTCTTTATTCTTCTAACAGAGAATAATTCTTGGGTTAATCACCCCGTGGTTTTTCCCTTAACCGGGTTTTCCACGTCAAAATCTTGATGTTCAATGTGTTGATGCTTATCTGCTCTTGTGTTTATGTATTATGCTTTCATGGATGATTATTTGATATGCTGCTAACTAACAACAAAGAATCAAGTGTTTGAAAGAAGAAGAAGTTGTATACAACTGATTCACCCCCCCCTCTCAGTTGTATGCCCTAGATCCAACAATTGGTATCAAAGCCAAGTTCCTCTGATAGGAGCTTAACCGCTTGAGGAGATCCAGGATGTCGTCATACAAGAAGGATAGTCCAAAGTTCGATGGAACCAACTTCACTCTCTGGAAAGGTCACATGAAGTGTCACTTGGAATGTATGGGAAAAGCATACTTGGCTATGGTTTCAAAACCATATGTACCTCCACAAGGTGGTCCGACAACTCTGAATGAAATCACAGAAGCTAAAAACAATCTGCGGACCAAGGAAGCTCTTCTAAGCGCATTGAATGACTCAGATCTCTCGAATGTTATTGACCTACCAACTGCATATGAGATCCTGACTAAACTGGAACTTCTGTATGAAGGAGATGAGTTTGTCAAAAGTGCAAGGTTACAAAGCCTGAAAGGGAAATTTGAAAGATTGAAAATGAGAGATGATGAAAACATCACTACCTTCATGCCAAGAGTAAATGAGCTGGTATGTGGAATCAGAAATGCTGGTGGAACTTTAGATGAAAATGAGATTGTCTGCAAAATCCTAAGATCCCTTCCTGCTGCCTACAAAATCAAAGTTGCTGCCATTGATGAATTCAGAGCCCACACAACTGTCACAAGAGAACAACTGGCTGGCAAACTAGCTGCATTTGAAATGACCGAGTTTGGAGATGATCCTCCCAAGACTGAATCTGCTTTCAAAGCCAGTGCCTATGTGAAAGGCAAACAGAGATTTGATCCGGGTGAAAACTCATCAAGGAAAATGTCATGGTATGATCAAGCAAGAAGAGACATGGAAGAAGAAGAAGCAGAAACAGCTCAACTTGAAGCCCTCATTGCAAAGAGACTGCCAAGAGGATCCGGTAAGTATGAAGGAAAACTACCCTTTAAGTGTTTCAACTGCAATAAGATTGGTCATTTTGCCTCAAGATGTCCGGAGAGATCTGCAAGATCTAATACTCACAGACAAAGGTTTCAAAAGAATTGCTATTATGTTCATGAAGAAGATGACAATGAAGGAGTAACAGATGATGAATCAGAACTAGGAAGCAAATCCGAAAATGAGTGGGTGTTTATAGCCATCAAGGAAGAAGATTCAATACTCTTTGAATCTGTCAATCACAAAGTTGTTGAAAAAGCCTTGGCTACTCAAGTGGAAGAAAAGGATGATTGGGTTATTGACAGTGGATGTTCTCACCATATGACTGGTGACAAGAATAAGCTCTTAGATTTGGAAAGATATGAAGGAGGAATGGTAAAGTTTGGTGATAATTCTGCTGGCAGAATCAGAGGTAGGGGAACTATTTCCTTTGATGGTAAGAGCAAAACAGGAAATGTACTGTATGTTGAAGGATTGAAGCACAATCTTCTCAGTGTTGGTCAGTTAGTGGACAAAGGCTATGATCTCCGGTTCAAGAATGGAAAATGCAGAATCTTTACAAGCTCCGGAACTGAAATTGCATCCGGTACTCAGACAAAAGGTAATATCTTTCATCTGGTTGGTTCAAATAAAAGTTGTTTGTTTGTCCAAATTGATCAGAGTTGGTTATGGCATAGAAGAATGTGTCATGTAAATTTTGATAACATCATCAAGATAAGCAATACTCAGGCTGTGAGAGATCTTCCAAAATTGATGAAACCTACAAATAGTGTGTGTAAAGAATGTCAGTTAGGTAAACAAAGCAGAGTCTCTTTCAAAAGCAAAGATCAGTCTTCTACCGGATTGTTGGAATTAGTACATACTGATCTATGTGGTCCGACAAGAATCAAGAGTCTGCAGGGTGATAGATATTTCATGTTGTTAATTGATGATCATTCCCGGATGATGTGGGTTACCTTTCTAAAAGAAAAATCAGAAGCTTTTGAGAAGTTCAAAATCTTCAAAGCTATGGTGGAGAATCAAACCGGATTGAAACTAAGGTGTCTAAGGTCTGATAGAGGTGGTGAATTTACATCTGGTGAATTCATTGACTTTTGTGAGAAACAGGGTATAAGGAGACAGTTGTCTGCTCCTAATACTCCACAGCAGAATGGAGTAGTTGAGAGAAAGAACCGGACCATCCAGGAAGCTGCTAGGACAATGATGTTGGAAGCAAATGTTCCTCAAATGTTTTGGAAAGAAGCTATCAGCACCGCAGTCTACACTCTCAATCGAGTTCAAATCAGAAACAACACTGGTAAGACCCCCTATGAACTCTGGTTTGGCATCACTCCTACTGTGAAATATTTCAGAGTATTTGGTAGCAAGTGTTATATTAAAAGAGATGAAGATCTAGGAAAGTTTGATGCTAGAAGTGATGAAGGAATTTTCTTGGGTTACTCCACTCAAAGCAAAGCATACCGGTGTTACAATAAGAGATTGAGGAAGATGATAGAAAGCACCAATGTAAAGGTTGATGAAGGAATTGAGAAGCCTTCAAGATTTTATGAGTTTGATGAAGATGACCAAGACAGTGTTCAAGGACCTCAATCCTCTCCGATGAGACAGAGTCAGCCTGATCCGGTAAATCAGGAAGAAGAGATAGGTCTGAATGAGCCTGATCAAGAAGCAGCAGTGCAGGATACTCCCAAAATTCCAAGGTATGTAAAACTGAACCACTCTGAAGATCAAATCATAGGTGACAGAAGCAAAGGTGTACAAACTAGAAGGAATGTTGCTCAAAATCAGAATGAATGTTGTCTGATTTCAAAGATTGAACCTAAAACAATAAATGAAGCCTGCAATGATGAAAACTGGACCAAAGCAATGGAAGATGAATTGATGCAAATTGAGAAAAATCATACTTGGGATCTTGTTCCCAGACCTAGAGACAGGAATGTAATTGGAACCAAGTGGGTCTTCCGGAACAAACTAAATGAAGCTGGTGAAGTAATCAGAAACAAAGCTAGATTGGTCTGCAAAGGCTACTCTCAAATAGAAGGAATTGACTTTGAAGAGACTTTTGCTCCGGTGGCAAGAATTGAAGCAGTCAGATTACTTCTTGCATTTGCTGCCTTCAAAGACTTCAAGGTATATCAGATGGATGTCAAGCCTGCCTTCCTAAATGGTGATCTGGAAGAAGAAGTCTACATTGAACAACCGGATGGTTTTCAATTGTCTGATAATGATGATATGGTCTGCAAGCTGAAGAAAGCTTTGTATGGATTGAAGCAAGCCCCAAGAGCATGGTATGAAAGGTTGGATAAGCATCTTGTGCAGATTGGATTCAACAAAGGTACTGCTGACAGTAACTTATATTTCAAAATTGATCATGAAAATATTTTAATTGTTGAAGTGTTTGTGGATGATATCATTTTTGGAGGAAGAGATAGTATGTGCAAAACTTTTGCAAATCAGATGAAAAGTGAGTTTGAAATGCTTGGTGAAATGAATTTCTTCTTGGGTCTGCAAATTACTCAAACAAAAGAAGGGATCTTCATTTCTCAGACCAAATATGTGAAAGAATTGTTAAAGAAATTTGGTATGGAAGACTCAAAGCCTATGAACACTCCTATGGCAACCGGATGTAAGTTAAGCAAAGATGATGATTCTCCAAAGGCAGATCAGACAAAGTATAGATCAATGATTGGTGGATTGTTGTATCTCACTCAAACTAGACCAGATATAATGCAGGCTGTTGGTCTTGTGGCAAGATTCCAGGCTGATCCTAGAGAATCTCATGTTATGGCAATCAAAAGAATTTTTAGGTACTTGAAAGGAACAGTTGAGTATGGTCTATGGTACCCTAGAGATCCGGACTTCTCTCTTCATGCTTACACAGATGCAGATTGGGCAGGAGATGTGGATGACCGGAAGAACACTAGTGGTGGAGCATTCTTTTTGGGGAAGAGATTGGTTTCTTGGCTAAGCAAGAAACAAGATGCAATATCTCTATCTACAACTGAAGCAGAATACATTGCAGCAGCAGGTAGTTGCACTCAAATCTTATGGATGAAGCAGATGCTAAGAGACATCAAAGTTGAATATGAGAAGCCTATCACAATTTTCTGTGATAATTCAAGTGCAATTAATATCTCCAAGAATCCGGTATTGCATTCTAAGACTAAGCACATATCTATTAAATTTCACTTTTTGAGAGAACAAGTAAACAAGGAAGAAGTCAGATTGGAGTATGTTCCCTCCAAGGATCAGATTGCAGATATCTTTACAAAACCTCTTCCCAAAGACTCTTTTGAATATCTCCGGGAGAAGTTAGGGGTCATGGCCCCTCCGGTGATGAACTAAGATGCACTGATGTGCATCAGTCCGGTGGCTATCACAGTCATATCTTGTGATCCGGACTAATGGGGAGCTGCAACTAAGGGGGAGCAGCAGGTATGATTTTGATGTATGAGAATTGCAAGTATGAGCCCTTTGCCATTGATGTCAAAGGGGGAGAGAAGACATGTGAAAAACAAGTGGTTGATGATCAAAGGGGGAGCAGTAAAGGAAGAGAAGACATATGAAAAGTTGAAGTTCTTGTCTTAATGGTTTTTCACATCATATGTTGCCATCAATGACAAAGGGGGAGATTGTTGCAAGTATGAGGTGAGCCAGTGTTGTCATTGATGTCAACATACTCATATTGCATTGACAAGAAGGATTTGATGAGCTGTGTGCTGAGGATATTGAGAAAATTAGCCTCAGTCAGGAACAGTGAAGAACAGTGATGAGAAGAAGGCAAATGTACTATATAGGATGAGAACCAGAGGATGCGGATTAAAGGGTTAGTAGATATGAGTCTTGAGATACTTTAGTTAAGATTTCAGAGGTCCGCATGAAGATCTGAAGGAGTTGTGGCTGTCGGTATAGAACCGGTTCCGGCAAGTATCCAGAGGTGACAGAGGATCACAAAAAGGTCCGGTGAGGTCCGGAATTGTATTATCCTAATCTGCGGATTGGACGGAGTGTTTGGGATGTCCTTGTGATGTGTCATCCTGATTTGTGTATGATTTGGAGGTCCGGAAGTACCTCTTGCATTATGACAGTGGCGACAGACTGTGTTCTTGAAGTTCCGGATGAGGAAGACAAGAGATCCCAGTAAGTAGAGGAAGTGCGGATGTATCCGGACATTCAGACAGGCTTGTGAAGGTTCTTGGATCATGTTTAGGTTGTGTTGTTGGTCCGCATTGATGGTAGAGCCCGGAATTGAAGTTATTCTTCCGGATGAAGTTCTTGCTCTGTTTAGCCGACCGGATGAGTTGTTCATCCTGCGAATGTTCTTGTGATGGCCGACCGGATGTGTTATTCATCTTGCGGATACTCCTATGGTTGTTTGCCGACTTAGATGTTTGTTCCTAAGTCGATGTCTTGTATAAATAACGGTTTGTGAGTTCATTTCAAAGTGTGGTGTGTGGATGAGTGTGGCATAGCGAAGAAACGTGTGAAAGGCAGAGCAGAGATTTTTGGGCTTAATTGGAACTGATCCGGACATGGTAGAGATGTCATTCTCCAGTTCAAGACTGTGATTTTTATCACTTTGTAGACAGTGTGTCTCCTTGTAGGCAGTGGGCCTCTTTGTGAGCAGTGTGCTCGGGCAGTGAGCCCTTATTGGCATGTGCCATTCATTTTTCTTTATTCTTCTAACAGAGAATAATTTTTGGGTTAATCACCCCGTGGTTTTTCCCTTAACCGGGTTTTCCACGTCAAAATCTTGATGTTCAATGTGTTGATGCTTATCTGCTCTTGTGTTTATGTATTATGCTTTCATGGATGATTATTTGATATGCTGCTAACTAATAACAAAGAATCAAGTGTTTGAAAGAAGAAGAAGTTGTATACAGCTGATTCACCCCCCCCCTCTCAGTTGTATGCCCTAGATCCAACACATCTTACCGCCAACCTCTTTCTTCATCATCATGATGTTCAACATCATGTTCATCAGCAGGATATAGAACATCCGGTTCCTCCCATATATCCTGATGACGACAACCTCATGCACCTTTCCTTCGATGCTTACGTCACCCCGATATCCTGATGACGATTATCCTGATGACGATGACATCACATGCAGCTCCTTTAATATCCTGCTGCCCCGATATACTGATGACGATTATCCTGATGACGATGACGTCACATGCAGTTCCTTCAATAACCTGCTGTCGGCCAAACTTAACATTATCGGCCCACGATGGTTTTATCAACCCGATCTTCTACCTTATGCCGATACGCTCCTCCTCGGCAACACCTGATGATGATCACCCCAAAACACATTCACCTTCTGCAATCGACTGCATCATGCTCATCTCCACTTACTCGGATGACGCTCGAAGTAACTGCAGGATATACACAGAAATATCCTGATGATGCCGTTGCGAAGGATTTTCCAACCTTAGCGAATTTCGATCCGCCGAACCTCCTGAGGTGACCCGATCTACTTTCAGGGTGATCTTCCAAACTCTAACAACTAGCACGGCCTAGCACATACCCATGCTAGGGTTCTCAACACCTTTCGACGATGATCCTGCACACCTGCATGCCAACAAACACAAAATGCAGACTAATCCCTAATCTACTGTACATGGCCATTCCACCGATTCGACGAATCAACCGGTGGAATGGATCAGCGAATCCATGAAACCACCAAAATAGCAAATCGATCACACAATGGAATCCAAACAGAGAATTGACACAACAGGATCTCCTTATTGATTTCAAAAGATGCAAATACAATATTCAGTCTCTCCTCTCTGCAATCTAACTCCTCTGCTCAATGTCTAAAACCAACCGATCCTCATGCATAAATAGGATCTCTGGCAAGTACTACCGACCCGACTCCAAGCGGCTGGGAAATCTCTCCAGGCGGCTGGGAGATCCAACCGAACATACAGCATAACAACTGTCCTAACAACCTAGCTAAAAATAGTAAAGTATGGTCAACATGACCTTATTACATGCATTGGTCTTATCAGACCTTCTTGGAAACATTAACCAGACCTAAAACAAACTAACTGCCTCATGGAGGCCAGCTGTCAGGTAGGTGCTCCTGCACCATACTCCCCAACAGAAAAGAACTCATGTCCCATGAGTTTGGTTGTGGAAGTCCTCCACCTTTACACTTTGCCATGTCAGTGTCTTGACCTGTTCCAGCTTTGTCCTCTGCTGTCTCTTGGCTGCTCCAAGACTTCTGAACGGTAACTTGCTTTCTTGCAAGTAAATCCTCATGCCTGTCAATGTAGGCCCTTCTCTCACATACCTTGTGTTTGTCAGGTTGTTTGACCAGAACCTCTGTCTAAACTGCCTCTTGAACTTCTGCAATGTTCAACTCTGTCTTTCTTTCAACTTTTATAGGACAAACAATAGTCCCAACTATGACAACATCCTTGTCATTCCTCTCAACTGGTTGCTGTTTGCAAACCTGTTTTTGCACCTGCTACTGACCTCTGTCAGTCAAAACTGAAGCTTTCTTCAACCTGTTGTCCTTAACAACTTCTTTCCCTGCAGTGTCCTCAACGGCTTTTATGCCTGCTCCTATAGGCATCTGCACAAACTCCTTCTTTCCCACTAAAATGATTTTGGCTGCCCCTGTGCTACAGCATTTTCCTGCAATGGCATCAACATAATAATCTTCCCATCTTTCTTGATGGTGTAGGTATTAGCATACCCATCATACAGTACCCTTCTATCAAATTGCCATGGTCTACCCAACAGTAGGTGACAACATTCCATGGGCAAAATGTCACACAAAACTCTATCATGATATGCTCCAATCTGAAAATCCACATATGCCTGTTCATATACCCAAAGTGATTGACTATCACTCACCCAAGATGCCTTGTAAGGGTGTTGATGTGGAATCCTTTCCAAATTCAGTTTATCCACCATCTCCTGAGATACCATGTTGTCTGTTGAACCAGTATCAATAACAACCTTACATACTTTACCTTTGCTCTTGCATGTGGTCTTGAAAAGAGCTCTTCTTTGCATCAGATCCTTTGATGCCTGCAAACTAATTCTCCTTAGCATCAATGCTTCTCCCTCCTCAGGATATCCATAATGTTCAGGAACCCTATCTCCTTGATAAGTGTTTGAACTCTGCACACTTTGCTCTACTTTCTCTTCTTGCACAAGTTGTACTCTCTTGTCATTCGTTCTATCATTTCTGGATGATGAACCTTTGCTTCCTGGACATTTGAAAAATGGATGACCCAACTCACCACAGGTGTAACACTTGCCTGAAAATGTAGTAGAACCTCTACCACCTCCAAATCTGCCTCTATTACCTTTCCATCCACCTCTGAAATCAGACTGTCCCTGTCCTTTACCAGTGTCTTCTTGACCCTCATTGGTTTGCCTTTGTGTAGGGGCTGATCCTCTTCCCCTCATATTGCTGCCTCTTCCTCTCATGGACTTATCTTGTCCCCTATTCACCTTTTCTTCAATCCTGATTGCCATTTGGTAACAATCCTCCACACTCTTAGGGTTAGCTAAAACTAACTCATCCTGTATGTTCAATCTCAAACCAGCCAAGTACCTAGCCACCTTTTCTACCTCATTCTCATGATGACCAGATCTCATACTCAATTTATAAAACTCTTCAGTATATGCCTTCACATCCATTTCCTTCTGCCTTAAAAATTGCAGTTTCTTAAACATCTGAATTTCATAATCCTTGGGCAAGAATTTACCTTTGATCCTTGCTACCATCTTATCCCATGAAGTGATCTTTGACTTCCCTTGTTTCCTTCTCTCGGATTGTACATAATCCCACCATACCAAAGCATGACCTCCTAACTTGGTCTTTGCAATCTTTACCTTCTGATCCTCAGCAACATCTTCACATTCAAAGTGATTATCAAGTGCAGCAATCCAATCTAGCAACTCATCTTCATTCAAACTTCCATTATACTTGGAAACATCAACCTTTACCTTAGGTTTATCACTCTGCACTGCCTTTAACAGTTTTGCAAATCTCTGGTCTTCAGCATCCAGATCTTCAGCTACCTCTTCATACTCTTCAACAGCATCTTCATCTTCTTCAGATTCACTGTCTTCCACTTCCCTCTTTTTGTTCTTTTCCAGGGCTACAAGCCTAGCTTGAAGTGCTTCAGCAAGCTCCTTCATCTTCCTCATCTCTCTGGCATGGTTTTCCTTCATCTCCTGCAATTCCCTTGCAGTACCACTACCTTTCGGAGGCATTTTGTCAACCTCTCACTCCTCTACCTCTGTCCTTTCAGTGACAGAACCAACTCTACCTCTGCCCTTTCGGTGACAGAATCAACACACAACAGCCCAGACCTTTTGCTGAGCTCTGATACCACTATGATGCAGAGGCATCCACACTAAAACCTTGACATACAGCATGGATGTCCGCAACCCATCATCATCATCATCATATTTCCCTTGACACTGTCAGCATCATCATATTTTCTCTGCCGACCGATATCCTCCTGCAGACAAACCTTCGACTCTTCGTCTGTCAGCAGCATCATCATATCCGGCTATCAGCAGCATCATCACATTCGGCAAGCGTAAACATCCTCCTGATGTTCACTGTTCATCTTACCGCCAACCTCTTTCTTCATCATCATGATGTTCAACATCATGTTCATCAGCAGGATATAGAACATCCGGTTCCTCCCATATATCCTGATGACGACAACCTCATGCACCTTTCCTTCGATGCTTACGTCACCCCGATATCCTGATGACGATTATCCTGATGACGATGACGTCACATGCAGCTCCTTCAATATCCTGCTGCCCCGATATCCTGATGACGATTATCCTGATGACGATGACGTCACATGCAGTTCCTTCAATATCCTGCTGTCGGCCAAACTTAACATTATCGGCCCGTGATGGTTTTATCAACCCGATCTTCTACCTTATGCCGATACGCTCCTCCTTGGCAACACCTGGTGATGATCACCCCAAAACACATTCACCTTATGCAATCGACTGCATCATGCTCATCTCCACTTACTCAGATGACGCTCGAAGTAACTGCAGGATATACACAGAAATATCCTGATGATGCCGTTGCGAAGGATTTTCCAACCTTAGCGAATTTTGATCCGCCGAACCTCTTGAGGTGACCCGATCTACTTTCAGGGTGATCTTCCAAACTCTAACAACCAGCACGACCTAGCACATACCCATGCTAGGGTTCTCAACACCTTTCGATGACGATCCTGCACACCTGCATGCCAACAAACACAAAATGCAGACTAATCCCTAATCTACTGTACATGGCCATTCCACCGATTCGACGAATCAACTGGTGGAATGGATCAGCGAATCCATGAAACCACCAAAATAGCAAATCGATCACACAATGGAATCCAAACAGAGAATTGACACAACAGGATCTCCTTATTGATTTCAAAAGATGCAAATACAATATTCAGTCTCTCCTCTCTGCAATCTAACTCCTCTGCTCAATGTCTAAAACCAACCGATCCTCATGCATAAATAGGATCTCTGGCGAGTACTACCGACCCGACTCCAAGCAGCTGGGAAATCTCTCCAGGCGGCTGGGAGATCCAACCGAACATACAGCATAACAGTTGTCCTAACAACCTAGCTAAAAATAGTAAAGTATGGTCAACATGACCTTATTACATGCATTGGTCTTATCAGACCTTCTTGGAAACATTAACCAGACCTAAAACAAACTAACTGCCTCATGGAGGCCAGCTGTCAGGTAGGTGCTCCTGTACCAAAAACACAAAGTTTTCTGTTACCTCACTTACTACTTGTAAACGGAACTATTTGAAGTAGAATGCAGCCCAAAGTCTTCACTCCTCTTCAAGATGATAAAAGTAAATCGAATATAATAACTTGTAGCACAAAGTCTCTAAACTATTGTATTCTCACAAACATGAACATATAACCCACAAATGATTTGATAACACAAAGTCTATCAGAATCAAATTAAGAGCGCTCTTCAATCACTTGAAACAAACTCCACACTTTAATTATTATCAAATAAGATTATGATAGCAAGACATAAGAACAAAACTATCACAACATAGATAATCCCAAGACAAAGATTGGAATTGAACTTGCTTTCTTGTATTGATAAATCTTTGATAATTGATTTTCACAAAAAGCACAAAGTCTTGATTTGCTTTTCAATTCGCCAGAGTTTTCTTGCAATAGACAAAAGATAATATCTACAAAAGAGGCCCCTTTTATTTATAGGGAAAGGCCTTGAGAAAATTTAGGAGAAATCTAACTACTTTGACTTATTCAAAAATAGAAGTCCTTATTGACTTGGGACTTCCTATATTTTTACACATAATTACATATGAAAAATGTACATGTAAAAATGTCCAAAATTGTTTCGAAAGTACATGTGGAGAAAAGAAAATAAACTAAGGAAAAACAATTGCTTCAATTTGTGTTGCCACTTTTACTCATGTGATGATCATACATAGTGAAGGATGCTTGCATCTCAATGCTATCCAAGTGGACCGTATTTCTGAAGATCATCCTAGCTTAGACTATGGCATCTTTCACTGTAGTGACAGATTTAGAATTATTAGTTAACTTGGTTTTCAAATTATCCAAAGTTAACTGGTTGTCCAAAAGATTGTCCACAGAAGTCATTGAAAATGTTTTATCTCCAAACTCTTTCTAGAACATGTCCTTGAATACATGAACCATTTCTTCCGTAGGAAGAAATTGGTTGTCCTATGATACCAGCTTGCATGGCAACTCCTCCAACTTATGCAACAGACTAATATCGATTTCTTCACTGATTTCCTTTGCAGTTTCAAGATCTTTGATCAATTCCCTAAGCACATGGCTCCTATACATCAATGCCTCCTTTGTTCTGTATATGAATCCCTATTAGAAATAGCGCCAATTGATATCAGGGTACTTATTTTGAGCTTCCTCATTTCTACCCATTTATCATGATCATTCTCTATGCATTCAATATCTTGAGAGATAGTATCAATGAGATCATCAAGCTCTACTTTTACATTTCTCATTTTATCTGTTTTCTCAGATACGTCTGTGAGCAAAGAGATCCCTTGTGCATGCATCCTTTCTAAGTACTCTTCAAGTACCTTTCCTTTGAGGTGAGTCTTTTCTGCTTTCAGGACGACGGGATCTTCTACAGATACGGCTTTTGGAGTAACTGCTTCTGAATTCAAAGTGATCTTCCTTACCACCACAGTTAGCTGTTCCACCATTGACTTGTAATGATCCTTCATTTCCTTTTCCCTGTCAAACTTCTAGATTGGGATGTCCATGGCTGACTGCATATCATTTTTAGCACTTTAATGGGTTATTTTGCCCAATTCAACTCTGGAAATAGAGCAATCAGCCATGTCAAAATTTTTAATAGTTGCATCCTGTAGAGGTTTTGCTATCTCCAGAAATTTGTGTCCCTTATCTTCAAGTACCCTAGAAAGAATCTTCGGTTTCCTTGGGGCCTTGGGCTTTGCAGGTACCAACTTAGTGAAATCAAAGTCATCTGGGGAGATGGCTTGTTTCTTTCTTTTTGGCATGTAAGCTAATAACCAAGGTGGAAGTAGAGAAGTACTCACATTAAGATCCATTCCTACTGCTGGTGTTCCCAGAACTGTGCTTGCGCTGATAGTAGAAACAATAGGCAGGGTGGTAGTAAAAACCACACCTGTTACATTGGCACTAGAAACTTGCTCAGTATTCATCACAAAATGATCAAAAATAGATGTATCCCCAATGTCAAAAGAAGAAGACAAACTAGGAATTGACTCAGTAGAACGGAGAACATCCTCAAAAGTGTTTTGGGGATTATCAAAAATTATTTTAGGAGGAGAAGGAGATTCAAAAGAGGTAATATTAATAGGAGAAACAGACACAGGAGCTGCAACAGGTATATTGTGTAATGGAGATGATGCTTCCATTTCTTGTTGTATATTTTCCTGCGGAGATAAAGTCTCTTTGTCTGGTTGATCTGAATCCCTATCTTCAACATCCATCTCTTCTGTGGCTGGCAGTAGCTGGCTCTTCAATTTCCATATCTTTCATTTCAAGTTCTTCCTCCACAGCTTTTGATTTCTTTGTCACAAATCTGATCTTGGGCTTGTGTGTTTTAGAGGATGAGGGAACATCACTCTTGTTCTTCGTTCTGTTTTCTACCTTCTTACCAGTTTGCTCTTGAGTTTCAATTTCTGATCTAGTGAGGAATTCTTTTAGAGTAATTCCTTTATCTGCCAGCCATTTATTGGTGTTAGCCAATATGGGCTCAAATCTCTTCCTCATTGAGGTCAGCTCCTTTTGAGACCATTAAATTGGAGGGAGAGGAGTATTGGCAATTTGTTCTGCATCATATCTGGTGTCAACCAATTCCCCATCATCCACAAGATCTTTTGGAATATCAGCAAGTCCCAGATATTCAATTTGTTCTAGGGACAACCTGCTATAGTCCAGTTTCCTGATATCTTCCTCCGTTCTCAAGTCTACCAGACATCTTCCACCATGGGTTCATGAAACTAAGTTTTCCTTCTGATTTTATCCTTTACACCCCTGTAGTCAAATTTTGGTCTCCTCTTGAATTGCTTCATGGTGACCAACTACATCTCTGTCTCCATGGCCCTTGCCTTTGTAGCAGTCAACACTGAATATCTGCCAATTTCCACTGGGAATCAGAAACTAGGCTTCTTGAGTTCCATCTGTTTGTTGTGCACGACAATCATTTGTCTACACAACTCCATCAAGACCAGTTTGTCTGAAGGGAATCTTGGAAGCATATAAGGGTAGCCTTGGAAAAAGGCAACCCTGAGATATGAAAAAGATGGGAATTGCAAAAACATACAACCGAAGTCATTTACCACTGTCCATGCCTCATCTGAAATTCTTCTCTGCTCCAATTGGGGATCAAAAAGACACAAAAATACAGCAAAGAACGTGTCATTCACTCTCCTGAAATGGTGAATGGAACCTTTCAATGTCAACTGAGAATAATATTGGTACACTAGAACTACCCTCCTATCCCCTTCCGATGATAATCCTGGAAAAATTCTCATGGAAGCTACAATGTATACCAAATAGGAAGTCATATAGAACTTGGAGGTAGTAGATACCTTTGTCAGTTGTTCATGCAAAGCGTTACTTATTTGTTCCCCCCAGAAAATGGTTTGCTTACCCTGGAGTATGACCTTAATGAAAGGATACATCCATTCCTGAAATTGTGAAGAGGAAGGCAAACCTCTTATTCTGCTGAGGAGAGTAACCAGGTCACCAACTTCCTCTACAAAATCACTTCGAGAGAAACTACGCGGCCACCTCGACAAATTTGATCTTGCAGTCTTCAACCATTTGCTATTGATTATTTTCTTTGCTTTCTCTGGATTTTTGTCATATACCTTCTGAGCTTCAACAAAGTCAAGCTTCAATACCTTTGTTGCAGGACACATGAACACCTTGTCAATGAATTCTGGATCCAACCTGATTATCATATTACCACCGGTGTCCACCACAGACCTAGTGTCTCTGTTATAGAAATGGGCACATTGAAGAACAAATTCTATGTTGTGAGCTGCCACTGGGAATGATGAGACCAGATGAACATTACTTTCAACTATCCTCTTCATCATAGCATTGGGGTTGCTCGATTTGGTCCTCTCTACAAACTCGGCCATATCAACATGATCGATCTCCGTATCTCTAATGTCATCAACATTAGAATGGACCGAGATGATTGGGAAAGCACCTTGATATTTGTACTTCATTGCTCTTGCTTTCTTTGGGGACAATTCAGTCATTTGGATGAACTTTCACCGAGGAGAAGTTTAATGTTGAACGGAGCTCCGCATAAGAAACTGCAACAAAAGTCATATCATGCAATTAGGGAAAATATGGGCAATCTGGGAAAATTGCATGTTGATGATCACAACTATGGGAACGCATTGAAAAAAGGGCTATAGTGCGAGCTGGCCAAAACTTAGAGGAGAAGCGGGCTCAGAAAATCAAAACTGGGAATTTTCAGAGTTGGAAAAATTTGGGATGGTTTTTGCATGGGTGGCAAAATTCGCCGCCCTTGCATATGAGGGTCTTGTTGTATGTGCATCGGCAGCAAATTTCACCGCCATTGCACATTGATGAAGATTTCAAAGTTGGTATAAGCGGCAGATTTTGCCGCCAATACAGGTAACAAGAAAAACAAGGGTTTATGTCGGAGCTGCAAAATCTGCCGATGATGCATTTGAGGTTTATTTCTTTTCGATGTTTAGTCAGCAAATTTTGCCGACATTTCATGAGGAGCACCGATACATGTCTGAGCAGCAAATAATGCTGATTTTGCACATCGGTATGAATGCTGAGGTTCCAACGGCAAATTTTGCCGATGATGCATAGGATAGAACTTTTCAGATTTAAGTGTAAGGGCGGGGAGTTTTGCCAACTTTGCACTTGGTATGAGTCGCATGGTTTTCTTGTAGGATCGGCAAACTTCGTTGATGTTTGCACAATGGTATATAGCAAGGGTTGAGGGTCTAAGCGGTAAAATCTAGAGGCTGTCAAAACAAAACCTAGGGCATCTCTGATGTATGGGGTGGAAACAAATAGAAAACATACAAATGGACCTTACACAACAAAAAGAAAACAATCATGAAAACAACAAAACAAAACACACAAAAACGTAACAAGACTCTAAAACAAAAATCTAAAAGATACACATCACAAATAGTGAGGAAGGGGAACGGAAACAAAAGAGAAACTTACCCGTCTAAAGCTTGAAACCCTAGGTTCGATGGCAATGGATTAGGTTGATCCCTTCGACGGCGCGATCAAAGAATGTTGGAGGAGTCCGGAGAATAGCTCGGGAGAGAGAATGAAATGGCAAAATAAGCCATCAAAACATATTAAATCACTCAAATACAAGTGTTAAGTGAGTGGCACGAGTGGCCATTAATGGCACTTAGTGATCAAGATTCCAAAGATCTCGCTCGAGCGGAGGTTTCGGCCGCTCTGACACAAAAATCAACAAATGTGAAACAACAGTAAAATTTGCCGCCTATGTGAGATCATGGAGGAAAAAATATGTAATGGCGGCAAAATTTACCACCTTTACATTTTTGTTGGAAAACACATGTGATGGCGGTAAATTTTGCTGCCATTACATATTAAACTTAAAAACAATGCAAGAGCGGCAAATAATGCCATCATTGCACATTGGAGAACAAGTCAAAAAATAAATATGTAAGAGCAGCATTTTTTGCCACTCTTGCATATCAAGAGTCAAAATTTTACTAACTCCAAAAAATGACCAATATTGACATTTTTAACCAATTTACAACTTGAACGATCTTCACGCATATCGAGAAAACAATTCAAAGGGAGGTCATAAACTAGTCTAAAACGTCAGACGACTTCACACGAGATCAAGGGAATTTTGTCTCGATTTGCGAGCTTAGAGTGTAGATTCACTAAACGGACAAGTTTCGTGGGGGCTGTCTACAAAAACAAGCGTAGCTGATTTTGAGAACAACAGCTGGCTCTAACTGGGGAACTTCCTTCAATCAAACTTTGAAACGATTGAAGGGAGTAGAATCCAGTCTCTAAGTGCCTTCATCCATGCCATTGGGCTATAGAGTCAAGCTAAAAAGAAAAAGACGTAAAGGACTAAAACGAAAACACAAAAATAAAACACAAAACTATACAAATGTACAATTAAACTTATCTGATACTTCAAGGATTGAAGTGCTTCAGATGTTGTCCACTGTGAGGCAACGAGAATGGTGTTCCATCCTGATACTCCAGCAAGAAACTGTTTTCACCACAGATTTGATGAATGATGAATGGACCTCTCCATAAGGAATCAAATTTGTCATGCATTCCTTTTGGTTCTCTCCTCTTGTCCCACAACAAGACTTGATCTCCAATCTAAAACTCACAAGCCTTTGCCTTCTTGTCGAAGAGTTTCTTTACTTGATTTTGGTGCTCAGCAATACGGTCAACCACCATAGTGCACTGCTCCTCAAGTTCAGTCAAATACATGATCCTTTTATCAATAGAACTATCAAAAGTTCTATCTTCCAATGCCTTTACCAACCTCAATGCTGGCAATTCCAAGGTAATTGGTATCTCTGCATTTAGGCCATATAGAAGCTGAAATGGTGACATTGCTATCGCTCTTTTGGGTGTAATTCTATCTGCCCATAAAGCATCAAACAATGCCTTATGCCAAGTTCTCTGATTCTCATCTACCAGTTTCCTAATGATAGTGACCAGATTCTTATTGCTTGATTCTGCTTGACCATTCCCTTACGGATAATAGTCTGAAGAATGGGAAAGAATGATCCCATGCTCATAGCAAAATTCAGTAATCTCATGAGAGGAAAAACAAGTAGCATTGTCTGCTACAATCTTGTTTGGAACTCCAAACCTGGAAATAATGTTGTCCTTAAGAAAACTGCATACCACTTCAGAAGTAGCATGCTTGACTGGAATAGCTTCCACCCATTTGGTAAAATAGTCTATTGCGGTGAGAACATAGTTATGCCCTGCACTTGATGATGGATTCACACTGCCAATGAAGTTAATACCCCATTGCTGAAAAGGCTCCTCAATCACCACTGGTTTTAGAGGTAATACTGCCAATTTTGGTTTCCCAACACCTACGTACCCAATTGTACGCATCTTAGAATAATGTGGGCCAATAGTATCAAGCTCGCAGAATCTTACGAGCTGTTACAGGTGCAAAGAAATGTCCTCCACAAGCCAAATTGTGGAAAGACTCCAAAAGTCTACTTTGTTGCGCTTTATCCACGCAACGGAGAAATACACCATCAAGACTTCTCTTGTACAAACCATTGTCCCAAAGGACATAGTTAGCAGCTTTTAACTTGACAATTCTTTTTTCCTTATAAGACAAGTGAGAAGGACACTCACCATAGGTAAGGAAATGAGCGATATTGGAATACCACTCGTCAGTTGTAGTAACAAAAAAGATAGTTGGCGTGTCCACAACTTCTTCTTCGTCCCCTGTCTCTTTTGGAACGTTATCTGCGATCAATTGACACAAACCTTTACCCCACACAAGCTTGGTAGGCTTGATATCCAGATCAAATTCTTGGATCTTAGCAATCCAATTACCTCTCTTTGTTCTAAACTCCTGTTGAGTTAGGATAGATTTGATTGTTGTATCAAGCACCATGACAACAGTGTGTGAGTTTAGAATATAGAACCTGAAATGCTTCACTGCTTTGACCATGGTGTAGGCATGCTTCTCCATATTTGAATACTTCAATTCATGAGCTTTGAGAGGACAACTCATAAATGATATGGGGGATTCAACGCCTTATTCATTCTGCTGAACCAGAATAGCCGAAAGTGTGTGTTCTGAAGCGTAGCTATAAACTACGAAATCTTTAGTGTAGTCGGGACAAACAAGAACCGGTGCATGAGCAATAGCTCTCTTGATATCCTCAAACGCTTCTTTTCCTTCCACAGTCCAACAGAAAGTGGCCTTACCCTTCATCATATTGATAATGTGACGGGTTTTTTTTTGCAAACTCAGGAATGAACCTTCGTAGAAAATTCACCTTTCCAAAGAAAGAATGAACAGCAGTCTTACTTGCAGGCAAAGTAAGACTTTGAATAGATTTAACTCTCCCTGAGTCAATCTTAGTACCTTCCCAGGATACAATGTGTCCGAGAAGCTTACCTTTTGTAACCCCAAAAACTGACTTCTTGGGATTGAGGGAAATACCATTTTGATGACAGCGCTCCAACACTTGTTGTAAATGATGCGCATGATCATGACAATTTTTGGAAAAAACCGTCAAGTCGTCGAGATACACCATGATGAACTTACCCATCTCGTCTCTGAAAGCAAGATCCATCACTCTCTGAAATGTGGCGCCAGCATTGATCAGACCAAAAGGCATTCTGCGATATGCAAATGTGCCCCATGGTGTGGTGAAGGCAGTTTTGAACTGATCAGCTTCATTAACCTCGACTTGGTTATACCCCAAAAAACCATCTAACATAGACAACATTTCTGAACCAGTAACTATTTGCAATACTTGATCCATGATGGGTAGAGGGTAGTTATCTTTTAAGGAAGACTGGTTGAGATTCCTGAAATCAACACAGATACGGATTTCTCTGTTCTTCTTCCTTACAGGTACTATGTTCGCAATCCACTTGGAATGATGAATTAGAAAAATTATCCTTGCATTTAGTATCTTCTAAATTTTAGAAAGGATCATACCTAATATCTTAGGATTGTATTGCCTCTGCTTCTGCTTGTGAGGCAACGATCCATCTTTAAGGGGAATCTCATGTTGAACCTCCTTAGGCCTGAAAGACTTCAGATCATCATAGGAGTAAGCCAAAACATCAATGTAATGGCGAAGAAGGGTAATGAATTTGGATCTTTCATCATCAGTGCAACATTTTTCAATGTTGACCATCTTAGGATCTGCTTCTGAACCCAAATTGACCTGCTCAAATTCCGTAGAGGAACTTGAATCTTGTTGTTGCCGCTGCTTGATATACCTGTCATGTTTATCAAACAATTTTTCAAGGGAAACCAAACCTTTTGGGATTTTATTTCCTCTCAATTGTAGAAATTCTTCGCCGGTTTGTGAATCTATCTCTGAAACATATTCATGCAGTGGCGATTCACTTCCTTCAAAGTAAAGCTCATCAAAGCTATCCACCTTTTCAAGGAAAGAGATGATTTGGTTATCACCATTGAACACTTGCCAATGGTCAGCATTATCAGGTACACTAGGTCGAAAGACCAGCTCAATAGTGTACTTGTTTTCTTTCAAATCCTTGTGTGGTACCATGAGAGTGGCGGAAATAGCCAATGAATCTGCACGATCATTGAACTCTCTTGGCACTGCAGAAATGTTGAAAGCATCAAAACCTTCAATGCAATCCCATACGTGATTGCGATAGTGTCTCAATCTTTCATTTTTGGTTTGGTACAAATTCCTTACTTGACAAACCACCAATTCGGCATCCCCTTGAGCATGATGGATTTTAACACCCCTAGCACGAGCAGTTTCCAATCCGAGCAACAAGGACTCATACTCAGCAGTGTTATTGGTATTGTCAAATTGTAACTTGTATGAAAAAGGTAAAATATCACCTTGTGGTGATATCAAGACCACTCTGGCTCTAGAACCGGTAGGAGAACAACTGCCATCAAATTCTAAAATCCATACTCCATCAGAATTTAATTTTTTGGAATTTCTTTGGTCAGAAGATTCCTCTTCGTCAGTGAGAGAAGAATCTGGTATTACTATACCCTCACCTGAACTTTCATCTGAAAACTCTTCTGAGTCTCCATCTGACACATCCGAGCTATCACCCAACACACTCTCATCTGATGAATTGGGACCATCTTCAGTCGACAGAAAATAATTACCCATTCCCGAGGACTCAAACAAAATTTGAGCTTTGGGATTTGATGTTTGGGTAACAATGTATTTTGCCTCCTTCTCAGGAAGCAACTTCTGCATGACACCTTTGACAGGTATCCTTGCTTCAGACAGATCCATGTTCAACTCCCCACCTACGTCTTTGTAGAAATTACATCCAAGAAGAATGCCGTATGAAGCTGGAACTTCAGCTACCAGGACTGTCATCTTGATTCTCTTATCTGGAAAAGCCGTAAATGCAAATTGGGCATCCTTGATTTGACCCAAAAGTGGAACTTGCCTATTCTCCATAGAGAAACACCTCCCAAAAGTTTTGGTTAAGGTGAGACCAAGGGCGTCTGCTACCTTAGAGAGCATAACATTGTCAAAGGCTCCAGAATCTATTACGCAATTGCTCAATTTATGACCATTTAATAATAGAGAAACATAGAAAGGTTCAATTTTTCCAGAGGTTTCAGGGGGAGTAGTGACAAGGTTATTTTGGGTAGGCTTACTTTTGGAAGAGTCATGAGAGGCTTTTGGAAACTCTTGTCCTGCAGGGACAACCTTATTTTTGACATATTTGGCTAATCTATCAAATTGTTCAGGATTAGCCTGTAAATACTCAACTTCAGACATTTGTATCTTAGTTCTTCTAGCATGATCTATTATATCAAATTGCTGAAAAGAATTAGATACGGAGGAAGAAAAACCATCATTCTAATTTTTGGTAGAGATGGCACTAGTCTGAGGAGTAGAAGTGGAAGGTACAAATTCGTTAGAGGTATTTACTTGTTTGTTGACCACCATGTCTTTTGATTGGAAAGGTAGCGGAGTCCCCCGTTTAGCGATTGAAATCGCTGGTTGAGATTCTTCTCTCACCTTCCCTTTATCAGCTTGGAGAGCTGACTGATTTTGAGACCTAGTGATAATGGCATATGCTCCTTCACCCACTTTTCCTTTTTCAACTTCGTCCTGATAATTTAGAAAGTTGATGGTAGAGTCGCCAGCTAACTCTTCATCTCCTTCTATGAAGAGATTAGCACCATTTTCATAATCCAACTCGGGTTGGAAGGAAAGTTCATTTTCAGCTTCATAATAGCCAACAACAGAGTTGACCGGCGTTGCTTCAATGGCCAGCTTCCCCTATGTAGGCAGAAGATGGTTGTGTTGTCCTTGATTTCTAGTAGCATTGCCTTGATATGAATTATTTGCAAATGTCCTCCTTGGTATATCTCAATAAGAAGGAGCAGACATACCTTGGGACATTTGTCTCTTCAGAGCTAGCAATTCATTTGCTAGCTTTTGCACCATGGGATCTATCACGCTTGTGGAAGAATTCTCAGTAGAAGAGGAACTCTTATTTCTATTAGTATCCCTTCTTATCTTACCCGCAAGGATAAGATCATCTTCTACTTAAGTTGCCAGAATCTGAGTGGCAGCAAGATCAGTAGGAGCAGCTCACCTCAAGAGAAAACTCACCTCAGGAAGTTGTGTATTGATAAAGAAACATTTAAGGTTCTCCACTGTTGGCTCAGCGGTGGTGGGAATCCTATTTCTCAATTTGTTGAACTTAGCAATGAAGCCTCACATAGGTTCATGAGGTTCCTTTTTCATTTGTGTCAGTTGTGCCAACAACGCATGCGCATCCTCTGCAGGTTTAAACCTGGCTTCGAACTTGGTTTTGAGAGTATTCCAGTTCGTTATGGTCTGAGCTTGAAGGTGGTAAAACTAGTCTGCAGTAGTGCCTTGTAGTGTTTCTACAAAGAGTTGTACAGCCACATCTTCATGCTCGACACTTATCACACCACAGGCTATACAGAAAGCCGCAATGTGCTCATTAGGATAAACTTTCTTGTCACCATAGAATTTGGGGAAATTCTTTCTTAAACTACGAGGTAGTTCGTGCAAAGGTGCGGTTAAATTTAGAGGACCAAAGGTATTACCCCAAGTGCCTTGGGCTGTCATGACGTGCTGATTGAAAGGTGGGATAACAAACCTTGGTGGTGTATGAATAGCTAAAACTCCATTAGCACTTGAAACTTCACCTGCTATTGGAGACCTTGCGTTTGTAGGAGGAAAACTCCTGGTGCGCTGAAGACAAGGTCATGGAGTTAAGAATCCAAAATTATTCTGCTGCATCAATTCAAATGCAAGATCAATAATACCCTATGCCCTCTTACTTCTGGTGTACCAGGAATCTGCCAGAATGTAGTATGCTAAACACAATTTTGTAACAAAATGGTTAAGAACTGTAAATGCTTCAACTCGGAGCGTGAGGCTTCAAGTTGCGCGTTCCATCCCTAGCAGAGTCGCCAAAAAACTGTTGGGTGAATATTTTGTTGTTAACTCGCTAATGCAAAAATGGGTATATCAGCCACAACTATGATGACACAAAGTCTCTCCTCTCAGCAAGGGGAGGTTCCCTCTAATTACTTGACTTTTGCAAACCAATCAACTTATGAAATTTATGTACACTAAAAACTATGTTTGGGGTGGTTCCATCTCATCTCATTCTCTTTTTTCAGAATAGATGTTTATACTTCAAACTCTTGATAGAAGACTTGTAAATTATCACAAAATCACAAAAAACACAAAGTTTTCTGTTACCTCACTTACTACTTGTAAATGAAACTATTTGAATTAGAATGCAGCCCAAAGTCTTCACTCCTCTTCAAGCTGATAAAAGTAAATCGAATATAATAACTTGCAGCACAAAGTCTCCAAACTATTGTATTCTCACAACATGAACATATAACCCACAAATGATTTGATAACACAAAGTCTATCAGAATCAAATTAAGAGTGCTCTTCAATCACTTGAAACAAACTCCACACTTCAATTATTATCAAATAAGATTATGATAGCAAGACGTAAGACCAAAACTATCACAACACAAATAATCCCAAGACAAAGATTGGAATTGAACTTGCTTTCTTGTATTGATAAATCTTTGATAATTGATTTTCACAAAAAGCACAAAGTCTTGATTTTCTTTTCAATTCGCCAGAGTTTTCTTGCAATAGACAAAAGATAATATTTACAAAAGAGGCCCCCTTTATTTATAGCAAAAGGCCTTGAGAAAATTTAGGAGAAATCTAACTACTTTGACTTATTCAAAAATAGGAGTCCTTATTGACTTGGGACTTCCTATATTTTTACACGTAATTACATATGAAAAATGTACATGTAAAAATGTCCAAAATTGTTTCGAAAGTACATGTGGAGAAAAGAAAATAAACTAAGGAAAAACAATTGCTTCAATTTGTGTCGCCACTTTTGCTCATGTGATGATCATACATAGTGAAGGATGCTTGTATCTCAATGCTATCCGGGCAGACCATATTTCTAAAGATCATCCTAGCTCGGACTATGGCATCTTTCACTATAGTGATAGATTTAGTATGATTAGTTAACTTGGTTTTCAAATTATCCAAAGTTAACTGGTTGTCCAAAAGATTGTCCACAGAAGTCATTGAAAATGTTTTATCTCCAAACTCTTTCTGGAACATGTCCTTTAATACTTGAACCATTTCTTCCGTAGGAAGAAATTGGTTGTCTTGTGATACCAGCTTGCATGGCAACTCCTCCAACTTATGCAACAGACTAATATCGCTTTCTTCACTGGTTTCCTTTGCAGTTTCAAGATCTTTGATCAATTCCCTAAGCACACGGCTCCTGTACATCAATGCTTCCTTTGTTTCTGTATATGAATCCCTGTTAGAAATAGCGCCAATTGATATCAGGGTACTTATTTTGAGCTTCCTCATTTCTACCCATTTATCATGATCATTCTCTATGAATTCAATATCTTGAGAGATAGTATCAATGAGATCATCAAGCTCTGCTTTTACTTTTCTCATTTTATCTGTTTTCTCAGATACGTCTGTGAGCAAAGAGATCCCTTGTGCATGCATCCTTTCTAAATACTCTTCAAGTACCTTTCCTTTGAGGTGAGTCTTTTCTACTTTCAGGACGACGGGATCTTCTACAGATACGGCTTCTGGAGTAACTACTTCTAAATTCAAAGTGATCTTCCTTACCACCGCAGTTAGTTGTTCCACCATTGCCTTGTAATGATCCTTCATTTCCTTTTCCCTGTCAAAATTCTAGATTAGGATGTCCATGGCTGACTGCATATCATTTTTAGCACTTTCATGGGTTATTTTGCCCAATTCAACTCTGGAAATAGAGTAGTAAGCCATGTCAAAATTTTCAATAGTTGCATCCTGTGGAGGTTTTGCTATCTCCAGAAATTTGTGTCCCTTATCTTCAAGTACCCTAGAAAGAATCTTCTGTTTCTTTGGGGCCTTGGGCTTTGTAGGTACCAACTTAGTGAAATCAAAGTCATCTGGGGAGATGGCTTGTTTCTTTTTTTTGGCGTGTAAGCTGATAACCAAGGTGGAAGTACAGAAGTACTCACATTGGGATCCATTCCTACTGCCGGTGTTCCCGAAACTATGCTTGCGCTGATAGTAGAAACAATAGGTGGGGTGTTAGTAAAAACCACACCTGTTACATTGGCACTAGAAACTTGCTCAGTATTCATCACAAAATAATCAAAAATAGATGTATCCCCGATGTGAAAAGAAGAAGAAGACAAACTAGGAATTGACTCAGTAGAACGGAGAACATCCTCAAAAGTGTTTTGGGGATTATCAAAAATTATTTTAGGAGGAGAAGGAGACTTAGAAGAGGTAATATTAATAGGAGAAAAAGACATAGGAGCTGCAATAGGTATATTGTGTAATGGAGATGATGCTTCCGTTTCTTGTTGTATATTTTCCTGCGGAGATAAAGTCTCTTTGTCTGGTTGATCTAAATCCCTATCTTCAACATCCATCTCTTCTGTGGCTAGCTCTTCAATAGCTGGCTCTTCAATTTCCATATCTTTCATTTCAGGTTCTTCCTCCACAGCTTTTGATTTCTTTGTCACAAATCTGATCTTGGGAAACGAATCTAAACTAAATCTAAACTAAATAAAACCAAAGAACCCAATAACATAAAGGAAACGAATCTAAGTAAAAGCCATAAATCACAAATCAAAGACACATGAAAGCTCTTACCAAAACTTGTATTGTTCCCTTTTGGAGATATGTGGATTGCTCAATGTAGTTGCAAAGCCATGGCTGCAACAAGCAAGTATGTGCTCAAGAGATCAATGTCAAAAGATCATTATAGTGCTCAATCGACGCATTTTGTATGCTCGAAGCTCTGTTAAGTATGCCTGAGAATACGATTGAAGAGAGAGAGGGTAAATGAAGGAGATGAGGGGGGTTTATATAGGTTTCATCAAAGATCGATCAACGGTCCAGATATTTCAGAAGAATCAATGGAGGAGATAAGTTGAGGAATGTGCAACGAATGAGAAGAAGACATGTGTCTTGCTTGCTTTTGCATGAGAGGAGTTATCAAGAATAGAAGAATGAGTTAACTGAAGAGATAAATCAATTAAAAGAATAAAGCAATCAGTTAAGTGATTTAAAACAAGAAGAAGAGATTTGCATGAGAATAGAAGATATTTTGCTTTATTAAATATAGAAATATTTAATTGATGAGCAAGAAAGCTTGAGTTATTTTAGAGATAACTCAAATTAGAAGAAAAAACAATTAAAATAAATAATTGATTTATTTAAATTTAGAGAAGATATTTTGGAAGAAGTAATTAAATAATTGGAATTATTTAATTTAGAAGATTTGAAAAGCAAATTAAATAAATAAATTTATTTAATTATTGTGCATGATTTTGGAAGAATAATTTTGATTTAATTAAATAATTAAAATTATTTAATTTTAGATAAGAGGGAATTTGTGATGAATTAATTAAATAATTAGATTTATTTAATTAATGTGGACTTGAATTTTGAAAAGGGATAATGATTTGATTAAATAATTCAAATTATTTAATTTTGGAAGAATAACAGAGGAATTTAATTTAATTAATTAAATAAAAAGAATTTATTTAATTAATGTTGAATTTAGGAGATTTAGAAGAATTTGATGAAAATTAATTAAATAATTAGATTATTTAATTAACGTTGAGTGCAGGTGATTAGACAGATTATGAAATGTAAATGATTCGATGACACGGTCATTTTAGGGTGTCTACACCGTTTCTTGTTGTATATTTTATTGCAGAGATAAAGTCTCTTTGTCTGGTTGATCTAAATCCCTATCTTCAACATCCATCTCTTCTGTGGCTAGCTCTTCAATAGCTGGCTCTTCAATTTCCATATCTTTCATTTCAGGTTCTTCCTCCACAGCTTTTGATTTCTTTGTCACAAATCTGATCTTGGGCTTGTGTGTTTTAGAGGATGAGGGAACATCACTCTTGTTCTTCGTTCTATTTTCTACCTTCTTACCAGTTTGCTCTTGAGTTTCAGTTTCTGATCCAGTGAGGAATTCTTTCAGAGTAATTCCTTTATCTACCAGCCATTTATTGGTGTTAGCCAATATGGGCTCAAATCTCTTCCTCAGTGAGGTTAGCTCCTTTTGAGACAATTGAATTGGAGGGAGAGGAGTATTGGCAATCTGTTCTGCATCATATCTGGTGTCAACCAATTCCCCATCATCCACAAGATCTTTTAGAATATCAGCAAGTCCCAGATATTCAATCTGTTCTAGGGACAACCTGCTATAGTCCAGTTTCCTGATATCTTCCTCCGTTCTCAAGTCTACCCAGACATCTTCCACCATGGGTTCATGAAACTAAGTTTTCCTTCTGATTTTATCCTTTACACCCCTGTAGTCAAATTTTGGTCTCCTCCTGAATTGCTTCATGGTGACCAACTGCATCTCTATCTCCATGGCCCTTGCCTTTGTAGCAGTCATCACTGAATATCTGCCAATTTCTACTGGGAATCAGAAACCAGGCTTCTTGAGTTCCATTTGTTTGTTGTGCACAACAATCATTTATCTACACAACTCCATCAAGACCAGTTTGTCTGAAGGGAATCTTGGAAGCATATAAGGGTAGCCTTGGAAAAAGCCAACCCTGAGATATGAAAAAGATGGGAATTGCAAAAACATACAACCGAAGTCATTTACCACTGTCCATGCCTCATCTGAAATTCTTCTCTGCTCCAATTGGGGATCAAAAAGACACAAAAATATAGCAAAGAATGCATCATTCACTCTCCTGAAATGGTGAATGGAACCTTTCAATGTCAACCGAGAATAATAGTGGTACACTGGAACTACCCTCCTATCCCCTTCCGATGATAATCCTGGAAAAATTCTCATGGAAGCTGCAATGTTTACCAAATAGGAAGTCATATAGAACTTGGAGGTAGTAGATACCTTTGTCAGTTGTTCAAGCAAAGCGTTACTTATTTGTTCTCCCCAGCAAATCGTGTGCTTGCCCTGGAGTATGACCTTAATGAAAGGATACGTCCATTCCTGAAATTGTGAAGAGGAAGGCAAACCTCTTATTCTGCTGAGGAGAGTAACCAGGTCATCAACTTCCTCTACAAAATCACTTTGAGGGAAACTGCGTGGCCACCTCGACAAATTTGATCTTGCAGTCTTCAACCATTTGCTATTGATTATTTTCTTTGCTTTCTCTAGATTTTTGTCATATGCCTTCTGAGCTTCAACAAAGTCAAGCTTCAATACCTCTATTGCAGGAGGACACATGAACACCTTGTCAATGAATTCCGGATCCAACCTGATTATCATATTACCACCGGCGTCCACCACAGACCTAGTGTCTCTGTTATAAAAATGGGCACATTGAAGAACAAATTCTATGTTGTGAGCTGCCACTGGGAATGATGAGACCAGATGAACATTACTTTCAACTATCCTCTTCATCATAGCACTGGGGTTGCTTGATTTGGTCCTCTCTACAAACTCAGCCATATCAACATGACCAATCTCTGTATCTCTAATGTCATCAACATTAGAATGGACTGAGGTGATTGGGAAAACACCTTGATATTTGTACTTCATTGCTCTTGCTTTCTTTGGGGACAATTCAGTCATTTGGATGAACTTTCACCGAGGAGAAGTTTAATGTTGAATGGAGCTCCATAGAAGAAACAGCAACAAAAGTCATGACCATGTAATTAGGGAAAATATGGGCAATCTAGGAAAATTGCATGTTGATGATCACAACTATGGGAATGCTTTGAAAAAAGGGCTATAGTGCGAGCTGGCCAAAACTCAGAGGAGAAGCGGGCTCAAAAAATCAAAACTGGGAATTTTCAGAGTTGGAAAAATTTGGGATGGTTTTTGCATGGGCGGCAAAATTTGCCGCCCTTGCATATGAGGGTCTTGTTGTATGTGCATCAGTGGCAAATTTTGCCGCCATTGCACATTGATGAAGATTTCAAAGTTGGTATAAGCCGCAGATTTTGCCGCCAATACAGGTAACAAGAAAAACAAGGGTTTATGTCGGAGCGGCAAAATCTGCCGATGATGCATTTGAGGTTTATTTCTTTTCGATGTTTAGTAGGTAAATTTTGCCGACATTTCATGAGGAGCACCGATACATCTCTGAGCAGCAAATAATGTCAATTTTGCACATCGGTATGAATGCTGAGGTTCCAGCGGCAAATTTTGCCAATGATGCATAGGATAGAACTTTTTAGATTTAAGTGTAAGGGCGGGGAGTTTTGCCAGCTTTACACTTGGTATGAGTCGCATGGTTTTCTTGTAGGATCGACAAACTTTGTTGATGTTTGCACAATGGTATATAGCAAGGGTTGAGGGTCTAAGTGGTAAAATCTAGAGGCTGTCAAAACAAAACCTAGGGCATCTCTGATGTATGGGGTGGAAACAAACAGAAAACATACAAACGGACCTTACACAACAAAAGGAAAACAATCACAAAAATAACAAAACAAAACACACAAAAACGTAACAAAACTCTAAAACAAAAATCTTAAAGATACACATCACAAACAGTGAGGAAGGGGAACGAAAACGAAAGAGAAACTTACCCATCTAAAGCTTGAAACCCTAGGTTTGATGGCGATGGATTAGGTCGATCCCTTCGACGGCGCGATCAAACAATGTTGGAGGAGTCCGGAGAATAGCTCGGGAGAGAGAATGAAATGGCAAAATAAGCCATCAAAACATATTAAATCACTCAAATACAAGTGTTAAGTGAGTGGCACGAATGGCCATTAATGGCACTCAGTGATCAAGATTCCGAAGATCTCGCTCGAGCGGAGGTTTCGGCCGCTCTGACACAAAAATCAACAAATGTGAAATAGTGGTAAAATTTGCCGCCTATGCGAGATCATGGAGGAAAAAATATGTAATACCGCCTTTACATATTTGTTGGAAAACACATGTGATGGCAGTAAATTTCGCCGCCATTACATATTAAACTTAAAAACAATGCAAGAGCGGCAAATAATTCTGTCATTGCACATTGCAGAACAAGTCAAAAAATAAATATGTAAGAGCGGCATTTTTTTCCACTCTTGCATATCAAGAGTCAAAATTTTACTAACTCCTAAAAATGACCAATATTGACATTTTTAACCAATTTACAACTTGAACGATCTTCACGCATATCGAGAAAACAATTCAAAGGGAGGTCATAAACTAGTCTAAAACATCAAACAACTTCGCATGACATCAAGGGGATTTTGTCTCAATTTGCGAGCTTAGAGTGTAGATTCATGAAATGGACAAGTTTCGTGGGGGTTGTCTACAAAAATGAGCGTAGCTGATTTTGAGAACAACAAAACCCTCATCCCTAAATCCTCAACCCTCAATCCTTAAACCTTCAACCATAAACCCTATCCCTAATCCCTCTACCCTCAACACTCTAACCCTAACCTCGACATTAAATGCTAATCTGTCAACCCTAAACTCTAATCCTAAACCCTCAACCCTCAACACTATACCTTAAATCCTAATCCCTCAACCCTCAACCCTAAACCTTATCCCTCAACCCTCAACCCTAATCCATCATCCCTCAACTCTAATCCCTCATCCCTAAACCCTTAATGCTATCCCTATTCCTAAACCCTCAACAGACTCGATACTATACCTTAAACTCTAATCCCTTATCCCTAAACCCTCCAACCCTATCCCTAATCCTTATACCCTCCACACTCCACTTTAACCCTAATTCCTTGACCCTCAACCCTATCCCTAAACCCTTGACCCTCGTACCTCAACCCTCAACCCTCAACGTCAAACCCTAATCCCTCAACCCTTAACTCTAATCCCTCAACCCTTAACTCTAATCCCTCAACCCTCAACCCTATCCCTAAAACCTCAACCCTAAACCCTCAACCCTCAATGTCAAATTCTAATCCCTCAACCCTTCACTCTAATCCCTCAACCCTAAACCCTCAACACTATACCTTAAACCCTAATCCCTGAACCCTAACCCTAAACCTTGTCCCTAAACCCTAATCCCTCAACCCTCAACCCTAATCTGTCATCTGTCATCCCTCAACTCTAATCCCTCATCCCTAAACCCTAAACCTTATCCCTATTCCTACACCATCAACAGGCTCGATACTATACATTAAACCCTAATCCCTCTACCCTTGACACTCTTATTTAACCCTAATCCCTTGACCATTAACCCTATCCCTCAACCTCAACCCTCAACCCTCAACCCTCAACTCTCAACATTAAACCCTAATTCATCAACCCTAAACCCTAATCCCTCAAACCTAAACCCTATCCCTAAACCATCAACCCTCAACACTATACCTTAAGCCCTAATCCCTATCCCTCAACCCTTAACCCTTAAAACTTAAACCCTATCCCTACACCCTCAACACTTGACACTATATCTTAAGCCTTAAACCCTCATCCCTAAAGCCTCAACCCTCAATCCTTAAACCTTCAACCCTAAACCCTATCCCTAATCCCTCTACCCTCGACACTCTAACCCTAACCTCGACATTAAATGCTAATCCGTCAACCCTAAACCCTAATCCTAAACCCTCAACCCTCAACACTATACCTTAAACCCTAATCCCTCAACCCTCAACCCTAAACCTTATCCCTAATCCCTCAACCCTCAACCCTAATCCATCATCCCTCAACTCTAATCCCTCATCCCTAAACCCTAAATGCTATCCCTATTCCTAAACCGTCAACAGACTCGATATTATACCTTCAACTCTAATCACTTATCCCTAAACCCTCCAACCCTATCCCTAATCCTTACACCTTCCACACTCTACTTTAACCCTAATCCCTTCAACCTCAACCCTATCCCTAAACCCTTGACCCTTGAACCTCAACCCTCAACCCTCAACGTCAAACCCTAATCCCTCAACCCTTAACTCTGATCCCTCATCTCTCAACCCTAACCCTAAACCCTAAACGCTCAACCCTCAACGTCAAATCCTAATCCCTCAACCCTTCACTCTAATCCTTCAACCCTAAACCCTATCCCTAAACCCTCAACACTATACCTTAAACCCTAATCCCTCAACCCTCAACCCTAAACCTTATCCCTAAACCCTAATCCCCCAACCCTCAACCCTAATTTGTCATCCGTCATCCCTCAACTCTAATCCCTCATCCCTAAACCCTAAACAATATCCCTATTCCCACACCCTCAACAGGCTCGATACTATACCTTAAACCCTAATCCCTCTACCCTCAACACTCTTATTTAACCCTAATCCCTTGACCATTAACCCTATCCCTCAGCCTCAACCCTCAACCCTCAACCCTCAACCCTCAACCCTCAACTCTCAACATTAAACCCTAATTCATCAACCCTAAACCCTAATCCCTCAAACCTAAACCCTATCCCTAAACCATCAACCCTCAACACTATACCTTAAACCCTAATCCCTATCCCTCAAGCCTTAACCCTTAAAACTTAAACCCTATCCCTACACCCTCAACACTTGACACTATATCTTAAGCCTTAAACCCTCATCCCTAAAGCCTCAACCCTTAATCCTTAAACCTTCAACCCTAAACCCTATCCCTAATCCCTCTACCCTCGACACTGTAACCCTAACCTCGACATTAAATGCTAATCCGTCAACCCTAAACCCTAATCCTAAACCCTCAACCCTCAACACTATACCTTAAACCCTAATCCCTCAACCCTCAACCCTAAACCTTATCCCTAAACCCTAATCCCTTAACCCTCAACCCTAATCCATCATCCCTCAACTCTAATCCCTCATCCCTAAACCCTAAATGCTATCCCTATTCCTAAACCCTCAACAGACTTGATACTATACCTTAAACTCTAATCCCTTATCCCTAAACCCTCCAACCCTATCCCTAATCCTTACACCCTCCACACTCTACTTTAACCCTAATCCCTTCAACCTCAACCCTATCCCTAAACCCTTGAGCCTCGAACCTCAACCCTCAACCCTTGACGTCAAACCCTAATCCCTCAACCCTTAACTCTGATCCCTCATCTCTCAACTCTAACCCTAAACCCTCAACCCTCAACCCTCAATGTCAAATCCTAATCCCTCAACCCTTCACTCTAATCCCTCAACCCTAAACCCTATCCCTAAACCCTATCCCTAATCCCTCAACACTATACCTTAAACCCTAATCCCTCAACCCTCAACCCTAAACCTTATCCCTAAACCCTAATCCCCCAACCCTCAACCCTAATCCGTCATCCCTCAACTCTAATCCCTCATCCCTAAACCCTAAATACTATCCCTATTCCTACACCCTCAACATAATCGATACTATACCTTCAACCCTAATCCCTTATCCTAAACTCTCCAACCCTATCCCTGATCCTTATACCCTCCACACTCTACTTTAACCCTAATTCCTCAACCCTCAACCCTATCCCTAAACCCTTGACCCTCGAACCTCAACCCTCAACCCTCAACGTCAAACCCTAATCCCTCAACCCTTAACTCTGATCCCTCAACCCTCAACACTATACCTTAAACCCTAATCCCTATCCCTCAACCCTTAACCCTTAAAACTTAAACCCTATCCCTACACCCTCAAAACTTGACACTATATCTTAAGCCTTAAACCCTCATCCCTAAAGCCTTAACCCTCGATCCTTAAACCTTCAACCCTAAACCCTATCCCTAATCCCTCTACCCTCGACACTCTAACCCTAACCTCGACATTAAATGCTAATCTGTCAACCCTAAACCCTAATCCTAAACCCTCAACCCTCAACACTATACCTTAAACCCTAATCCCTCAACCCTCAACCCTAAACCTTATCCCTAAACCCTAATCCCTCAACCCTCAACCCTAATCCATCATCTCTCAACTCTAATCCCTCATCCCTCAACCCTAAATGCTATCCCTATTCCTAAACCCTCAACAGACTTGATACTATACCTTAAACCCTAATCCCTTATCCTTAAACCCTCCAACCCTATGCCTAATCCTTACACCCTCCACACTCTACTTTAACCCTAATCCCTTGACCCTAAACCCTATCCCTAAACGCTTGACCCTTGAACCTCAACCCTCAACCCTCAATGTCAAACCCTAATCCCTCAACCCTTAACTCTAATCCCTCGACCCTCAACCCTATCCCTAAACCCTAAACCCTAATCTGTCATCCCTCAACTCTAATCCCTCATCCCTAAACGCTAAACACTATCTCTATTCCTAGACCCTCAACGGGCTTGATACTATACCTTAAACGCTAATCCCTTATCCCTAAACCCTCCAACCCTATCCCTTATCCCTTAACCCTCATGATTAATAGCCTTGAATGTAAAAAAAATTTAAGGGGAACATAACGCGAGCGCGTTATAACGCACTCACGTTATGTCTTGCTTTTGGAATCCCAAGCCTTGGGCTTGGGATTTGCTTTGGATTTCCAACCCAAAGGCTTGGAGTGCCTTATGAACAGTCACAGATGTGTTTTTCTATATTCTTCAAAATTTCACATAATTTCGTTCGTGCTAACCCTTAGATTTGCACATGTTTCAAGTTCAAACAAATCAAACACATGGGTAATGTTAGGCTTTCTCTTAGCTATTTGACGATGTGATTTTTTTCACATTTTAACAATGTTAAGCCTTTCATCTTTAATTTCTTTTGTTTTTGTGTGTCTATTTTTAGGCAAAAACCATTGTTTGGTCTTTTTTTCATTGTAAAATAACTGTTCATTCAAATTTCAAAAAAATTACATATTTAGAAACTAGACTCCATTCTACAAATATTAAAAAAATAAAAAAATGATTTTCAATTAGTTTTCAAAACTGATAGGGGTAGCACGGCCAAAATTCTATTTTTTAGGATGTGTCCACTTTGAAAATTAGTAAAAAATCAAATATTCATCAAAAAATTATCAGAAAAATTAGGCATAAACTACATGCTATTAGCTAATTTCTCACCAAAGCAATTTTAAAAATACCAAAAAAAAGTTGACCTTTTGAGGGAGCCACAAAACATGCTATGTTATGTTTTTTTGATAGAAACAACACCAATTTCTGTGGCTCCCTCTTTTGAACCCCTTAATCTATGCCATTTTCAAAACAAAATAGTAGTTTAGAAAGTAGACTCAGAACACTACGAACATTGTTTTGGTTGCATCTCCAAATTTTGAGTGTAACTATGCTCAATTTCTCATCCAAGGCTAGTATTTCCTGATTTCAGAAAAAAAGTGGCCACTTAAGACCCCTTTTTGGCCCCCCATCTTCCTGCACTTACCCACCTAACACCAGGTGGCCTCCGTGAGGCGTTTAAGTTTATGTTTGTTTAGGAAATCATGTTTAGGTTGTAAAAAGGTATTTTTGACCAATGCATATCATTTCTATTTGTATCTAGACTTAGAACAAACTTTGTAAGTCCCAAGTAATTAGGTTGCATCGTTATTGGTAAGACGGTTGGAATCAGTTAGTTTACTCCTAGCCACTTGGAATCAGTCTCTCAGCCGTTTGAAGTCAGTTAGTTTTCTCCCAACCGCTTGGAGTAGGGTTTGGTATTCCTCTAGAGAGCTTATAAACCGCAGAGAAATGAATCAAATGCATATAGATATGATATTGTAATTTAATGCAATTGTGTGAATGTAATCGAGCATTGTGAAGGAGAAATCAAACTGTTATGTGTTGTCTATTTATTTCCATTCTTTGTAAATATGAAATTGCATAGCTGTAGATTTCCTTTCCCTTTTGTGTTTTCATTGTTGCAAAATGTCGATATGAAGCATTCCACTAATAAGATTTCTGTCGAAATCAGTGGAATGGCTTCATTGTACAAATATTTATTTGAGTTTCCTATTTTGTTTTCTTGTTCGGCAGCTCAGAGGACCAAATTGGGTTGTGCACAGTAGATTGCCTAGCATCTCCATGTGCTAGGGTTTGGATTGGAGGAGTTGGAGTTGTTTCAGTGAGACAGAGGCCATTGACGAAGCATTTCTCACTCAGACTGACGAGGATAGTCTGGCTGAAGAGAGGTTCAGGCCATTGAAAGGAAGTTGTGGTCTGAGATGCATATCAGAGTGATGAAGTATATCAGCGTAGTGAACCCTAGCATGGCCGATAGTATTTGTCATGTCGACGAGTGTGGTCCGAAGGTAACATTAGTGAGATCGGTGTGTCAGCGGAAGAGTTTTCGAGTGTGCCGACGGTATTAAGTCATGTCGATAGTAAGTTCGAAGGTTTAACTGTTTCGATGGGTTCAAAAGTTGATAAGTTCGCTTCCACTGTGTGCTCCCCATCATATTGGTATCAAAGCTAGTGAAAGGTCTAGGTAGTTGTTTATTTGATTTCTGTCACTGAGAAGGCAGATGAAGAGTTGCTTGTGTCATCTAGCTACGAGGAGGAACAGGATTCCTATAGTATGTGGGTAGGCAATGATGAGGTCTGTCGTAACCATTCACCAATAGAGATTTGGCTAGAAGAGGGTGCAGAGTGAGGCCACTGCAAGAGAGAGTGGTAGTGCATCTCCAGGATCTGTTGTTGGACGAGAAGAATGGGTCTGTGAGTGTGTAGGATGGACATCTGATTAAGCATTGTGTTGCAGTCAAATTGGGGATTTACAGAAGTGTTGGTGTTGTTTGTGAATGTTTATGTCAGACAAAGAGAGTGAAGGAGAGACTAGCAATATGCCTCCAAAGGGGATGACCACCGAAGTGGTCAATAAATTTCAAGAGATGGAAGAGATGATCAAAACTGGGGTCAAGGAAGTACTCCAAGAAGAATTGAAGCTAATGAAGATAGGCAAAAGGATAGAGGAAGATTCAGATGGAGAAGAAGAGAAAGAGGAAACAGAAGAGGAACAAGAAGAGGCAAAGATACCAGCTGAACAAAAGCAATTTCTGGAAGCCATCAAGGCAATTGGCAAGGACTCTTCGGAGGCTTGGATAGATATCCCCATGTTCAATGGAAAGATGAATGCTGATGAAGTTATGGAGTGGATTGAGGCTCTAAACAACTACTTCGAATACAAGGAAGTTCTTGACAGTAAGAGAGTTAAGTTTGTAAAAACTCAACTCAAAGGTGCTGCCCTTACATAGTGGAATTACACCCAAGGAGAGAGGGTAAAGAATGGGAAAAGTATGATATCTTTGTGGAGCAAAATGCTGGAGAAGATCAAGTCCCCATTCCTTCCATCTGACTACGAGGTACAGATTTACAGGAAGATGCAAAACCTTAAGCAAAAAGACATGGATGTGGCTACTTACACCGAGGAGTTTCACAAATACACTCTCCATTGTGGGTACATGGAGGATGAAAAAGCCAAGGTAGCAAGGTATCTAAATGGTCTGAAGATCAATATTCAAGATGAGATAAGTTTGTTTACCCCTAAAACTGTGGAAAAATGCTTTCAAGTAGCATTAAGAGCTGAATAGAAGCTGAAGAGGAAAGGTGAGCAGCAGAGTAGAGGAAGAGGTGACAGAAATTTTAGAGGCAGTTTTGGAGGAAGAAGTCCTAAACAGAGGCCTAGTGGTGAGTCTAGCCAAGAAGAGAAAGTTGGGGACTCAAGTAGCGGAGGAGGCTACCAAGGAAGAAGGCCAAATAAAAGAGGTGGGACAAATGGATCAGGTACAAAATCCAAGTTCTCCAATATGAGATGTTATAACTGTAATCAGATCGGGCACCCAGCTTATAAGTGTCCAGAGAGGGCCTCAACTTCTCATGGTAATGAGAGAAGAACCACGTTGACTCAAGAGGATGCAAGGAGTGTGACATCTCCTGAAGTGCAATTGACATCAAAAGTGGGAGAAAGTCTGATGATCAAGAGGACGTTGCTCAAAGCACCAGTGAAGACTGAACCATCACAAAGGAGAGCTCTTTTTAGGATCAATTGCAAAAGCAAAGGTAAAATATGCAAGGTAGTCATCGATTCTGGTTCACCAGATAATATGGTGTCTAGGGAAATGGTGGATAAATTGAGCCTAGAAAGGATTCCTCATCAAACTCCTTATAGAGCATCTTGGGTAAGTGATAGTTAATCACTTTTGGTAGATGAACATGCATATGTTGATTTTTAGATTGGATAATATATGGAGAGAATTTTATGTGAAATTTTATCCAATGGAGTGTTGTCACCTACTTTTAGGTAGGCCATGGTAATTTGATAGGCAAGCATTGTATGGTGGATATGCTAACACATACACCATCAAGAAGGATGGAAAGACTTTTGTGATGACACCATTGCAGGAGGATACTGAAGCAAAGGCAGCCAAGATTATTTTGGTGGGTAAGAAGGAGTTTGTAAAGAACAATGCAGAAGAAACAAGGACAGTTGAGGATACCTCAAGGAGTGGGGTTGCCAAAGGTCCAAGTTTGAAGGTGATTTTAGTTTTGAATGATGGAGATCAAATGGTAATTTCTGAAATGGATCAGAAGAAGGTCAAAGAGCAGGTCTACAAGCAGCCACAAGTTGATTGGAAAGAAGAAGATGCTATCATAGTAGGGACTATTATTTGTCCTCTAGAGCCAACAAGTGTTGCAAGGCAAACATATTCTACCATAGCAACAGTACAAAAAGCATCAAACAAGATTTTGAATGTAGGTGGTCAAGCAGAGATGACAGTAAGGAAGAATGGTGAACAAAGTATAACTCTGGTTGCAAGCACTCACTCATGGCATGGTGTGAGTAGAGCCTACAATGCTAGGCATGAGTTTTTGCTTCCATGGAAGCAAGTTGCAGTCCAAAACTCATGGGGAAGACATGAAGCAACAAAGGATAATGGTGGTGCAAGACACAGACTCAACTCATGGGACATGAGTTCTTTTCTAGGTGGGGTGTATGGTGTAGGAGCACCTAACACCAAGTGGCCTCCGTGAGGCATTTAAGTTTATGTTTGTTTAGGAAATCATGTTTCCATTGGAATAAGGTCTTTTTTACCAATGCATATCATTTCTGTTTGTAGCTAGACTTAGAACAAACTTTGTAAGTCCCGAGTAATTAGGTTGCATCGTTATTGGTAAGACGATTGGAATCAGTTTGTTTACTCCTAGCTGCTTGGAATCAGTCTCCCAGCCATTTGGAATCAGTTAGTTTTCTCCTAGCCACTTGGAGTAGGGTTTGGTATTCCTCTGGCGAGCTTATAAACCCCAGAGAAATGAATCAAATGCATATAGATATGATATTGTAATTGAATGCAATTGTGTGAATGTAATCAAGCATTGTGAAGGAGAAATTGAATTGTTCTGTGTTGTCTATTTGTTTCCCTTCTCTATAAATACGAAATTACATAGTTGTAGATTTACTTTCCCTTATGTGTTTTCGTTGTTGCAAAATATCGATATGAAACATTCCACTGATAAGATTTCTGTCGAAATCAGTGGAATGGCTTCATTGTACAAATATTTGTTTGTGTTTCCTATTTTTTTTTCATGTTTGGTGGCACAGAGGACCAAATTGGGTTGTGCACAGTAGATCACCTAGCATCTCCATGTGCTAGGGTTTGGATTGGAGGAGTTGGAGTTGTTTCAGTGAGACAGAGGACATCGATGAAGCATTTCTCACTCAAACTGATGAGGATAGTTTGGCCGAAGAGAGGTTCGAGCCATTGAAAGGAAGTTGTGGTCTGAGATGCATATCGGAGTAACGAAGTATATCGGCACAGTGAACCCTAGTGTGGCCGATAGTATTTTTCATGCCAACGGGTGTGGTCTGAAGGTAACTTCGGTGAGATCGGTGTGTCGGTGGAAGAGTTTTTGAGTGTGCCGATGGTATTAAGTCATGCCGATAGTGAGTTCGAAGGTTCAACGGTTTCGACGGGTTCAAAAGTTGATAAGTGTTCGCTTCCACTGTGTTCTCCCCATCATATGACAAACTTATGGTAGGTGGGAGGGATGTGTTATTTTAGCCTATGGACTCATCTTGGGATTTGGGCACCACATTTTGGGTGGTTTTAGGTCATGGTTTCTTAAATACCATTTGATGGTTCTTTGTATTGCTTCTCCTATTTATTGGTTGCTTGAGATGGAGGTTTTGATAGTAAATTTTATATAGGTATTGTTATGTTGCCAAAATTACTCTAGATTTATTGCAACTGGTGATACTCCTATAAAGGATTACACTCTAAAAGTGTATTGTAACTATTGATTACTGAATAATACACTAAGTTTCTTTGGAGTGTGGGGTTTTCTTCCAAAAAAATTATAATGTTATACTATAATTATTTTATGTTCTTTCCTTCTAATAGTATGATTAGCTTAATTTTTTTCTCATACAACCTCTCATAAATTAGTGGAGGAAGTGTATTCTACACCTTTGCTTCCTTTCATTTATCAATGCTCCTTTTCGGACATTAATGCTCATTTTAAAAGTTTTAAAATTATTTTTAGAACTTTAATATTTACTTTGCCTTAAGTTTTTCTATATTGTTTAAAGAATCATATTAATTCTGTATCCTTCAATCTAGAGGCTATTTTTGCCAAAATGTGTCAATACGTGTTAAATACCTCTGCAAATCTTTTGTTTAAAAGTACTTTGTAAGATTTGGGTATTGCATAAAAAACTTAAAAGACCAACATGACAAAATAAGATTTATTCTAATCAAAAGGATGTAATGCCCAAATATACAAGATGAGAGATTCATTGCTTATGTGAAAGAAAAAGGTGAGTATATATAGGATACACTACCAAGAGAATTGAATACAACTAATGTTGGACAATAAGAGATGTAGTCACATGTGTAGTGCATCTCCACCAAACTAAGAAAGTATAACCACCTTTATTAAATGCATACTAGTAACCTACCTAAGTAAGCTTACCCTATGTTAAATGAATACAATACAATAAAGTAATAAACTAATTGAAAGAAAAATAAATATCATCAACAATTTCCTAACATGGCCTTGTAGCTGGGACTCATCTTTGCATCTTTGCATTTGTTTTATCATCCCTAAGTTACACTTAACGGGGTTGTTGGTGTGAATGGGGTATATTGCCTAACTAGTTGCGCATTAAGTTCTATTTACACTTGTCTATTTAAGTTTACTTAGTGCATACTTAGGGTCCACTAAGGATAGTTATCTCTTTATGTCTCAAGTCACAAGACTAAGACACTTCTCATAATCTTATGTTGTCCTGTGTTTCACCTTGGCCTATATAAAAAGGGCTTCTCATTGTAATCTCATGCATGTCATATTGTCGTACATATTGTGTATTTGTATCCTTTGATGGAATAGAATTATTCTTTCATGTTGAGTCATTAGGGGAAATTTACATATAAAATGAGCCTCCTAAGCATGACATCATGAAAATAATGAACTAACAAAAAGTAACTAAAAGATGACATCAACCATTACAGTGACATCATCTAAAATAAAAATATAATCATTTATTTTATTACATTAAACTTTCTATAATCCAATGAATTAACTCACTAAAGTTAATTTGACTCTACATATCTTACTCCATATCAATATCTTTCTAAAAATTATTTTTTTATTTTTATTTTTTAGATTTATCATTCTTAAGTTATATTATAGAAATTATTGTGTTTTCTAGAAAACTAAATCTAAAAAAACATTTCACCAAATCCTTTTTCCATCAAAACCTATAAACATTAAAAATTATAAAAAAAGAATTTTTTTTTTAATTATAAATAATATATGCTTTTATATGTGTATATATTAATAAAAAAAATTAAAGAATTACAATTGCATATAAAATTAAATTAAATTCAAGAAGCTCCAACTATATTTTTGAATTTTTATTTTTTAATATGCACCTACGCTTTAAATCTTTTTTAAAAATATTAATATTAATATATATTATATAACATATATTATTTACATTTTTTTTAAATCTTGTTTTATATTTATAAAAATCCAACAACCACAAAAAAGAAATTAATATATATTTATTTATATTATTTGTATTTTTTTAAAATTATAATTGTTTAAATTTATCAGTAAAAGGTGCAGAACACTGAATAAGAGTAATTATATTAATATAAACAAAGTATCCAAAGATGGATTACAAAATACATATCATGTCCAAAATCTCCTCCAAGAATACAAATAAGATATGAAGATCAGGAGGAGGATCTCAACCAAAAGGCAATATACAACTTACATATATTAAAAAAAAGCATATAAAAAAAACAACCTAGCTATCCACATTATCAACAAAATTTAAATCTACAAGTAGAAAACCCTAGAGATTGTTATCATCCACTCCAGCTTGGTCTTTAGGAGCAGCAGCAAGAGGAGGAGGTTGGACATGAAGTAGAAGAGCCCTGAAATAAAAAGTATCATGCACTTTTTCTGCTAGTTCTGCTCTGATTTCATTAACATGAGCTTGCAGAGAGTTCTCAAGGGTTACAATGCAGACATTTTGAAGACCATGAACAAAACCATTATAAAGGCAGTGAATTGCAAAATTTCTCCATATAGCATGAAGGGAAAAAAGTCCCCTTATCAGAGCTTTACTAGTA
This sequence comes from Cunninghamia lanceolata, assembly GCA_027924645.1. NCBI lineage: Eukaryota > Viridiplantae > Streptophyta > Pinopsida > Cupressales > Cupressaceae > Cunninghamia > Cunninghamia lanceolata. Next base: position 1,991,794 of record BSBN01001350.1, read on the forward strand.
TGAAGATCATAATTGGACAGAGATTTATCAAACTTATCATTAGAAAAGAGAAAATCTTGCACAAAGTTTATAGCTATCTACCTTACCAAATGAATATTTTGCATCAAATCCATTGCATTGGATAGAACCAAGGAGACCACCTGTGAAGGATAAATAATCCTAGATTCCTGAAGCAAATCCCTATCGCACACATCAAACAAAGCATCCTCTAAGTCCTCATTCTGAAACTTGAAAGCTTTCGCCAAGAGGACGCTATCTACCAACCCATGGATTGGAGATTCCCATTTCATAATCAGAAAAATATACATTTATTTTTAGAAAACCTCTCCATTATCAATAGTGTTGAAACTGCACTTGAAAATAAGGGAAGAGAAAGAAGCCAAATGAACTAATCATGATAGACTTAAGTAGCAAAAACACCTCATGCGAATTAATGACAATCACCTCTTCATAGCAAGTGAAATCTTGTAGTACGTCTCAAGAAATAATTTCTTATACTTGGAAAATTATGGGTGATGTATTGAACCATCAGATAACATATGCAGACGACAATGTAAAATAATCAAAGAGATTAGTCGAATCTTTAAAACATCAATTAGCATATGTCAATGGCTGAAAAGATAAATCCAATGAGAATTAAGTCACCTGTAAAAAAACACTAGTTAGCATCAAAAGGGAGGTCTCTCTAAAATAGAGAGGCCTATCTCTTTTTATCAGCATCCAAAAATTCCAAAATCTCATGGAATCGTCCAAGAGATTGGTTATCGATGCAGATATAATGGGAATCCAAGTGACAGGCTAAATTAGCCAAATATTTTGCTACCTGATTTCCTTCCTTGTATGTGCGCACACATAAATATTCTTCAATTTACCTCCCATGATTTCCCAAGAAGCATTGAGAATATTTGTAACTTTCCAATTACAACTATTCTTCTTCTATAGAGCATTTAGAATAAGAAGAGAGTGTCACCTTCAATGACAACCCTTTTGACACCTAGATGAGTGACAAGATTTAAGCCCTTAAGAAGAGCTTGACCCTCAACTTCATTATTTGATCCATCTAAGATTTTTGAGGCCAGGGCTGACACCAAGTTTCCTTCATGATTTCTAACAACACAACCAATACTAGAGAGGCCCAGGTTACCTTTGGAAGCTCAATCAAAATTGAGTGTAAACCAATTAGCTGTAGGGGGTTCCAATGGATCTAGCTTCTATCAATTGTAGATTTAACAGTAGAAGATCCCAGAGAAATAGGTTTGATAAGTGACCAATTTTTAATAATAATATCATCCCAATTAGAGAATTGAGATTTATTCCTTTTTTAAACCCACGCCATCACCATATTAGAGATTGAGTGTTCAATTTTATACAAAACCTCTTCAACCGACAACCATTGCTTTCTAAAAATTCTATGATTCCTTTCCAACCATAAATTTCACATTAAGATAGATGGAGACAATTGCCAACTATTGCTTTCTAAAAATTATAAATGTTGTTGAGGTTCTATATGATATAATATAAACTTATAAATATATAAATTTAAGTATATATAAAATTATAAATATATTGATTCATAAATATATAAAACCATAAATTTATGTATATATAAAATGATAATATGAGACTTAATTTAATATAAAAGTGTATCTTAAAATATAAATTTTAAAGACATGTGAATAAATATTTTAAATTTGTCTTCAAATTATACTTTCTATATGTATTGTAGAACAAAAAATTAAAAAATTATTAGAGAAAGAAAGAAAAAAAGCTACCAAATATTCATAATAAAAGTTAAAAAATATTTACTTTTATTATTTATATGTGTTCAAAAAAATAAAACTTAAATTTGAATTTAAATTTAAATATAAAGAGTTTGTTTTACAATTACAAAGTGTAGCTTTTAAAATATAACTTTAAGATTTTTCAATGAACTTGAGTTTCTTAAAGAATTATAATAGAAATATAAAAAGCTAATAACTATTTATTTATATTTTAGAAAAGTAAAGTTGTGTTTTTTAAAGAATTATAATAGAAATATGTGTCCCCATTTAACTCATGTAGTTAAGTAATTTATATTTAAGTAATTTATATTATATAAAAAAGTTTTATTTTTTAAGAGTTTCTTAGGAGGCCCTTTTTTAATATAAATTTTCCCTCATGCTCTCTTGTGCTTTCATTGAATATCCTAGATCTTGGGTGGCTACCTCCATAGCCAAATATTACATGGTATAGAGCATTCTATACCAACTAATATATGGTATCAGATCTTGTAGGATTGCTTTATGTTAGTCTTTTTTAAGAGATCTAGGTTGCAAATTTTGGTTGATCTTAGAAAGTTGAGTATGCTCATCTTTCATCATACAATGACTTGGAGAATAAAAAAAGATTGATAGAAATACTAGATTTGGGAGGATTTTTTCTTTGTGGCTTTGTATTGCAAATATTTTTTGGAGCATGTTTGTGCAAATTTGAGCTCACCATTTAGGTCAAGATTTCCAAGAAAGTCAGTTTAGCTTTTTGATTTGTCCAAATTAGACATTCGAAGCGTGATATACAAGGGTTTGATGTTGGGAGGTGGTTACCAAATTTGGAAGGTAGTTGCATTTTTGGAGCATTTTGAGTCAAATATAACTTAGGACCATCATGTCCAAACTGCCCAAGAACCTAAGGATTAACTATCAATTCATCAAAATCACACACTTTTGCTTAGGCCATTAGTCCAAATTTTTGCCCTCTTCAATCATACAAATTTTTATGTGGAATATTCTTTAGAATATTCCCTGGCACATGCTAGCATAGGAAGAATCTTTCTAATGTAGGTAGTACATGAGGTATAAATAAACAATCTATTTTTTTAATCATGTTTTTTAGAATTAAAAAAATTCATTACACAGGTACTATGCAGATATGCATAGTCTATAATGTTAGTTGTCATTGCACCAAAAGATCGGCCTTTTAATGTCTGATACAAGCACTTGACTTAACAAGCACAGGAGGCGGTTACGCCCTTGTCGCAAACCACCGCAGCGCAGCACTGAATAAGGAGACCAAGGGCTACACCTTGCAACAATCCCCCCCAGCGCAAGCACGGGGTTTGAACCTGTGACCTCAACTCTGATACCAATTGTTAGATTCAAGACAGACAACTGAGAGGGGGGTGAATTAGTTGTCAAAAACTTTCTCTCCAATTACACACTTAAATCCTCTTAGTGATTTAGCAGCATATCAATAAGTCAATCATGAAAACATAATGCATTAAATCAAGAGCAAAAACATGTCAACATATAAGACACCAAGATTTTGACGTGGAAAACCTGGTTAAGGGAAAAACCATGGGGTGATTAACCCAAGATTATATTCTCTATTAGAAGAATAGAAAAAATAAAATGGCACATACCAATTAGGGCTCATTGCCCGAGCACGCTTCTCACAAGAGGCTCACTGCCTACAAGAGACTCACTGTCTACAAAATAATAAGCATCACATACTTGAACTGGAGAATAGCATCTTCACCATGCTTGAATCAGTTCCATTTAAGCCTAAAAAATTATGCTCTGGCTTTTTCTCTCTTCCTCGCTACCACACTCACATCTCCACAAGACACCCCTTGAAATGACTTAACAATCCCTTATTTATACAAGACATCGACTTAAGAATAATCATCTAAGTCAGCAAACATCTACAAGAACATCCACAAGATGTGCAACTCATCCGGTCGGTTAGTCTCAAGAAGAACACCATCATCCAGAGGTTATTCTTCAATTGTGAGCTCCAACTCCATTGCAAATCAACGACATGATCTAGACACGATCCAAAGACCTCCACAAGATTTCCTGAATCACCAAGAACATCTGCACTTCATCTTCATACTGAAATCCTTCTCTCCTTCATTTGGAACCTCAAGAACACAGTCTATCACCACTGTCACAAAGGAATATATGCTTGAGGACTTTCAAACCATGAACCAATCGAGTTGAAACTTCACAAAGACTTCCTCAACACTCCCTCAAATCCATAGAATAGGATAATGCATTTCCAGATCTCACCGGATCTATCTGTGTCACTCTGTCACCTTTAAACACCTACCAAAACTAGTTTTACTTGAATGACTACAACTTCTTTAGATCTTCATGCGGACCTCTAAAATCTTTATTGGATCACCTTAAGACACATATCTACAAACCCTTTAAACCACATCCTCTAATCCTCATCTTATCTTGGACTTTTACCTTACTGTCTTCACTGTTCTTCTCTGTTCCTAATTAGGACTAATTTTCTCAATATTCTTAGCACTCAGCTCATCCAATCCTTTTCATCAATGCAACAGGAGTATGTTGACATCAATGACAACACCGGTTAGGCCCATACTTGTAACAATCTCCCCCTTTGTCATCGATGGCAACATATGATGTGAAAAACAATTTTGACCATCAAGACAAGAACTTTTCTTTACTGACACAACTCCCCCTATCACCAACAACCATTCAATTGTCTTCTCTTTCTTTACTGCTCCCCCTTTGATCAGCCACTACTTGTTTTTCACGTCTTCTCTCCCCCTTTGACATCAACGGCAAAGGGCACATACTTGCAGTTTTACCATTCCAAAATCATACTAGTTGCTCCCCCTGAGTAGCAGCTCCCCATCATCAATCCAGATCACAAGATATGACTATGATATCCACCGGACTGATGCACATCAGTACACCTTAGTTCATCACCAAAGGGGCAATAACCCCTAACTTCTCCCTGAGATACTCAAAAAAGTCCTTAGGTAGAGGTTTAGTAAAGATGTCTGCAATCTAATCCTTAGAAGGCACAAACTCCAATCTGACTTCATTCTTATTCACTTGCTCTCTCAGAAAGTGAAACTTGATAGATATATACTTAGTCTTTGAATCCAACACTGGATTCTTAGATATATTTATTGTACTTGAATTAGCACAGAAGATTGTGATAGGCTCCTCATACTCCACTCTTATGTCTCTTAGCATTTGCTTCATCCACAAAACTTGAGTGCAACTGAAAGGAAGCAAGGTGTGTGGAAAATGCTTCCCACACTAATCTATTGAGGAGAGGGCTATGCAAATTCAACTTTATCCTAACTATTATAGAAATGTTAAACCATTAACATGAGATATTGCAACAAAACACAAGAACCAAAAAGTAGACAGAAGAAGAGAGACAAAGATTTACGGTGGGGAAAACACTTATCAGGTGAAAAACCCCACACTCAAAAACCTGCACAATGTATTAACAAATCTGAAAGAATGTTTACAATACACTTGCAATGCAAGCTTCAATGGTCTTCGACACTTGTGTCTGGAGTCAATCTGGCAGCATAACAATACTTGTAAACCTGTGATACAAACTCCATCTCCAAGCACCTGTATATATAGAAAATATAAGGCAATATTGGACCTATCTTGGAATGGGCATCCAATATGGCATCTTGGACCAAAACCCACACCTAGGGACACTTGGTCAACATTGTAGAATGTGTCTGACACTTGTCCACAGCTCCCATCCCAAAAAGGTGCCCTATTTCCAAAATGGGCTATGATAGATGCTCTTACGACAATTATGACCATTATAGAATCTGTCATAGCGGTTACAATTTATAGTTGTAAGAGAATCTTTCATACACATGCTATAAATATCATATTCTCTTACAACACATCATATTCCACCTTGGGGTGCCCAAATATGCCTCATTCAAAGATGCTACATGACACATGTCATTACCTGTCTTACAACCTTCTATTCTCGACTCTTACATGTCATAGATTCGTCATAACCGTTTCAGTCAAACATTCCTTACACAACATAGAAGATGCTGACACATGGTAGAATATTCCTACCACTAAGTGGGATGCCTATCTCCTCATGTGAGGATAAAATAACAAGTTGTCACAATCCATATAGGATTCACACATCACCGTGCCACATCCCACAATATGACAAAGTAGAATTTCTAATTATTTACAACATAGGCAAATAAATAATAAATATAAACATTACAAATGTAGAGAATTACCAAGGTTGAGACACCTTAATTCCCAACATTCTCCCACTTGTCAAACACCTTGTAAGAGCCAATAGAAAAACAAGATTTAACTGCAATAGGCTGAGAGGCCCATAGACTCCGAACACCATCTGAACTTCTCTGTGCCCACTGGTTTCGTCAATGCATCTACAAAATTCTTCAAAGTATCTACCTTTTCCAAATTTGCCTTTCCATCCTCAACCATGTCCCTCACGAAGTGAAACTAAACATCAATGTTCTTGGTTCTAGCATGGAAAGTTGGATTCTTTACAAGGCAAATTGCACTCTGACTATCACAACTGATCATGATCTGACCTGCATCAACACCAATATTGGAACACAATCTCTTAAGCCAAATGGCTTCTTTACAAGCATGAGTTGCTGCCATATACTTAGTTTCTGTTGTGGACAAACCAACAACTAGTTATCGCTTACTCATCCAACTAATAGCACCAACAAACAGTGTAAAAACATAAGCACTGGTGGATCTCTTTCTGTTAATGTCACCTACCTAATCTGAATCCACAAATCCATGAATATCAACAGAATACGGAGGTCTTGAAACATTACCATGATAGAAAATGGAATACTCAAAAGTACCCCTCAAATATCTGAACACTTTCTTAACTGCATCCCAATGAACCCGTCCAGGATTAGCCATAAATTGACTAAGGACTCCCACTGCTTGGGCAATGTCTGGTCTTGTGCAGACCATAGCATACATCAAACTGCCAACAACACTAGCATAAGGTACTCTGCTCATGTCCTCCACCTCACTAGGAGATTTTTGGACAATCCTTAACGGACAACTTTGTCCCCAAAGAAATGGGAACACACAATGGTCTACAATTTGCCATGCTGAATCTATCCAACACGGACTTCACATACTTACTCTAACTTAACCAAAGTTTTTTGTTGGTTCTATCTGTTCTGATTTTCATTCCTAGAATGTACCTAGCTGCCCCTAAATCTTTCATTTCAAACTGAGCTGACAACTGAGATTTAAAATCAGAAATCATATTTTTACCCTTTCCAATGAGCAACATATCATCAACATATAGTGCAACAATGAGAATACAATCACCATCAAATTTATAATACACACAGTGATCCGATTTTGATCTCACAAATCCTATTGACAACACAAAGGCATCAAACTTCAAATACCATCTCCTAGGGGATTGCTTCAAACCATACAAAGACTTCTTAAGTTTGCAAACCAAATTTTATTTACCTTTCACCATGTAATGCTTTGGCTATGACATGTAGATCTCTTCCTCCAAATCACCATGAAGGAAAGTTGTCTTCACATCCATCTGTTCTACCTCCAAGTCATAAGCTACTGCAAGTGACAATAGGAATCGAATGGATGTCAGCTTTGCAATGGGAGAGAATATCTCACCATAATCTATACCTTCCACTTGTCAATACCCCTTCATAGCCAATCTAGCCTTATACTTCTCAATACTACCATCTGCACCAATCTTCTTCTTGAACACCCATTTGCATCCAATAGGTTTCCATCCAGGAGGCAAAGGCACCAAGTCCCAAGTTTGATTCTTTTCCAAAGAAGCCATTTCTTCCTCCATGGCCTCCTTCCAGAAACCTACATCCTTCATATCCAAAGCCTCTGATACAGTTCTAGGTTCATCACTGTTAGTGATTAAAGCATAAGCACAACTAGAATCAAGCAATGTAAAACCAAACCTTTCAGGTTGCTTTCTTATCCGTGTAGACCTCCTTAAGAGCTGAGGTTGAGGTTCAACTTCTTCCTCTAAGCTTTCAGAGCTGCTAGAGCTCCCCTCATCATCAGATCCCACATTGTCTTTCTATTCAGTCTTCTCAGGGGTGAGAGGAAACTGAACAACATCCTCTTTCTTTTCTTTTTCTTCTAGCTGCAAAAGAGTGGAAGGTTTAAGCTCTCTGAAGATGACACTTCTGCTATACAACACTTTTTTAGCCACTGGGTCCCAAAACTTGTATCCTTTCACACCAACACTATAGCCAATGAAGATACACTTAACAACTTTGTTCTCCAACTTTGACCGCTTCTCCCTAGGCACATTTGCATATGCCTCACAACCAAAAACATGAAGATGCCTTACTGAAGGCTTTCTACCAGACCACACCTCCGTGGGTGTCTTTCCAACAAGAGCTGATGTAGGAGATCTGTTTACCAGGTAGCAAGTAGTGGCAACAGCTTCAGCCCAAAACTTTTGTTCTAGACTAGCACCACTAAGCATACTCCTAGCCTTCTCCACCAGTGTCCTGTTCATCCTCTTTGCAACTCCATTTTGCTATGGTGTGTATGGAGTTGTCTTATGTCTTTTAATCCCAAGTTCTTTACAATACTTATCGAATTCTGTAGAATAGAACTCACCACCGTTGTTAGTTCTCAAACATTTAATCTTTTTACCAGTCTAATTTTCAACAAAAGCTTTAAACTCCTTAAACTTTCTATAGACTTTAGATTTTCTTATGAGAAAATAAATCCATGTCCTTCTACTATAATCATCTATAAAAGATACAAAGTATATAGATTTTGATAACAAAGGAACATTAATAGGACCAAACACATCAGAATGAATAAGGTCCAACTCACCAGAAGACTTATGAAAACTTGAGTAAAACTGAACACAGTTTTGTTTTCCATAAATGCAATGTTCGTAAAAGTTGAACTCAAGATTACAATCATCTAGCCCCTCAACGAGGTTCTTATTTTTTAGGGTACACAGACCCTTCTCACCAACGTGGCCAAGTCTCTTATGCCATAACATTGTCTTTTCTATAGGAAGTTTAACTTCCAATGCATGATTACAACTATCAAGACTAGAAACAAAAAATTCCTTCACTGCTCATTCAGATGGTGGGGATGAAGTGACTGCTACCCTCTTCCTTAAGTCAGAAGAACTATTGCATTGTGCAATGCATGCTTCCAGCTGAAATAGAGTACCTCTTTGAGTACCCTTAGCAAGCACCATAGATCCTCTAGTCATCTTGCATCCTTCTTTCAAAAAGACAACCTACACACCCGCATCATTCAAACTACTTATAGAAAGCAAGTTCTATGCTAATCTTGGGATGTGCATAACCCCAAAGATCCCCTTCACTTGACCATCAGGGAATCAGATAGAGACTCTTCCACGACCAACGATCTTCAGATGATAGTTGTCACCCAGATGCACCTTTCCACCATTGAACTCCTCATACTTAGTGAACCAATCTCGATGCGAGGTCATGTGGAATGATGCACCAGAGTTGATTAGCCACACATCATCAGATGCATGGGTTGCCAAGGCTATGATGAAAGCATCACCATCATCTTGTGATTTGTCAGAATCTGAATCAGGAGATTTCTTCTTTTTCTTCTTCTCCTCTTTGTGTTCCTTTCGAAAATGCCTAGTCTTGCCACAATTCTAACAAAGAGCCTTGGACTTTCTAGGAGATTTGGATCTCCCATGGGATTTGGATCTACCCTTCTCAGCTTTCTTGTCCTTCTTCTTCCCTTTCTCCTTGGGTCTTCCATGAACTGCAAGGGCTTCTTTGACTGCCTAAAGACTTTCTCCGCATCTCTTCAGACAATAGCGAAGAAACCATTTCTTCCATTTTGAATGTGGATGTGGTACTTCTAATTGCCATGACAAGATGATCACGTGAGTCTGGTAGAGAACAAAGCAGGGTCATACATCGATCCTCCTCCTCCATCTTTACACCAATAGATGTTAATTGTGCAACCAGCATATTCAAGGCATTCATATGCTCAGCCATGGATCCTCCATCCTCCATTCGAAGAGAATACAACTTATTTCTTAGGAAAAGTTTATTGACTAGGCATTTTGCTTGATACACATCCCCCAACTTCTTCCAAAGGAGTTTTGTAGTAGCCTCCTCATGGACATTTAACAATACAGAATCGGAAAGACTAAGTCTTATGAGACCCTTAGCCTTCCAATCCTTGAGATCCCACTCATCTTGAGTCATTGTAGCTGGTTTAGTTCCATTCACACTTTCCCAAAGGTCTTGGTCAACTAACATGTCTTCCATTTTGAGCTTCCACAGCTCGAAATTACTGCCATTGAACTTCTCTACTTCAAACCTTCCTAATGTGCCTGCCATCTCCTTGCTGCAATAAGATACAGAATGCTTTGTACAGACTTCCACTCAACCTAAGATTAGCTCAAAAAACCCCTGCCCTACAACTAGGACCAAAGGTGATCAAGCTTTGATACCAACTGAAAGGAAACAAGGTGTGCGGAAAATGCTTCCCACACTAATCTATTGAGGAGAGGGCTATGTAAATTCAACTCTATCCTAACTATTACAGGAATGTTAAACCATTAACATGAGATATTGCAGCAAAACACAAGAACCAGAAAGTAGACAGAAGAAGAGAGACAAAGATTTACGGTGGGGAAAACCCTTAACGAGTGAAAAACCCCACACTCAGAAACCTGCACAATGTATGAACAAATCTAAAAGAATGTTTACAATACACTTGCAATGCAAGCTTTAATGGTCTTCGACACTCATTTCTGGAGTCAATCCAGCAGCATAACAGTACCTATAAACCTGTGATACAAACTCCATCTCCAAGCACCTGCATATATAGAAAATACAAGGCAATATTGGACCTATCTTGGAATGGGCATCCAATATGGCATCTTGGACCAAAACCCATGCCTAGGGCACTTGGTCAACATTGTAGAATGTGTCTGACACTTGTCCATAGCTCCCAACCCAAAGAGGTGCCCTATTTCCAAAATGGGCTATGACAAATGCTCTTACAACACTTATGACTGTCATAGGATCTGTCATAGCAATTACTAGTTACAATTGTAAGAGAATCTATCATACACATGCTATAAATAGCATATTCTCTTACAACACATCATATTCCACCTTGGGGCACTCAAATATGCCTCATTCAAAGATGCTACATGACACATGTCATTACCTATCTTACAACCTTATATTCTCGACTCTTACATGTCATAGATTTGTCATAGGAATCTGTCATAACCGTTTCGGTCAAACATTCCTTACACAACATAGAAGATGCTGACACATGGCAGAATATTCCTACCACTAAGTGGGATGCCTATCTCCTCATGTGAGGACAAAATAACAAGTTGTCACAATCCATGTAGGATTGACACATCACTGTGCCACATCTCACAATATGACAAAGTGGAATTTCTAATTATTTTCAACATAGGCAAATGAATAATAAATATAAAAATTACAAATGCAGAGAATTACCAAGGTTGAGACACCTTAATTCCCAACAGAAACTACCTGTTGCAGCAATATATTATGCTTCTGCAATGGACAGAGAAATTACATCTTGTTTCTTGCTCAGCCAAGAAACCAATCTCTTCCCCAAAAAGAATGCTCCACCACTGGTACTCTTCCGATCATCCACATCTCCTACCCAATCCGCATCTGTATATGCATGAAGAGAGAAATCATGATCTCTGGGATACCACAATCCATACTCAACTATTCCTTTTAGATATCTAAAAATCCTCTTGATTGCCATGACATGAGATTCTCTAGGATCAGCTTGAAATCTAGCAACAAGACCCATAGCATTCATAATGTCAGGTCTAGTTTGAGTGAGATACAACAATCCTCCAATCATTGATCTGTACTTTTTTTTATCAGCCTTAGGAGAGTCATCATCTTTGTCCAATTTACATCTGGTTGCCATGGGAGTATTCATTGGTTTTGAGTCTTCCATCCCAAATTTCTTCAACAATTCTTTCACATATTTGGTCTGAGAAATGAAGATTTCTTTCTTTGTTTGAGCAATTTGTAGACCCAAGAAGAAATTCATTTCCCCAAGCATGGACATCTCAAATTCACTTTTCATTTGATTTGCAAAAGTTTTACACACACTATCTCTTCCTCTAAAAATGATATCATCAACAAACACTTCAACAATCAAGATGTTTTCATGATCAATTTTAAAATACAAATTACTATCAGTAGTAGCTTTGTTAAAACCAATCTTTAAAAGATGCTTATCTAATCTTTCATACCAGGCTCTTAGGGCTTGCTTTAGTCCATACAGTGCTTTCTTCAACTTGCATACCATATCACCATGATCAGACAATTGAAATCCATCCGGTTGCTCAATATATACTTCTTCTTCCAAGTCGTCATTCAAGAAGGCAGACTTGACATCCATCTAATATACCTTGAAATCCTTGAAGGCAACAAAAGCAAGAAATAATCTAACTGCTTCAATTCTTGCCATCGGAGCAAAAGTTTCTGCAAAATCAACTCCTATTTGAGAGTAGCCCTTGCAGACCAATCTGGCTTTATTTTTTATTACATCACCAACTTCATTCAGTTTGTTCCGAAAGACCCATTTTGTTCCAATCACATTTTTGTTTCTAGGTCTGGGAACAAGATCCCAAGTGTGATTTTTCTCAATTTGCATCAGCTCTTCCTCCATTGCTTTAGTCTAGTTTTCATCATTGCAAGCTTCATTCACTGTCTTAGGTTCAATCTTTGAAATCAGACAATACTCATCTGAATCTTGAGCAATTCTCCTTCTTGTTTGTACACCTTTGCTTTTATCACCTATGATCTAATCTTCAGAGTGGTTCAGTCTTATATACTTAGGTACTTTGGGAGTTTCTTGCACTTTTGCTTCTTGATTAGGCTCATTCAAACTTATTTCTTCTTCCTGATTTACCAGATCAATCTGGATCTGAATCTCAGAAGTGGCTTGGGCTCCTTGAGTTAGAACACCATTCTAATCATCTTCATCATATTCATAAAATTTTGAGGATTTTTCAATTCCTTCATCAACCTTCACATTTGTATTTTCTATCATCTTTCTCAATCTCTTGTTATAACACCGATATGCTTTGCTTTGAGTAGAGTAACCCAAGAATATTCCTTCATCACTTCTAGCATCAAACTTTCCTAGATCTTCATCCCTTTTAATGTAACATTTGCTACCAAAAAATCTGAAACACCTCACAGTAGGAGTGATGCCAAACTATAGTTCATAAGGAGTCTTACCGGTATTGCTTATGATTTGAACTCGATTGAGAGTATAGACTGAAGTGCTAACAGCTTCTCTCCAATAGATCTGAGGAACATTTGCTTCCATCATCATTGTCCTAGATGCTTCCTGGATGGTCTGGTTCTTTCTCTCAGCTACTCCATTCTACTGTGGAGTCCTAGGAGCAGACAATTGTCTCTTTATTCCATGTTTCTCACAGAATTCTATGAACTCACCAAATGTCAATTCTCCACGTCTATCAGACCTCAGACATTTCAATTTTAATCCAGTTTCATTCTCTACCATAGCCTTGAATATTTTGAATTTCTTAAGAGCTTCTGATTTCTCTTTTAGAAAAGTTACCCACATCATCCGGGAATAGTCATCAATTAGTAACATGAAGTATCTATCACCTTGCACACTCCTAATTCTTGCCGGACCACAAAGATCAGTATGAACTAAGTCCAATAATCTGATAGAAGATTGTTCCTTGCTCTTAAATGAGACTCTACTTTGTTTTCCCAACTGACATTCTTTGCACAAACTATTTGTAGGTTTCACAAATTTTGGAAGATCTCTTACAGCCTGAGTATTGCTTATCTTGATGATATTATCAAAATTTACATGACACATTGTCCTATGCCACAACCAACTCTGATCAACTTGAACAAATAAGCAACTTTTAGCAGTACCAACCAAGTGGAAGATATTACCTTTAGTTTGAGTACCGGATGCAATCGCTATTTTAAAACTTTCAAAGATCTTGCATTTTCCATTCTTGAATCGGAGATCATAGCCTTTGTCTACCAACTGTCCAATACTGAGAAGATTGTGCTTCAATCCTTCAACATACAGTACATTACCGGTTTTGTTCCTTCCATCAAAAGAAATAGTTTCTCTTCCTCTGATTCTACCAGCAGAATTATCACCAAACTTTACTACTCCTCCTTCATACCTTTCCAAATCTATGAACTTATTTTGTCACATGTCATATGGTGATAGCAACCACTGTCAATGACCCAATCATCCTTTTCTTCAACTTGGGCAGCCAGAGCTCTTTCTACAACTTTATGATTGACAGATTCAAAGGACATTGGTTCTTCTTCCTTGATGGCAATGAACACCCAATCACTTCTGGATTTGTTTCCTGTCTCTGATTCATCATCTGTTACTCCTTCATTATCATCTTCCTCATGAACATAGTGACAATTCTTTTAGAACCTTGATCTATTGGGATTTGGCCTTGAAAATCTTTCCAGATATCTTGAGGCAAAATGGCCAATCTTGTTGCAGTTAAAACACTTAAAAGGCAATTTCCCTTCATACTTACCAGATCCTCTTGGCAGTCTTTTTGCAATAAGAGCTTCAAGTTGAGCATTTTCAGCTTCTTCTTCTAGGTCTTTTCTTGCTTTTTCATACCATGATAGATTCCTTGAAGAGTTCTCTCCTGGATCAAACCTTTGTTTACCTTTTACAGAGGTATTGGCTTTGAATGCAGATTCAGTCTTGGGGGGGTCATCTCCAAACTCGGTTGATTCAAATGTAGCCAATTTACTAGCCAATTGATCTCTTGTGATAGTTGTATGGGCTCTAAATTCTTCAATGATAGCAGCCTTGATTTTATAAGAAGCAGGAAGGGATCTGAGAATTTTGCCAACAATCTCATCTTCATCCAAGACTCCACCAGCATTTCTAATTCCACAAACAAGCTCATTTGCTCTTGGCATAAAAGTAGTGATATTTTCATCTTCTCTCATCTTCAGATTTTCAAATTTTCCTTTCAAACTTTGTAACCTTGCACATTTGACATACTTGTCTCCTTCATGCAGAAGTTCCAATTTTTCCCAAATCTCAAAAGTAGTTGGTAGGTCAACAACATTTGAAAGATCTAAATCAGATAATGCGCTTAGAAGAGCTTCTATAGTCCGGAGATTGTTTTTAGCATCTGTGATTTCACTTTGGGATTTTGGGCCACCCTGTGGAGGAGTATACTTCATTGAAGCCATGTTCCAGTACTGCATTCCCATACATTGCAAGTGACATTTCATGCGACTTTTCCAGAGATTAAAATTGGTTCCTTCAAACTTCGAACTGTCTTTCTAGGACGACATCCTGGATCTCCTCAAGCGGTTAGGCCCCTTTTAGAGGAAATTATCTCTGATACCAATTGTTAGTTTCTGTTGCACCAAAAGATCGACCTTTTAATGCCTGATACAACCACTTGACTTAACAAGCATGGGAGGTGGTTAAGCCCTTGTCGCAAACCACCACAGCACAGCGCTGAACAAGGAGACCAACGGCCACACCTTGCAACATATAACACATAGCATACACCAGTGTAGTGGAGGATTCCATGTGGCTTGATCTATGCCACTCATGTGGCATGAGCACCCACAACCTACCACCTCCTGGTAGCTAGTACAATACCACTAACAACAAAGTAACCACCAATAGCTGAGAAAACAACCTGATGGTGATGAACATTTTAGGAATATCCCCAAATATTACTACCCTCCAAACCATATTTGTTCTTTATTACTAGTTTTGTACCCAAATCTATGTGGTTTTGACTTCATATAGGCAGGTTTATGATCTCGAAAGTGGTTTCCAAAAATTCATTGGTGGTTTTGTAGTTGCAGGGTATATTCCATTGACTAGGGAGAATATTTACTAGGGTTTATTGGTTCCATCATGATGTCAGCATGACATCATTTTCCATGTTCTCCTCCCAACCTACCCCCTGTCCATTTGTATGTTTACTTTTGGTGCTCAAATTTAGAGGCCTCATTCTCAATCATATGGGCTCCTTTTTGTCAAAAATTTTTTATTCGGGGTAGAATTATGGAAGCTTCACAATGGTGCAATCAATTTTTTATTTTAATTTAATTTTTTCTAGAAATTATAGATTTAGACAACTATTGCTAATAAATTCTCATTTTGGGAACATTTAGAGCTTTGTTTGGGCTCATACGGTAACATTTTTTGGTGATTTTTTTAAGTGCATAATTTTTGATGTACTTAATAGTGTAATTAAATTAATCTAACTATATAGCAAAATTATACTTTTATCTTTTTGGTTTGATTTTGCATTTGCAGTGTACTAAGATTAAGACCACTTCACTAATTTAGCAAGTGTCAACTGTAATCGCACTAAGTATAAAGTGCCAAGATCATATATTGTTGGGGGGATCATTGATTGAGTGAATTTGGGGGTGATCTTTTGATTCTATGTCTCCTAATCTCTGGAAAGTTAAATGTCATTACTATGGGAAGAAAAGGCATATAACAAATGAATGCATGCTTAAGGAACTTGATGATCTAAACATACAAGTTATAAAATTCATTAATTAAGAGAGCTTTGAATTACCAATGAGATCAATTTGCTAGATTCTTCTAATCCAGTATCTACAGATACATATGATGTTCACACTCAAACATCTTGTGTGGAAACATCATTTAGGGATGAGAAATGTAGTTAGATGAAATGCTTTGAGATCTCATATCCATCACTTGTTGCTCCATCTAAATCTAGTGTTGTTTCATGTAGGGCTTCTAGTGATTTAGTGCAATAGGTTCATATTAGTATTCTTGCTCCACCTCATTGGGATTCCTATTTATCAAACATATCATCCTTGTTTGTGGAGTCTCACATTTTATATTTGGTAGACACTATTGAGGATATTTATTTCCTCTTTGATGTTGACTCTTATGGAGTTGAATCAATTGACACCATCAAACCCTCTTGTTCTTTTTCCACCTATTCATTTGTTACAATTTGGTATTGGGTTGGAGATCCTTGAGTAGCATTTGGAGGACTCTTTTTCATCTTTCAAAAATTTTCTACATCTATTTCCACTACATTTTTTATTATCACTTTCTTCAGTTTGGCCTAAGACACATGATTTGATTGTGGCACTTTTTGACATTGATATGGAGACACTTGAGAAGAGTTTAGAGAATCCATACATCTTGAGTTTTCTTTTGTCATATTCCTTTTAAGAATGGGAAGACATCATGCATACTTCCTTGGATTTGTTTCTTCCTAAGGGGAGAAACATTGTTCGACATTCTTGGATCATCTTCAACATTTATTATTGAGCATCTACCATCAGTGCAAGAGATTCTACATTGAGGGGGGCACATGCTCTCTCTTCTTCTCACTTATGGGGGGTGACTTTTTCCTCACATGGAGTTTTTCCTTCTCATATATTGGAGAGAATCTTTCTTGTGTTTTCTCTTTTTGAGAGGGGTTTTTTCCTATGGGGTTTTCTCCTTTTCTCCATTTGTGAGAGATTTTTTTTGTACATCGGTACCTAACATGGCCTTGTAGTTGGGACCCATCTTTGCATTTGTTTTATCCTCCTTAAGTTATAGTTAAGGGGGGTTGTTGGTGTGAATAGAGTATATTACCTAACTAGTTACACATTAGGTCCTATTCACACTTTTCTAGTTAAGTTTACTTAGGGCATACTTAGGGTACACTAAGGATAGTTATCTCTTTGTGTCTCAAGTCATAAGATTAGGACACTCGCTATAATATTATGTTGTCTTGTGTTTCAACTTGGCCTATACAACAAGAGCTTCTCATTGTAATTTCATTCATGTTATATTTACTGCAAGTATGTGCCTAATCGGTGTTGTCATTGATGTCAATATATTCTTGTTGCCATTGGTGTCAACTGTATCCTATTCCATTACTTGTTTAGAAGATATGTATGTTGAGGATATTCAGAAAATTACCCTCTCTGGAAGAAACAAGTAAGCCACAAAGAAGTGCAGTACAGATAGCACGAGTTGTATACTGAAGAACAGTCTGGTAAACTGCTCCGTATTTGTTCCTACTTGAAGATAGTGGTCTACAGATTGGAAGTAAGTTAGAGGTATGTCTGAGGATGCTACATTTTAGGTCTAAGCCATCCACATGAAGATCTGAGTGAGTTGTGTTTACCAGAGTGAAACCTACTTTTTTCTATAAGTTTAGTTGAGATAGGAAGATAGTATTTGGATCCGCATTCCTCCGCAATAAAGTATTTTTCTCTGCAGTTCTAGAGGGAAGTTTGGGATGATGATAGGTGCCTACAGTTGCAATGGTTTGTGGTTTGGTGGTCTGTAAGCTATCTTTCTTTTATGACAGTTGAAGATAGTGAATCTCGTGTTCCGGTGAGAAGATTCCTCTAGATAAAGTGGTTAAGGTTCATGCAGTTGCTCCTGATGATTATAGCGTGCTTTTGGATGTCTCCTATGTTGATAACTGAGAGGGGGGGGTGAATCAGTTATCCTAATTATTTCCCTTATTGGAGTTTCTTATTAATTGATGCAGCATTGAATCAAACACAAAAACATTACCATGAAATAAGAAACACATAACACAGTATTTTTGACGTGGAAACCCTGTTAAGGGAGAAAACCACGGGGTGATTAACCCAAAATTATTCTCTGTTAGAAGAATAGGAAATTACAAAATGGCACTTGCCAATTAGGGCTCACTGCCCGAGCACACTGCTCACAAGAGGCCCACTGCCTACAAGAAGACACACTGTCTACAAAGTGATAAGAATCACAGTCTTGAACTGATTGGAAGCATCTGCATATGCTGGAGTTCAGTTCCGGTTAGGCTCAGTACACTGATCTGCTGCACTTCATCTTTCCTCTGTTCTTTATTCTGCTATCCTTTCACATATCGGATCTTTCTTGCTACTTCTGCTCTGTTCTGTACTTCTTCGCATATATCTTCACACCATCACACCCTTCACAACTAAATCCATCCTCTATATATATCTGCACAAGTAATTTCATCACCTTTCTAGTCGGCATCCGGAACAGTCTAGTTTCTTACAAACTCTTGTTCTGTCGGCTGAATCCTTCCTCACCAAGCAATGCGGATCAAGCATATACTTGTAGATATCATTAATCATGTCGGCTAAACATGATTCATGCCTTCACAACCTCTATCATCAATAGTAACACATCCGGAAAGTAGTCTGATACTCTGTCAGTCAGTTCTTCCTCTGTTTTCACTGTCTCTCAGGAATCCGGTACTCAACTATTCATATCTTTTTCCTTGTCCATCACCGGAGGCTAAATCCTTGGAATATACCACTCAAGGTAGTCCTCTTGACTTCCCCAAATCTGCACTGCACCAAGACACTTCCTCTGAGAGATCTGGATCAATCTGTCGGACCTTGCCACATGCTCTGTTCTTGTTCACCGGACCACAACATTCTTTATTCTAACTTCCGGTAGAGACACATCATGACTTGCGGATATGTGGGATGACCTTTGTTGCCATCAATGACAACAACCATGAATCCATATAGTGTCTTTTGCCAACAATCTCCCCCTTTGGCATTGATGGCAACACTTAGTGAAAAATGACTAAGTGTTTACACTATGCTCCCCCTTTGCTGATGCTCTGTCTTTATATACAATTTCTGGAACTCCCCCTTAATTGGATTCCTCATTTTTCACTTCTCCTCACTCCCCCTTTGACATCAATGGCAAAGGGTAGGGTCCGCATATCAAAATTTTCAAAAATTTTCTATACATAGCCGCATATTTACATACTCACATATACTGAAGAATGTCTGCAAAGGATGTCTGCAATTGGATCATTTCTGTAGCCCAACTTTGCTTCATTCTATCCAAAATTGAAATGTGACCACTCAACAAAAATGCAAAAGCTTCTGCCCTCTTGAGATCTGTCGGATCATTTGTTTGGGCGGTGGTCTGAGCATCACTGATGGCCTCATGCATAGTTTCCAACTTAGGGATTATAATCCGTCTAAGTTCTCCCATCCGGTTAGTGATGTTCTTCCTTTCCTTCTCAAGATTCTTTATTTCATTCAAGACTGCAATAGTCTGACATTCTTGATTTATTATGGAGGAAGAGAGAGGATCAAAACTTTGAGATAAGCTTTGTAGCTTGTCCTGTTCCTCTTTTATTTTCTTATCAATTGCTGCTGTTGCCTTTGACCAGGATATACAAAATTTGTAGATGTCACCACCATCCTTAAGAGCATTCTCTAAGCTCTTTATTCCAATACTCACAATCTTCCTATCTTTAGAGATTAATTCTAATATTTCTAAAAATCTCTTATCCAAAAATTCCTTCCGGACCTTTTCTTCAGCAGATTTTTCTAGAGATTCAAAATGTGTACTAACACTGCTGACTAAGGTTTTGAGATTACCAGAAGAGGAGGCTGTGGGATCCTTTTGAAAGGATGGCATGATCTTTTCTAGCACTCCAGATGCTACCTCCATAAGCTCACAGTCTTCCATGTGAGATTTCAGCAGCTTCTCTTTGACTTTCTCATTTGCAAATGAGGCTATTTTCATTGTTTGCACCGGTGACAAAGAGTCAAAATCTAATGGTCCTTTGAGTAGGTCCGGTTCATCAATTTCTATAGTGGCTTTGCTCAAAAATTGTTGAACAGTTTGTGCAGTGTCTCTTGCCGGAGACAGATGTTTCTTTTCTTCTGCAGTCTGGGAACTGTCAACCTCTTTATCTTTCACCACTACTTCCTTCTCCTGTAATTTCTCTTCTTCTTTGGATCCAGAGACTGTAGGGGAAACCGGAGGAGAGATGCTAGCTTGTTCATAGGCCACTTCTTCTGGAGCAGAGGGTTCCAAGTCCTCAGCTGTTTCTGTACCTAAGTCCTCTACAACAGGAAGATTGAACCTTTTGAAGGCCTTCCGGAGGATCTCTTCTGTCTCTTGGGCCACTTTGTCAGTCTCACCAAGCATGAGTTGATTCATCCTGGCTTTACTTCTGAACTCATCTTTACAGTCCTTGAAGATTATGTTCATTGTCTTGGGATCAATTTGAGGATATAGCTGAATAGCTATCTGCTCTCGGATCTCAAGATCTTTTGCATGAGCATTGTTCTTTCTTATTTCTAATTCCTTTTCTAGGCTTTTAGGAATAAGAGATATGATCTCAATGAAAGCCTTATTGTATATGTTCAGATATTTGACTGTGGCTTCCTGCAGAGTCTTTTGGTCAGCCTCACTGAAGTCATCATAAAATTCAGTCATTGGTTGAAGGTTTCCATCCACCGTGACCGACTTGATTACATTCTCTAGAGACAGAGTGGGCTTTTCAACAGATACCTCTGCCATTTCATCCTTGTCTTGTCCTGAGGAGGGTTTACCGGATCCTTTCTTCTTCTGCTTCTTTATTTCTTTTACTCCCTCATCTGACTCTATTTCCTCTTCATCCTTTTGGCTTTTATAAGCCCTTGTGGCTTTTGTCTTGGATCTTTTACCGGATGCCTGGACTTCCGGTTTTGAACTTTTGGTTGAGGGAGGTGCAGATCTTTTTGATGATCTGGTCTGGGTGGGAGTTTCAACCGGAACACTTTCTTTACTTTTCTCTTCTTCCTCAGCCTTCCTCCTCTTTTCCCGGCTGGCATCAAGTGCCTCTTTTGAGATGCCTAGGCCTTGAGCAATATGCTCAACTTCTTTTCTTACCTTCCTCTTTATCTCCGGGTCCCTGAGTTCTACATGTATTTTTACACTCAGTTCCTCAAAGGTTCCGAACCTTTCTGCCTTAGGATCTTTGGGCTGGCTTAGCATGTGTTGAACATGCAGCTCTACTATCTGTTCATCCACTTCATACCCCATGGGCATGATCCAAACAGTCCTTGGCTCTACTGCCTCCATTAGACACTGATCTGTTTCAACCATGAAGCATACTGTGTCTTTGTACTTTTCTACAAGGGATTGGGGTATTCTTTCTCTTGCATGCATCATGCTTTGGAAGTTCTTGAAGTATCCCCATAGAGCTGTATTTCTTGCTTTGGCATCCCCAAGTTCATGCAAATAGTCTCTGATTTGGATGGCAACCGGTCTGTCATTTTGCCATACCCATCCACTGGATCCGGGAAGCTCATTCATGTAGTAAAAGAAGAGACAAAGGATCAGATTGCCATACTTGAAGGAGTTTTTCTTGTCCTTCTTGATCTTCTGCAGATTTTCAAAGAGTTGGTTCACAAGAAGCTCACACAAGTCATAGTCTGCATTCTCCTTTAACATTTGATAAGCTGTGTAGATTGCAGTTCCCGGTACTAAATTTTCCCTACTGGAATGATAGATTTTGTAACCAATTATCATAGCTGCAAATTTGACATCCGGTTCAGTGATGTCATCAACTGTCATAGCTCTCTTGTCAAACTTGGATCCGGTTGCATCACTAACTGTCTGATTTTTGACAGACTTGAGAACAGGTAAACCACCGGATGAGTGCAGACCGGTTACAGCCCTAATTGCATCTTTGGTGATCTTGAAGGGCTGGTTCAACCATAGGAAGTTGTCATGTACTCTACTTAGTACATACCGGACCCATTCATCTTCTTCAAAACAGGGGAAATGAATGCACTGTGCAAAGTGTTTGTCCTGGATGGCTTTATACTGAGGTTTGATCTCAAAGGAGTCATCTATCAATTGTTTGTGATAGATATCCATCAGTTTTGATTCTCCAAAGTCTTCAAGATTCGCATGGATGTAAACCCTAATATCTTCCGTATGCAATACACCATGAGGAACACTAGAGAAGGCTCCTAGTGGATCTACCTCCAATGATTTGTAAGGATGTTTCTTGAATGAGGGGCGAGGTCTATTAGAGATCTTAACTATATTTGGAGTAGCCATTCTTCAAAGATTTGCAGTGAGGTAATGAAAAACGGAGAATACCTTATGCGCCTTCGATTTGCACGGAGTGATTGGATTGATTTCTTTATACAATGACTTCGGCAGGAGATCCTTGGTGTGCTTGATGAATCTAGTTGCAGAGCTCCACTATTCGCTTCTTCTTGAGTGCAGAATGAGCAAATGACTTTTGAGAAATCCCTTATATTGCTCCGCGAACCCTAATATCTGTCTGCAATAAATGCTTCACCTACATTATTCCGGTTTGCCTTGTCTGGATAGCTTGGAGTATCCCGGATTAGTCCTGATCTGCGAATATCATCCGGATCTTTCAATCATGAATAAATCAGGGTAACATATTACAAGAACATCCCAAACACTCTGTCCAATCCGCAGAACAAGATAGTGCACTTCCGGATCTCTCCGGACCTTTTTGTAATCCTTTGTCATACCGGAGCATCTCCCTGATCAGGTCTTATTTGATCGATCACAGCTTCTTCATAACTCCATGCGGACCTCTGAAAACTTGACTGAAGCATCTCAAGACTCATATCTGTAAACCCTTTAATCCGCATCTTGTGCCACATCCGGCACCACTTGTTTGGCTGGGGGAACAGGATTTTCTTTGAGTCTCCCCCTGAGCCTGAGCTCACTTTTTAATTTCCGGAAGAAATATCAGCACCAGAGTCTGGTGCGGATCCAACCTCTACATTCTCTAAACTTTTCTTCACCCAAATCTTGCTCATCTGATTCCTAACTTCATCCGCATTCATCTTTTGTTTACCCTTGTCTTGATTCTGATTATACACCGGACCTCTTTTGTCCTGATTCTTGTTTCTGTAGACTTTAGCATTATGACTGGACCTATTGCAGATTTGGCAAATAACATTTCTTTGCATATTTGACTAATATCTTCTTGATCTGCATTGATTAGCCATATGACCTACTCTATTGCATGTAAAGCATCTACCTTTGAATGATTTGTTTACTTGCATAATTCTGCATTCATGGGATTTGTGTCCATACCTTTTGCAGTTGAAGCACTGTCCGGAGAAGGATGAATTAATCTGATTCATTCTCATTCTGCACTGATTAGCTTTGTGACCAAAGTGGTTGCAGCTGTGGCAGTATCCATTGAAGGATGGATATCTTTGAGCATTTGGCTGTCTTACCGGAGGTCTTCTAGGCCTGCTCCTTGGATTTTCTGATCCAAGATTCTTCTGACCGGATCCGGAGCTTTCTCCTTTCTCATATCCCAAACCATACTTGTCATCTGTCCTCTTTTGACTTCCAAGAAGAACTTCAAGTTGAGCAGAACTTATCTTGAATTTCTCTTTATATTCATTTGCTGTTTGAAGGTCTCTTTTGAGAGAGGCAATTTGATCCTCAAGTTTTTCTTCATTATCTTTGGCATCTTCAAGATCAGATTCAAGATGTCTGATAATCCTGTCCATCTGGTGGCATTCTTCTGATTTTTCTTTAAGAGATTGTCTTAGATTGTCTTCAGCCTTTCTTTTTTCTTCAATCTCTTGAGTAAACTTTATAGTTCCTGATTCCATTTCATGTCTTAACATAATGACTTCTTTTGATAACTTTTCACATAACTTGGTTTGCTCAGTCAATTCTTCATTTGTGTTGCTTTCTTCACTTTGTCTTGCCAACTGTTGGAGCAGCTCCTTTCTCTTTTTCATAGAGAGACTTAATTTGTCTTTTAATTCTCTCATGAATTCATCAGCCTGTTTGAGTCTTTCCTTTAATTCATTGACTTCAGAATTTGACTGTTCAAGATCCTCAAGAGCAGTCTTGAGTTGCTCCCTTAAACCATATGCATCCATTTGAACTCCCAGATCTTCCTCAAGCTGTTAGGCTCTATTAGGAGGAACTTAGCTCTGATACCAATTGTTGATAACTGAGAGGGGGGGTGAATCAGTTATCCTAATTATTTCCCTTATTGGAGTTTCTTATTAATTGATGCAGCATTGAATCAAACACAAAAACATTACCATGAAATAAGAAACACATAACACAGTATTTTTGACGTGGAAACCCTGTTAAGGGAGAAAACCACGGGGTGATTAACCCAAAATTATTCTCTGTTAGAATAATAGGAAATTACAAAATGGCACTTGCCAATTAGGGCTCACTGCCCGAGCACACTGCTCACAAGAGGCCCACTGCCTACAAGAAGACACACTGTCTACAAAGTGATAAGAATCACAGTCTTGAACTGATTGGAAGCATCTGCATATGCTAGAGTTCAGTTCCGGTTAGGCTCAGTACACTGATCTGCTGCACTTCATCTTTCCTCTGTTCTTTATTCTGCTATCCTTTCACATATCGGATCTTTCTTGCTACTTCTGCTCTGTTCTGTACTTCTTCGCATATATCTTCACACCATCACACCCTTCACAACTAAATCCATCCTCTATATATATCCGCACAAGTAATTTCATCACCTTTCTAGTCGGCATCCGGAACAGTCTAGTTTCTTACAAACTCTTGTTCTGTCGGCTGAATCCTTCCTCACCAAGCAATGCGGATCAAGCATATACTTGTAGATATCATTAATCATGTCGGCCAAACATGATTCATGCCTTCACAACCTCTATCATCAATAGTAACACATCCGGAAAGTAGTCTGATACTCTGTCAGTCAGTTCTTCCTCTGTTTTCACTGTCTCTCAGGAATCCGGTACTCAACTATTCATATCTTTTTCCTTGTCCATCACCGGAGGCTAAATCCTTGGAATATACCACTCAAGGTAGTCCTCTTGACTTTCCCAAATCCGCACTGCACCAAGACACTTCCTCTGAGAGATCTGGATCAATCTGTCGGACCTTGCCACATGCTTTGTTCTTGTTCACCGGACCACAACATTCTTTATTCTGACTTCCGGTAGAGACACATCATGACTTGTGGATATGTGGGATGACCTTTGTTGCCATCAATGACAACAACCATGAATCCATATAGTGTCTTTTGCCAACATCCTAATCATGTTCCTATCTGGACTTTGGTCCGCGTTAATAAATTGAGATGGTGTGAGAATATTGTTCCCAGTTAACATATCGTGTAACTAGGCTTGGCTAACCTGGTTGATCCTAGTGATTGCAGAGATCTTTGAAAGATTGAGGAAGCATGTTGTGGTGTGGAATATCATGTTTGAGTCCTAGCTAAGACATGGCATGATCTAGATTCCATTCTCTTTGCATGATGTTGCAATAGGTTAGGACCTATTTTGTAAATGTTTGTAATACCGACCTTGGAGATTGTTCCAATCTCTGATGCCGACCTTGATGATCTTACCAAGGTTGATGTAGTGTATAAATACTTGTAATTAAGTCATGGGAAAGGTGTCCTTGAGTGAAAATGAATATATATTAAGAAAGGTCCAAAGGCAGAGCAGAGGAGGGGCAGAGAAAAGAAGAGGAAGAGAAGAAAAGAGGAAGAGCAGAGCAAAGGAAAGGTAGCGCAGGAAATTATTATACTTTAGTTGCAAATAGTGAAAGGTGTTGATCGTGGCAGTGAATAGGGTTTAACATCCCTTAGGGTTTAACAACCCTTATTGTAATCTTGCTAGGTTTAGGGTTGTGGTAGTGAGCCTACTAGACCTAGTTGTTCTTCATGGCAGTAAGCCAGTATGTTTAGTCCCATGGGGTGACCAAGCCTGAACATCACTATTTCAAGATTGCAATATATATTAAGAGTTAATCATCTCTGTGATTTTTCCCCACCTTAGGGTTTCCATGTAAATCCGGTGTCTCTTGTGTTTGATGTTGTATCTGTGGTTAAGTTTCTAATTTCATGCTCTCATTGTAAATCATAATAATTGTGGATAAGTGATGAATGTTTGAATTGCAGAAAGTGCTTAAATTTTTTGACAACTAATTCACCCCCTCTCAGTTGTCCGACGCATATCAACAATTGGTATCAGAGCCAATTTCCTCTGAAGAAAGTTTAACAGCTTGAGGAAGATCTGAAATGTGTTACAAGAAGGAGGTGCCACATTTTGATGGAATGAATTATGTTCTCTAGAAGGCTCAGATGAAAATCCATCTTCTTTCTCTTGGTATCAAAGTTTGGAAAGTTGTAGAAACATAATACACCATACCTCAAAATAGTTTGACGACTAAAGATGAAATTAAAGAATATGAGATAGATATCAAGGCAATGGATGCTCTACTAAGCTCATTAACTGATTCAATATTGATGAAGTGGTGGATCTTGAAACTGCAAATAAGGTATGGGAAAAGTTGAAAAATCTATATGAAGGAGATGACTTTGTGAAGGAAGCCAAGTTGCAAAGTCTGAAAGTGAAATATGAAAGTTCTTGAAGATGAAAAATGATGAAAACATATCATCCTTTATGTAAAGAGTTGATGAACTTGTTACAGGGATAAAAGTCATAGGCAAAACTCTTGAAGAAAAGGAAATTGTCATGAAAATACTCAAATCTCTACCCAAGTCCTACTATCACAAGGTGGCTATGATTGAAGAATTCATGCAAGTAAAAATAGTTAATAGGGATCAGTTGCTTGGTAAGCTTACTACTTTTGAAATGAGGGAGTTAGATGATGCTCTGCCAAAAGTTGAGACTACCTTCAAAGCCAATACTCCTGAAAGTACTTCCAGATCAGATAAGTATAAGGTAGAATCCCATGATGAGATAGATGAAGTTGAAGCCAACTTTGTGGATAGGCTGCAAAGAGGATCTGGTAAGTATAAAGGAAAATTACCTTTCAAATGCTTTTCCTATGGTAAAGTAGGTCATTTTGCTTCCAGATGTCCTAAAAGAATTGAAATAAATAGAAGAAGATATGAGAACAGGCCTAGGACCCAAAAGAAGTGTTATTATGTTGAAGATTTTGATGATGATGAAGGAGTATCAGCTAATGGTGAACCAGATAATGCTAATCCCTCTATAAATGAATGCTTGTTCATTTCTATTAAGGAAAATCTTGTGTCTACTAATTCTTCTAGCTATATGAAGGAAGAAAAACCAGTGGAAAGTGCTTTGGCTGCTCAGGTCATTAAGGACAAAGATGAATGGGTCATTGATAGTGGTTTCTCTCACAACATGACTAGTGACAAAAGTAAGTTTGTAAGTTTGGAAAGATATGATGGTGGACTGGTTAGGTTTGGAGATGATACAGCTGGTAGGATTTGTGGAAAAGGATCTATTTCTTTTGATGGCAAGCATAATATTGAAGATGTCTTGTATGTGAAAGGATTAAAGCATAATCTTCTAAGTGTGGGTCAGATGTGTGAAAAGGGATACAACTTAAGCTTCAAGGACAATGGATGCAAGATTAGGGAAAGCTCCAAAATAGTCATTGCAACTGGTAAGAAGACCAGAGGTAATATCTATCACTTGAAAGGAACCGAGAACTATTGTTTGTTGACTCAGATTGATGAGAGTTGGTTATGGCATAGAAGGTTGTGTCACACAAATTTTGATAATATTATGAAGATAAGTACTGCACATATTGTTAGAGATTTGCCTAATCTTGTGAAGCCTACTAATCTGGTTTGCAAGGAGTGTCAATTTGGGAAACAGACAAGAACAAGTTTCAAAAGTAAGGATCAATCAATTGGAGGACTACTTGAACTAGTGCATACAGATTTGTGTGGACCTACCAGAGTAAGAAGTTTGCAAGGAGATAGGTATTTCATGCTGCTCATTGATGATTATTCTAGAATGACTTGGGTCACCTTTTTCAAAGAGAAAGCTGAAGCTCTAGATAAATTCAAGGCATTCAAGGCAATGGTTGAAAATGAGATGGATTTGAAAATCAAATGTTTGAGGTCAGATAGAGGAGGAGAATTCACATCAAATGAATTCAATTTCTTTTGTGAAGAACATGGAATAATGAGACAGCTATCTGCACCCAAAATGCCACAACAAAATGGAGTTATTGAAAGGAAAAATAGAACAGTTCAAGAAGCTGCTAGAACCATGATGAAGGAAGCTCATCTTCTGGAAGCATATTAGAGAGGCAATTCACACTGCAATATATATCCTAAACATAGTTCAAGTAAAAGGTAACAGTTTAAAGACTCCTTATGAATTGTGGCATGGTAGAGTTCATGTACTGTGAAATATTTCAAAGTGTTTGGCATCAAATGTTACATCAAAAGAGAAGAAGATTTAGGCAAGTTTGATGCTAGATGTGATGAAGGAATCTTCCTTGGTTACTCCACCAAGAGTAAAGCCTACCGGTGCTACAATAAGAGGCTAAATAAGATCATTGAAAGTGCAAATGTTAAAGTTGATGAGTGTAAGGAAAGGTTTTCAGAATCAAGTGGATATGAGTCAGATGATCTAGATGTTTCAAAAATGGTGTATCATAAAGACAGCACAAATGAAGAACAAGCTCCGGTAAGTGGTACCAAAACTCCAAGATATGTAAAAATCAAATCATAGGAAATAAGAGCAAAGGAATCTTAACCAGAAGAAAAGATGTAGAAGAACAAGTAAATTTCTGTCTGATTTCTAAGATTGAACCTAAAACTATGGATGAGGCTTGCAAAGATGAAAATTGGATAAAGGCTATGGAAGAAGAATTGATGCAGATAGAGAAGAATCAGACTTGGGATCTTGTTCCCAGACCAGTAGAAAAGAATGTAATTGGTACCAAGTGGGTCTTCAGAAACAAAATGAATGAGAATGGTGAGTGGTAAGAAACAAAGCAAGGTTGGTATGCAAAGGATATGCTCAAGTTGAAGGAATAGATTTTGAAGAAACTTTTTCTCTAGTAGAAAGGATTGAATCAATAAGGATGTTTCTCAATTTTGCAGCATACAAAGATTTCAAGGTTTATCAAATGGATGTAAAGTCCTTAAATGGAGAGTTGGAAGAGGAAGTCTATATTGAACAACCAGAAGGATTTAAATCATCAGAACAAGGGGACATGGTATGCAGATTGAAGAAAGCATTGTATGGATTAAAACAAACTCCTAGGGCATGGTATGCACGGTTGGACAGGTACCTGATACAAATAGGGTTTAGTAAAGGTATGATAGATAGTAATCTTTACTTCAAGATCAATGATGAACAAACCCTAATTGTTGTTGTTTTTGTTGATGACATTATTTTTCGAGGCAATGAAGGTATGTGCTCAGTTTTTGCTAGAGAAATGCAAAGTGAATTTGAAATATCTATGTTTGGAGAGATGAACTTCTTTTTAGGTCTACAAATAAGTCAATTAGATAAGGGTATCTTCATTTCTCAATCTAAGTATGTGAAAGAGTTGTTAAAGAAATTTGGGATGGAAGACTCTAAACCAGTATGCACACCTATGATAACTAGTTGTAAGTTGAGAAAAGATGATAACTCACCCATGACAGACTAGAAAAAGTATAGATATATGATTGGAGGATTACTTTATTTTACTCAAACTAGACCTGACATCATGCATGTAGTGTGTCTTGTGGCAAGATTTCAGGAAGAACCCAAGGAATCACATGTGATGGAAGTCAAGAGAATTCTGAGATATTTTAAAGACATAATAGATTATGGTTTGTGGTACCCCAGGGATAGTGACTTTTCTCTCATTGCATATACTGATGCAGATTGGGCTGAAGATGTGGATGACAGAAAAATCACAAGTGGAGGTGCATTCTTCTTGGGAAAAAGATTAGTATCTTGGTTAAACAAGAAACAAGATTCAATATCCTTGTCTACTGCAGAAGCAGAATACATTGCAGCAGCATGTAATTACACTCAAGTGTTTTGGATGAAGCAGACATTGAAAGACATTAGAGTTGTGTATGAAGATCCAATTACAATATTTTGTGACAATACAAGTGCCATCAACATATCAAAGAATTCAATGATGCATTCAAGGACAAAGCACATATCCATTAGGTATCATTTTTTGAGAGAAAAGGTGACAAAGAATGAAGTAAAGTTGGAGTATGTTTCTACCAAGGATCAGATTGCAGACATTTTTACCAAGCGTTTACCTAAGGATACTTTTGAGTATCTCAGAGAAAAGTTAGGGGTCATCACCCCTCCTGCTCTAAACTAAGATGCACAATAGTGCATCAGTCCGGAGGTGTTCAGATGTCTGGATTGATGCTTCTTAGGGCTACTTCTAAGGGGGAGTAGTCAGAGAGTTCAAAAGAGAGATTAGATCAAAGTAGAAGAGTGCAAGTATGTGCCCTTTGCCATTGATGTCAAAGGGGGAGAGAAGTCATTTGAAAAACTTAGAGTGCAGATGTGTAAGAGAAAGGGGGAGAATTTTGAGAAAGAAAGAGTGCAGGTGTGTAAAGAGAAAGGGGGAGAATTTTGAGAAAGAAAGAGTGCAGGTGTGTAAAGAGAAAAGGGGAGAATCTTGTCTTGATGGTTGTTGCGGTTTTTCACATCATATGTTGCCATCAATGACAAAGGGGGAAATTGTTGCAAGTATGTGCCTAATCGGTGTTGTCATTGATGTCAACATATTCTTGTTGTCATTGGTGTCAATTGTATCCTATTCCATTACTTGTTTAGATGACCTGTATGTTGAGGATATTGAGAAAATTAGCCTCTCCAGAAGAAACAAGTAAGCCATAGAGAAGTGCAATACAGACAATGAGTTGTATGCTAAAGAACAATCCAGTAAACTGCTTCGCATTTGTTCCTGCTTGAAGATAGTGGTCTGTACATTGGAAGTAAGTTAGAGGGATGGTTAAGGACGCTACATTTTGGGTCTGAGCAATCCACATGAAGATCTAAGTGAGTTGTGTTTACCAGAGTGAAACATGCATTTTTTTGTAAGTTCAGTTGAGACAGGAAGATAGTATTTGGCTCTGCATTCCTCTACAATAAAGTATTTTGCTCTGTGGTTCTAGAGGGAAGTCTGGGATAATGATAAGTGCCTACAGTTGCAATGGTTCATGGTTTGGTGGTCCGCAAGCTATCTTTCTTTTATGAGAGTTGAAGACGGTGAAGCTCATGTGTTCTAGTGAGAAGATTCCTCTGGATAAAGTGGTTAAGGTACGTGCGGTTGCTCCTGATGATTATAGTGTGCTTATGGATGTCTCCTCATCATGTTCCTATCTAGACTTTGGTCCGTGTTAAGAAATTGAGATGGTGTGAGAAGATTGTTCCTAGTTAACGTAGCTTGTAACCAGTCTTGGCCAACTTGGTTGATCCTAGTGATTGCGAAGATCTTTGAAAGATTAAGGAAGCATGTTGCGGCATGGAAGATTGTGTTTGAGTCCCAGCTAATGCATGGCATGATCCACATTTCATTTCCTTTGCATGATGTTGCAATAGGTCAAGACCTATTTTGTAAATGTTTGTAATACCAACCTTGGAGATTGTTCCAATGGTTGATGCCAACCTTGATGATCTTACCAAGGTTGATGCAGTGTATAAATACTTGTAATTGAGTCATAGAAAAGGTGTTCTTGAGTGAAAATGAATATATATTAAGAAAGACCTCCAAAGGCAGAGCAGAGGAGGGGTAGAGAAAAGAAGAGGAAGAGAATAAAAGAGGAAGAGCAGAGCAGAGGAAAGGCAAAGCAGGAAATTTCTATACTTCAGTTGCAAATAGTGAAAGGTGTTGATCATGGCAGTGAATAGGGTTTAACAACCCTTATTGTAATCTTGTTAGGTTTAGGGTTGTGGTAGTGATCCTGCTAGACCTAGTTGTTCTTCATGGTAGTAAGCCAATATGTTTAGGCCCATGGGGTGACCAAGCCCGAACATCACTATTTCAAGATTGCAATATATTTTGAGAGTTAATCCTCTCCGTGATTTTTCCCCACCTTGGGGTTTTCCATGTAAATATGGTGTCTCTTGTGTTTGATGTTGTATCTGTGGTTAAGTTTCTGATTTCATGCCCTCATTGTTAAATCATAATAATTGTGGATAAGTGATGAATGTTTGAATTGTAGAAAGTTTAAGTTTTGTGACAACTGATTCACGCCCCCCCCCTCTTAGTTGTCTGGCACATATCAACAATATTATTGTACATATTGTGTATTTGCATCCTTTGATAGAATTTAATTATTCTTTCATGTTGGGTCCCTCTTGTGTTTTCATTGAAGCTCCTACATCTTGGGTGGCTACTTCCATAGAAAAATCTTGCATGGTATATAGCATTCTATACCAACTCTTACAAGGATTGATTTCTGAGGTTTTAGATCTTGGATGAAAGGACTTTGGGATGTAGAACTTTTGGATGCCACATATTGTTTGTATTTTGGAATTGTATCAAGATTTAAATTTTGTTGATTTTTCAACTTTAGTTTCTTGTGGATTTTTTGTCCACTTTAGATTTTTTGACCTTATTTGAATTTTCAAAATCTTTTTTATGGGTTTCACACAAGGTGAAAACAATGCAAGCATAAGAACAACTTAATTATTAAAGTGGGATTATTTATCATATGAGCTCATGAATATACCCTAACTTAGTCATGAATAGTATTGGCCCATGATCTTAGAGCACTAACAAAAAATTCATATATATTTATTTGTGGCCTACTATTTTAGTTCAAAAGGTGTGTGGTGAGTAACTTCCCAAGATCAACCATTTACTGATGCATCATAAGGTATGAACAAGTGAAGGGTTCTCTAGCTAGTTTAAACAAGCATTTCTAAGGGATGTCCTCATTACACCTAAGAGTATATGCATCCAAAAAATTTAGAACAAGGTGTATGTCTAATGGCTTGGTGCAAGAAGGTAACCCACTCTCCTCTATCACTTTGCAATCTATAAAGTTTCTTACAAGCTTAGTCAAATGACAAATGTACCTCAAAGGGAGAATCTTTCAATTCTCTCCCTAATTTATATACCCCACTTGAAGCCATGCTTTTAATTCACCACTTGGTGATGAAATCTAAGCCAAGCTCACTAAAAATAAATTAAAAAAAGGACTAGTCACTTTTGATCTTCAAGATCATTGTATGACACGAAGAAAAAGCATATATGGAACTAGCCTTTTGGTAAATAAAAAGTGAATAGAGGGATGATTTTGATTCCCAAGGTCACCTTATGATTCAAGGGTAGAGAATACACACCCTTGAGTACACAAGTCAAGCAAACATGTTAATTCACCTTAACAAAACGATAAAAATAGACAAAAATCTTGAAAATTAATCCTTCATAAAATAGACTTACAACCACATATTAGTAGTTTAATGCCATATTTGATCTCTGAACAAGTTAACCTACAACAAAGGGTCAATAAACAACACTAATAATCAATAAAGACACCTACAATAATTAGAATTAGAAAGATAAGTCCAAGAACACAAGGAAATTTCTAATCAAAAGTGCATATGCTATTAAATAGAGAGAATATGCTACACAAGGTGTGTATATGTTGTTACACAAAGCATATGCACTAACAAAAAGACACACAAACAAACCCAAGAGTAGATGCATTATATAACAAAGCACATATATGCTATGAGAAGAGTGCATATGTTGTTCTACAATCTGAATATGCAAAATTATTAACAAAAAAAATCCAAAGAGGAGATACATTAAAAGAGAATTAAAATATGCTATGACAAATAAATGCATTCTAATTAACAGAGTGAGTACACTAAAATAGTATGGGAGAATCCCAAGAGCATGTATTCTATGAATTAGAGTGTATAAGATACAAGAAATTCATATACACCACTAAATAGACCTAGTGCACTTAAAGAAATTAAAAAAACCTAGAGGGTGCATATTCCATGAGGTACCGCATATACACCACAAGATGTGTAAATATGCTATAAAATAGGGTGCCTATGCTAAAATATCTTAGACAAACCCCAGAGGGCACATACACTGCATAATGTGCCTATATGCTATAAGGTGTGTAGATACACCACTACATAGAGCACTTGTGCCACTAACCAAGGTTAGAATTTTAGCCAAGACAAAGTGTAGATGCACTCAAAGTGTGCAGATAGGCCGAGACCAAAAATAGGTACATCCTTTCATAGAGTGAGTGTGTCAAACTATGAAAAATATCAAATGCATGTAAATAAAAACTTACAATTTAATCAATCAAAATGACTGTGTAAGCATGAAATTAGAGAGGGATGTGTTTCCACCAAGCGTGCCAAATTGTCTATGCTAAGATTTAAAACAAAATGGAAATAAAGAAATACAAACAAAAGAACCTAGTTTTAAGCCTAAAACACCTCCAATTGAGCTAAGGAATGTAAACAAATAGTGAAAAGAGAACAAGATTGTCACCAACACAAATCTTGATTCCTATAAGATATACTTAATATTACTATTGTTGAGAGGTGATGCAGTTGCTTGTTCCAGTATATGACCTTACAATGCATCCAATTCCAACTCTTTGAAATAGCCTAGGAGGTGAGAGATTTATAGATTTTGAATAAACATGATGGATGATAGGGATTTGATCTTGTGCAATAGATGAAGCCTGGAGTTGATTCATTTGCATGGGAGAATAAGAAACTTACAAGTGTAATCTTGATATTGATGCTCATAATTAGCAAAAAGATTGAAATAGATGGAGGGTGGAGTTTTTCTTTTTTTTAGTGGAGGGTGAGAAATGAAAATGTACCTTTTGGAGCCTTGTGCAAGGTTGACTTTGTTTATTTTAAATAAAGTGATGCAGGAATGTTCAAATGATTAACTAGTTGATTAAACCTGGTTTGTTTAGTTAACTAATGGTGAGAGAGGATTTTGGATAAATAAAATTAATATTATGTATCTATTTAGTTTTTGGAGGAATGTTGGGAGATTGATTGCTTTAATTAAATAAATGTGACTTATTCTATTAAGGTTGAGACTTTAGAAATATGCTAAATTAGTTAATTAATTAAATAAATATGTTTTATCTAATTAATTCAATGACGTAAGAGTGTGAGAGAGTTAGTTAGTGTAATGTTTGGACATGGTAAGATTTAGGTGTCTAGAATAGGGTAGGAGGAAAATGATGGAAGGTTGTCATTGATATCAAAAGGTGTAGCAAGGTTGACATGCTTCTTTGAGGTGCTTCATTATTGTCATTGAATCAGGTTTATCAAGGATGTGTTTGTTAGATCAGGATGCCTTGATATTCATTGTTAGATCAGATTTGTTAATGCAGGCCTCTTGGGATTTGAAATAGGATGATGTCAATTTGGAACAGGATGTTGTCATGTTTCAAAGACTATGTTCATGAAGTATTCATCATTTTTACAATAGTTAGGACATCAAGGAGTTGGTGATTGGTGTTGTCATGTTTCAATGATTTGGTCTTGGTCTTCATCATGTTTATGGTTGATGTTCTGTGGGTAGTTTAGTTTGGTCCTCATCATGTTGATGGTTGATTCTTTGTGATTTAGTTCATATTCAATATCTTAATGGTTTGTCTTCAACATGTTGATGCAATGTGTTCTCAAGATGCTTATGATTTGGTTTACAAGATGATCCTCATGATATGCCCTCATTATATGCCTCATAACATATTGTTTTCTAGGTGGATTAGGCTTGGTATGACAAAGTGATAGTTGTGTGGGTACCAAATGCAGAGGTGCAGGTGCATAGTTGTGTTGTTGTGAGGCAGTGTCATTGATAACATTGGTAACATGATTTTAGTTGTTTGTGCTCAAAGAAATGATGTTGAGATCAGGTTGTTCTTGACTAGGTTGTTGTAATCAAGAAGTGATGTTGTGTTTGGCATTTGATCTCATTCAGGACTTGTGTTTGGTAAACTCTATCACCAATTAATAAGGATAGTCAGATTGTCATACCAAGGTATGGAATGTTGCATCAGAGAAAAGCTTCAGTACAGAAATTTCATTTGATTACTTGGATCATCTTCAAGACACTCAAAATTATCAAAGGCACTTGGAATTGAACATATGTTTGTCACTTAGTATTTGCATGCATTAAGGGTCTTAGATTTGCAAAGTTTACATCAAAGTACTATCAGTTAGTGTCATCAGATGATCTTGTTACAGGTGTTGTCATCAAAAAGAATGGTTTTGGAGTCTTCAATATCATTCCATAAATTGATCATCTGCAAGCTTATGTGAACCTAATTGAAGTTGGTTTTTGAAGGTGCTTTGTTTAGCTTTTGTGAAGTTCTTTAAAGTCTCTATTGAACTCTCTGCAACAATGTCATTCTTGACTCTGAGGTATATTTGAAATATCTGAGGTTATTGTTGAAGCCTTATTTCTAAAAGTCTTAGTGCTTTAAAGAATATTAAAACCCTAAATCCATAATACCATCTTTAATAGCCTTCTTTGTCCGTCATATGATAAAAAGTACTTTTTGTCTATTAAGATGTTGACATGTGATCACATGTCATGCCACTTAAGGCAACCTGCTAAAGGGGTATTAACGTGTTGTGACAACCGCCCTTCCACTTGCTATTACCGATACTTTCAGTCTTTCCCTTATGCGATGGGCACCAAAAGCATAATCGAGGGCTCTCTTTAAATGATTGATGAGTGCGCACTATTACATCAATGGTTTATATTTGAATCTTGGACTCTACTCCTCCAACATGCACTTTGACATGCATTTGAACATCTTTCTATATGACGGCATAAAATAAGGCCTTTTTAAGGCTATTTTTAGTATGTTTGAAGGCAAACTCGCTTGGATTTTGAAAACCTCTAATTTTTAGGAGAATCTTTCTATTTTTATGCTCCTCACTCATGTATTGAAAATAAAGGAGTTTATTTTTTTTAAAGAGGGAAAATTTCTTTATGGAGATATTATTTTAAGGACTTTCTATTTTCTTTTCTTATCTTCATGCAGAAGGTTTTTGAGAAGGGGATTCGAAGATGAAATAATATTATTTCATGTCAAGACAATCTGATTTAATGATTTATTTTTGAAGATTAATTTTTTCATATTGGAGATTGTAGAAGATTTGTTTTTGAAAGGGGAAAAGAAGAGGAATATGAATGGTTATGATATGATCTTATTTCTGTAGGTGCTTTGTGATAGATATTTTTGCAGGAATGATATATGTATTAGAAGATATGTTTTGGAAGAAAATGATGTTATGAGATGTGTGGTTTTTGAAGAGAAAAATAGAAGGGGAAGAGAGAATGTTTTGTCTGAGAATTGAGAAGTATATGAGATGATATTATAGGTGATTCAAGTACATTAAGAAGACATTATGGAGCACATATGCAGAGCAAATTGATTTCTAGATTAAGAAAGAATGAAATGTGGCTATGAGTATTGTATCGAAATAGAGAAACCCTCTAAATTTTTATTAATCTGAAGTTGTATATTTTTCCAGTGAGGTATATTGTAGCCAGTGAGGCATATTGTAGCCAGTGAGGCTTGCATGGTCAATGAGACCTATTTATTAGCTAGTGAGGCTCTGTAATTGGTGATTTTCATGATTAAGTTAGTGAGGTAGTTTAGAGTGGTTTTTCATCCCTATGAGGGTTTTCCACTCATGAAAAACTTGTGTTATGGTTCATGGTGTTTGCCTCTATGTGTGTGTATCCTAATGTTTTGCTCATAAGGTCCCATTCACACTATTCATCATCATACTTCTGCATATGTGTTTGACAGATTATTGATGTCTCTTTTATTCTTTGTCTTGTAAATTAAAAGGTGCAAAAAGATTTTAAGGATTATACAACACTGATTCACCCCCCCTCTCAATGTTGTCCTATACTCCAACAGAAAACACTAAGCTCCCAAAGTGACCATGGCTTGGAGGAGTTTCAAGGTTGTCACCTCATATGAGCGATGACAGAAGTGGGGCAACCTACACCCATTAATTCATGGGAAGTAGGAGGTGTACTTGATGGTATCATTCCACCAATAAATCCAACCTAGCTATTGCAAGGGATGGGTTTCTAGATTCTAGACACATCAAATATTATCCTAAGTGGCCTAATGAGTCAACAATGACCTATTTAGAAAAGAATGAGTCTTCTTAGCCTTGGGTTTAGAAAATTTCCATCCAATGCAAAATAGTATGGAAAAGTATTTTGAAAGGACAATGTTTCGAAAAGGCTTCAATAGAAAGGAAAAATAGTAGACAAATGAAAAGAAACATTGAACTGACACAATAGCTTTATTAAGTTGTTTATAAACTCTATCAAGTACATCATTGAGGTTGTTCCATATGTACCATGTCATATGATCATAGTGGTATCCAAGATTGGGATCAAGGATCTCTAATTTATTATATATGTAGTAGCAAGCCTCCTTTCAACAACTATCCACCTCATATGAAAGGTATATCACATTTATCACAATCTATTTTAATTATATTAAAATATCTAGACAGAGTCCAAGTGGTGGTAGGCATTGAGTCAACAATTCATCTCTAGAGTAGAGATCATTCAACAACATCACTAGAGGCATAAGCATTAGTTACTCTGGTAGGGTGAAAGTTCAAAGTTGTGTCACACCTTTATAAAGGAAACGGCCAACACTAATCTAACTTTTTAACTTGAATCACTACAAAATGAAATATATATGGGTATATACAAAAGGATGAGGGACCAAAAAGTTGCCACATTACTTTTTGGTCCCATAAAAGTCATAACGCGCTTAAGTTATGGCTTGGTATTACCAAGCCTATACCAAACCATAACGTACTCACGGTTTACAAACGTAAATCTCTCTCTCTCTCTCTCTCTCTCTCTCTCTCTCTCTCTCTCTCTCTCTCTCTCTCTCTCTCTCTCTCTCTCTCTCTCTCTCTCTCTCTCTCTCTCTCTCTCTCTCCCCCCTAAACCCTAAACCCTAAACTTCTAAACCCTAACCCATAAACCTTAAACTTGAGCAACCCTAAACCCTATAACCCTAATTAATGCCCCTAAACTGTAAACCTTAACCCCTAACCCCTAAAACCTAAACCTAAGAAACCCTAAACCTCTATCTCCCTATCTCTCCCCTATCTCCCTATCCCTCTCTCTCTCTCTCTCACCTCTCTACCTCCCTCTCCTCCCCTCTTTACTTGCTACCCTCTCTCTCTCTCTCACCTATCAACCTCCTAGTTTTCCTTTTCCTTTCCAATTTCCCTTTAGATCCCACAAAATTTTCCCTATTTTACTATTTTCCACCTCTCCTCTCATCATTCTTCCCATCCAATAAACTTTCATGTTATCTTATTTCCATTTCATCCTCCCAATTTATATCCTCATCCCTCTTTGCATGTCCTAGTTTTCTTGTTTCCATTTTCTTTGTCGTTAAGAGAGAGGGAGAGGGAGAGGGAGGGAGAGGGAGAGGGGGGGAGATGGAGGAGAGAGAGAGGGGAGAGATAGGGAGATAGAGAGATAGAGATAGAGAGTCCTAGTTTTCTTGTTTCTATTTCCTTTATCGATAAGGGAGAGGGAGAGATAGGGAGATAGAGGAATTATATGGGAGAGAGAGGCAATAGATAGAGAGATAGGGAGAGATGAGATAGATAGGGAGAGATAGAGGACATAAAGGGGAGAAATAGGGAGATAGAAAGTGAGCGAGATGTCTAGAGAGATAGGGAGAGAGATTGAGAGGTACAGGGATGATAGAGAGAAGGTGATAAGGGAGAGATAGGGAGATAGAGGTTTAGGGTTTATGGGTTAGGGATTAGGGGCATTATTTAGGGTTTAGGGTTTTTTAGAGAGAGAGATTTTTACATGCAACCCTAAACCCCTAAACCCTAAATAATGCCCCTAAACCCGAGCAACCCTAAATAATGCCCCTAACCCCTAACTCCTAAACCATAAAAACAAAAAATCCTAAACCTTTATATCCCTATCTCTATCATCCCTCAACCTCTGAATCTCTCTCCCTATCTCTCTGGACATATCACTCACTCTTTATCTCCCTATCTCTCCCCTCTGTCTCCTCTATTTCTCCCTATCTATCTCCTCTCTCTCTAACTATATGTCTCTCCCTATCTCTTGCCTCTCTCTCCCCTATCATTCCTCTATCTCCCTATCTCTCCCCTCTATATCTCCCTCTCCCTTATCAATGAAGGAAATGGAAATAAGAAAACTAGAGTAGAGAGGGAGAGATATTGGGGAGAGATAGGGAGATAGACGAATGATAGGGGAGAGAGAGGAAAGAGATAGGGAGAGATAGATAGGTAGAGAGAGAGGAGACAGAGAGGAGAGATAGGGAGATAGAGAGTGAGTGAGATGTCTAGAGAGATAGGGAGAGAGATTGAGAGGTAGAGGGTCCAAAGAGATAGGGAGAGATATTGAGAGGTAGAGGGATGATAGAGAGAGGGAGATAAGTTAGAGATAGGGAAATAGAGGTTTAGGGGTTAGGGGTTAGGGATTAGGAGAATTATTTAGGGTTTAGGGGTTTATAGAGAGAGAGACTACTTTTGACATGCAACCCTAAACCCTAAATAATGCCTCTAAATGCTAACCCCTAACCCCTAAACCCTAAACCCTAACTAATTACCCTAATCCCTAAGCCCTAACCCCTAAACCCCAAACCCCTAAACCCTAAACATTGAACCCAAGAAACCCTAAACCTCTAAACCCTAAATAATGCCCCTAAACCCTAACCCCTAAGTTCCCCTAAACCATAAACCCTAAACCCTAAATAATTCCCCTAGAAGCCCTAAGTCTTAACCCCTAAACCATGAACCCCAAACCCCTAAACACTAAACCAGAGAAACCCTAAACCCTCTAAACCCTAAATAATGCCCCTAAACCCTAACCCCTAACCCCTAAACCATAAATCATAAACCCTAAATAATAACCCTAACCCCTGACCCCTAAACCCCAAACCCCTAAACACTAAACACTAAACCCAGGCAACCCTAAACCTCTGTCTCCCTATCTCTATTATCGCTTTACCTCTCAATCTATCTCCCTATGTCTCTGGTCATGTCTCTCACTCTCTATATCCCTATCTCTCCCCTCAGTCTCCTCTATATCTCCCTATGGATCCTCTCTCTCTAAACCCTAAACCCTAAACCTCTAAACCTTAACCCCTAAACCCCTAAACCCTAAACCCCAAACCCCTATACCCTAAACCCTAAACCCAAGAAAACCTAAACATATATCTCCCTATATCTCCCCCTATCTCCCTATCACCATCATCTATCTATCTCTCAATCTCTCTCCCTATGTCTCTAGCCATGTCCCTTACTCTCTTTCTCCCTATCTCTCCCCTTAGTCTCCTCTATATCTCCCTATTGGTCCTCTATCTCTCTCTAAACCCTAAACCCTAAACCTCTAAACCTTAACCCCAAAACAATAAACCCTAAACCCTAAATAATGCCCCAAACCCCTAAACTGCAAACCCGAGAAACCCTAAACTCCTAAACCCTAAACCCCAAATCCCTAAACCTTAAACCCCAAATCTCTAAACCCTAAACCCAAGCAACCCTAAACCTCTATCTCCCTATCTCTATCATCACTCTACCTCTCAATCTCTCTCCCTATGTCCCTAGACATGTCCCTCACTCTATATCTCCTATCTCTCCCCTCTATCTCCTCTATCTCTCCCAATCTCTATCGATCCCCTCTCTCTATCTCTCTCTAAACCCTAAACCCTAAACCCATAAACCCTAAATAATTCCCCTAAACCCTAACCTCTCTCTCTCTCTCTCTCTCTCTCTCTCTCTCTCTCTCTCTCTCTCTCTCTCTCTCTCTCTCTCTCTCTCTCTCTCTCTCTCTCTCTCTCTCTCTCTCTCTCTCTCTCTCTCTCTCTCTCTCTCTCTCTCTCTCTCTCTCTCTCTCTCTCTCTCTCTCTCTCTCTCTCTCTCTCTCTCCTAAACCCTAACCCCTAACCCCTAACTCCTAAACCCTAAACCCAAGCAACCCTAAACCTCTATCTCCCTATCTCTTCCCAATCTCCATATCTCTATCATCCCTCTACCTCTGAGTCTCTCTACCTATGTCTGTAAGGATACTTGAACCCTATTTATTAATTATGATATTTTATTGAGAATGATTAATTAACAGCATTGTTTCGAAATAATTATTTAGATGATTTAATATTGTTTTCAAAAGAAAATCATACATTGTCATTTTATGCTTTTATATATTATAAAGAATTATTTTATTCAATGCCACTTGTAGGAAATGGTAGTTATGTAATTGAAGAAAGAATTTTAGAATTAAATTATTTTTCACAATTATTCTAATCTATTTTTAGTTTATAAGAAAATGGGTGACCAGATTGGCATATGAAGAGTCATCCTCTTGGAAGACAAAGAGTTAAGATGTTTAGTTTTTTAAAAGATCAAGAAATATATGAGGTGAGAAAGAAAGATACATTGGAAAAAAAAAATATTGATATGACAGGGAATAAAATGAAGGGCTTTGGATTTTTCAGAAGAAAAAGACTTGGGGAAAAATGGATGCGAGCTGAGAAATTTTGGTGAAGATTGGATCAGTAGTAATATTCTAGGTATGCACTGAGTTATGGAATTAATTTGTTGTTTGAAATAAATTTCTGTAATATGCAAGATTTATGTTATTTTGTGAGTTCTCTTCTGCATATTCCATTCATTTTTACATTCCTTAGGATCACTTTATTGAAACCAATATCCAATCATATATCAAGATGTTAATTCAACCAGTCTGAAGATTCTAAACCCTAGTCTGTTGCGTCAATAATAACTTTATTTTTACAAACTGGGTTTCTCTACAATTTTTATATAAGGTACATCACGTAGTTATTGAAATCATATCTCGAAATAAGCCTTACCCAGTTTGTCATTATGGAGATATGTAATGTTTAGTGACTGTCTATTTCTTACCCATTTCCTCTCTGTTAAAATAGTCTATTGCATCACCAATAAATCTATATTTTCACATTGGGTTTTCTCTAAAACTTTTATATAAGGTGCACCACCTAGTTATGTAACTCATATCCAAAACTTAGCATTACCCAGTTTGTCAATTTGGAGATATGTATCAATTGGTTACGACCATTCCTATGCCCTCTTTGTTGTTGCTATCAAATCTACAAATCCTTTACTCTTTTCCTCTAAAACCTAACATATCCGTGATGCTTGAATTCTTCTCAGGACAATAGTGTTCAGGTTAAAACATATATATATATATATATATATATATATATATATATATATATATATCCTCACACAGGCCATACGGATGGTATAATATAATACTTGCCTTTTGATTATCTTACCAAATCCATATCTTAGGAATTATCTTGTTATTTTGAGTTAATATTTGGCACGGAGAAAGTTTAGGAAATGGAATTGTTTTTAGGAAGTTTTGTATTATTTCATCAAATTACTTCCTTATTAGTTTGTATTAATAGATGTTATTGACAGGATGATTTAATTGATTTAGAAAATGGTATCATATGTGGCTTTTATTAAATGGTTTAATTTAAACTGTAGTTGTTACAATTATAGCAAAGGGTTGAAATCAGGGAATCATGTTATCTTATGATAAATGTATTAATAATATGAATTTTTGATGGAAAATCATATGTATGCATGTTTTAATGAGTTTATAAATACATAGATATGTATGTATGTATATAAGATCCAGTAATATGGAATGTGTATTGCATTTCAACTGGATTAGGGTGATGAGCTTAATTGAACATAGAGTTGAAGTATCATTGTTACCATTCCTTAGGAAGTATTTCAAGTGCTCGCAATTTAGTCATATAGTAAGTTATTTGAGATCTTGAGAGTACTTACAAGGTAGTTAATCTTATACCTAGGTCTCCAATTATTTATCTTTGCCACCTAGTAATGAAGTACTCATTTGTTCTTAGATTTTGACCTAGAGTGGTAATGAGGTTATTGATTTTAACTAGAAGATCCATCCTTAGTTGATCTTGTAAATTGACTCTAGACTTGGATAACAAACAAAATCAATATCT
Organism: Cunninghamia lanceolata; assembly: GCA_027924645.1. NCBI lineage: Eukaryota > Viridiplantae > Streptophyta > Pinopsida > Cupressales > Cupressaceae > Cunninghamia > Cunninghamia lanceolata. The sequence goes on from BSBN01001350.1 coordinate 2,036,248, forward strand.
CTTTTAAAACTTATTGTGTTAGATACACAACATAGCTACTATTGCGTTAGTTGAGAAATACCTAAATAGTCTCATAACATGATTATATAAAACTTGGGATTGTAGAAATAACTATATTATCTTTCCCTAGCATATATTATGTGGAAATACTAAAATTGATAAGACTAGCATTACGTTAGCTTTGAACCTTATTTTTTTTGAAGTGAAATAGCAAATCTAATTTCTATGGTAGTGTCTAAATTATATGAAATATCATCCGAGATGAAGTTTATCTATTTTATCACTAGTTGAGATTGGTCTTCATTGTATATATGTGATTACACATTAGATGATGTATGGGTATCTATGTCATTGCATGATGCATCTTTGATTGTTTCATGTATAATGCATTTGTATGTTGCTTCTCTACTATTTATTCTTATGTATGCCTTCATTCATTTTCTTTTGAAAACTATTTAGTACTTGAATTTTGATTAACCAACACCTTAGAAGAAAACCTATCTATGCATAAACTAATGGAGCATATTTTAGGTATTTCATGTGTTTTTACTCTTCTATTCTTTTGTTAAATGTAATAATTATCTTTATACCAAGAAATTATCACTGATAGTTTTATCTTGTTGAATAGCTATTTTTATCGTAAAATTGAAGATTGTGGCTATATTATTTGCTTTAGACTAAGTGAGTACTTCATTTGGGATTCTATTGTTTGAAATAATTTATTTGTCATGTTCTTAGAAGTCGGTTTAATTCTTGCAATACATTTTATATGGGATCAAACTCTAAGTTGTTTGTTTAGCTTTTAGGATACTTTCAAAATTATAATACTATTAATTAGAATTATATTAGAAAACTAAATCTTTAATGGCTTGTCTAGAATCTTTATATATTTAGAAATAAATGGAATTTGATTTATTTAGTAAAAGTAATTTATATATTATTTGATTAAGAGAACTTTAACTCGATAATTTTAACTAAAAGGATTTATTGCTATGTTGATCAAAGCTCTTTTAAATTATCATTCATACTCTATATTTCATTATGTTTTGGTTAAGAATATTCTCTTATCATGTTAGCCAAGTTAGAAATATGGTTTTGCCTATAACAAGAATATATTGAGTTACCCTACCGAAAAGTTGATCATATTTATTTTCTCCTAAATTATCTATATTATAGATCTTTTGATATGATTGTCATTTTGATAATTGAATGAAAGTATATTAATTGGTTACGTAATATTTAAGTAAATGATTAGTTGGGAAGAATATGCTTTCTTAGAGTAATGAATCTCTTTTCTTATATGCTTTCTTAGTTAAAATTAGAAATGTGGTTAGAAAATGATTTATGATCTTAGATCTTAGTTCTTGGTAAAAAAAATCATGTTTCAGTCATTATAGAATTGAGATAACCTAAATGAATGATTTCTATGTTATGTAAAGAATATATGTGTTGGCTTTAAATGGAAAAAGTACCCATTATTAAACAATATACTTGTGTTGTTTCAATAGAATTAAGTGAGGTAATTTGATGATATTTATTAGAAATAGAAGAAGTTTGAATCTTTTCCTTAATTGTGTGAGATTGACTGAGTGATGAATGATGTTTATGACTAGTTAAAGTCTTGTCTTCTAAATTGGTGAATTACCATGAAAGATCATTGTAGATGGCTTCATAAATGATGTATGAGTGTACTCATGATGAGTGAATACTTCTTGAGAATAAATATGTCTTATTTCACATGTGGCAACCTTCTTGCGATCTCGCATGCATCTTTAGAAATTGTGTAAAAATATTGTCTATTTTCTACATTCTATATGATGTGTTGAGATAGAGAATGGTTAGAATGTTTTTGTTGTTGTTATAACTTCCTTATTTTACCCCTGTAGGGATTACTCATAAATATAAATATTGTGTGTACTCTCTAAAACTTGAATGATACTCTAGAAAATATTATTCATGATGAACTAGATTCCTTATGAGTTATTGTATCTAAGTCAACCTTATGGTTGCAAGACTAGTTGCTTGAACTACAAAGTCTTTGCGCTACGCGTACGTAGGCAAGGCCATCAAGAGCCCCCGAGACATTAGGTCTGGCCCTTAGGGCTTTTAGTATCGTCATCTTGTATAATTGATATCTATTATGTATAATTATTGACTTGTAGAACTAATGTTTACATTTAGTTGTGGAGTTTCAGGTATGTTAACCGTGCAAGGTAGCCAAGAAAGTATTTTCCCACTTTGTGAATGGATGATCATATGGCATTTATGGTGAATGTGTATAATTGTATAAGAAATATTCATAATCTTAAATTTTTTTTATGATGAATGATATAAAAATTATTCTTTATAGGAAGTTTATTAAGTTAGATTAAGTTAATTTTCTCCTGTCATCGTATTTCTTGCATTGTTTCTTACTAATTTAATTTATTATCGTTATTTATTGATATTTTCATGGGTAGGCATTACATAGGTATTAGACCACCAGGTTGCAACACTTGGGAGCTTTGGGGTAATAGTATTAGTAATGTAAACCTATTTTTTTGGGTCTCACCGTGGTAAGTAGAGGTAAATTTTGATTGAATAACTATATGGAATGAATGATGATACTAGGACAAACTTTTGTGTATGGCTGGTTGCTTGGGAGTTTGGAGATATTATGGGAGTTGGGTGGATGGTTGGTTGGTTGTGGTTTGGGAGCTATGGTTTGGGAGCTATGTTGTGATTTGGGAGCTATAGAAAGGGAGCTACAAGGACTTATGCCCCTTTGGAGATACTCATGGTGTTGTTGTTGGTGTTGGTGTTATGGTTGGTTGTGGTTTGGGAGCTACGGTTTGGGAGCTACATTGTGATTTGGGAGCTACAGAAAGGGAGCTACGAGGACCTATGCCCCTTTAGGGATATTCATGATGTTGGTGTTGGTGCTGTGGTTGTTGGAGTTGTGTGTTATGGGAGCTACTATTGTATGGGAGTTGTGTGTTATGGGAGCTACTGTTGATGGGAGTTGTGTGTTATGGGACCTACAGTTGTATGGGAGTTGTGTGTTATGGGAGCTACTGTTGATGGGAGTTGTGTGTTATGGTAGCTACTATTGTATGGGAGTTGTGTGTTATGGGAGTTACTATTATATGAAAGTTGTGTATTATGGGAGCTACTAGTGTATGGGAGCTACTATGGTGTTATGGGAGTTAGTGTTGTATGGGAGCTATTATTGTATTAAGGGAGCTACAATTGTGATAATGGAGCTACTTTTGTGAAAAAATGAGTTTTCTAAATTGTGATTATTCATAATTGTTGAATGTTCATAATTGCATAAATTTCATGATCAATTCCTTTTGTGGTATTTGATATGGCTATCCTAAGTTGTGTGAGATATGTGCATTATGATATGATAATCTATTAATGAGCTCTATGTGGTTTGAGACCACCACATTCCCCTCCTCCCCTTAGGTGGCTCATTTGAAGTCACATCATGATTGTGATGTAAAGTTTTATGAAAATTTTTGAAATTTTTATTTTGTTATTTTCTCCCTTGTTTTAGTAAGCCAACAATTTTAAAAATTTCTTTAAGATATTTGGTTGATCATAATTACAAATTATCCTTTTGCCTGAAGGACTATTTTATTAAGGTTTTTGGTTTTAATTTGAACTGTTGTTTTGACTTCCGCTATTTAATTTGATTTTATATGAAATTTTATTTATTGATTTAATTTGAAATTTTACTCATTGGAAACTTTTTATTTGAGGCTTCATCACAATTTGTTGCTGCTGGCTTGTGTGGAGAAATGTGAATTGTGTAGATTGCCAAGAGAGGTCCTTGGCAGATTGTATAGGGGAGTAGATGGTTTGGGGAATGTTTATTGTGAAATTATGTAATATAGATATAGTTCTATTTGGCACTAATCATCTTCATTGGAAGTATACATGATGTATTATGTACAAAATTGATATCTGTGATGATTAAATGTTAAAGAGTTGTTATGAAAGAATATGTTGCAATGAATTTGATTAGCAATAATATATTGATGATATAAACATGCTCCTTGGTTAAGTAATGATGTTGTTGATTTTACAAAATTCTAATGGGTAGAATGGTACACCTAAAATTTGAATGATAGAATTGATAATTCTTGTTGTTTATAGTAACTGTGGAAATTGCTTATGGACAAAAGATGATCTAGTGAGTTCTGGTTTCTATTGCACTTTGTATTGTGTTTGATTTCTAAATGGAGCATTGTCATATCGATTACTTTGTTTTAATAATGTATAGATGAATTCTTCCAATGAAATCTAACTTTTGTTGGATGTGTTGAAGTACGGAAATATTCATTCCTCTTGATGACTTCTAGGAGGAAGTCCATTCTTAGGGGGGAAGAATGTAAGAATACCTAAACCCTATTTATTATTTATGATATTTTATTGAGAATAATTAATTAACTACATTGTTTCGAAATAATTATTTAGATGATTTAATATTATTTTCAAGAGAAAATCATACATTGTCATTTTATGCTTTTATATTTTATAAAGAATTATTTTATTCTATGCCACTTGCAAGAAATGGCAATTATGTAATTCAAGAAAGAATTTTAGAAATTAAATTATGTTTTAGTATTATTCTAATCTATTTTTAGTTTATAAGAAAATGGGTGTAATGCCCCCTCGTTTTTGGCTTGTGATAGTTGTTAGTTCTACATTACTCTTTGTTGATCTGAGACAGTCGTTAGTTCTTCCATTGCTTATTGACAGTTCTGAGACACTTGGATTAGTAGGTTTATAGTTTATGTTTGTTTTGATCATGATGGGCTATGTTCGACTAATATGGTTTTGACATGTGCTATGAGTTCATGATGACATTATTATTATTCCAATTATGATGAGTTTGACATGTTTAGTAATGGTTTAATATTATCATGTTTTATTTGATCTATTGATATCTAAATTCAAATAAAGTGGATTATAGTTGTGTTTCAAAAGCAGGGACGGTGTAGTACTACTCATTTTGAGCACCCTACTACGCCATGATTCTCTGACTCTGTGTGTGTAGACATTTATATACTTGATCATATTCAACCTATTATTCTGATGCAGGCTGTAGGTATCGAGCCTTGACTCCACCTGGTATTGCAGGTTTGAGCGGGCTCTTGCACCAATGGATATAAGTAATGGGAGATAACATGAGAAATATTCCACTAGGTCAGTCCTAGCATTTGGTTGTGGTCATGTGTCATGATGTTACGCTTGGTCCTTGCCTCATGTTGTTGGTCGTCATGTGTTGTGAAGTATTGTCGAGTGCTATTTTAGTTGTGCCTATATGTAGTTTGGTAATACTTTAATGAATTATTATTAAAATAATACTATTTTTTTATATGTTTTATTGGTTAGTATTTTGTTTAGCCTAGAACTTGAAATAACACTTTAGTAAAATTTTAAAAATAGATTAAAATTAATCAATTTGCTAATTTAAGATTATTGTGTCATAAGTTGTTGGTTCGGGTAATGAGTATATAGTTGATTAAAGAATATTATTAGTAAAGAATTTATGGTGGTGAGTTGTCGAATGTGAATTCTCAGATTTGTGAAATCTCTATTATTAGTAAAATTTTAAAATTTCCAGAGGAGTGGGGATTTTGGTAACGAATGCATGTTGTGGCTATGGGTTTTAATGGTACCCAGGGGTTGTTGTGAGGGGGGAGAAAAAAAATAGAAATTTAGGGAAAAACAAAGCATTGGATGTGAGAAACAGAGAAGATCTGAAGGGGACTGAAATTCAAGTATGATTTTGTTGACTCTCTATGTGTGGAATTTGTATTTCTGTAGTTGGAATTTAAATTTTATTGTAGTATGATTGTTCTGTGCTTGAGTGTGAAATTTGCAATCTGTGGCTTGGAATTTAAATCTCATTGTAGCTTGAATCGTTCTGTGCATTGTGTGTTCGAATGTAGTTGCCTGACCACACCTTCATCTTGGGAGTTGCACTTTGATGTCGTCAATGTTTTACCTCTGTTGCTATTTCCAAATTTACTCTTTTGTTGGTTTACTCTTTGGTTAAAACCTTCTTGGAATCTTGGAGTCCAATCATTTGTAAAATCTTGCAAAGTGACCCAAATTAGAAAGGAAATAACCCATATGTATCATTCTTCTAGTTCTTACCTCATTCCTTAGTTACTCTCCGTGTCGTAGTAAGGCCTCATCCAACCTTGTTTCTCAGAATTTTTTTACCAAGATTTGAAGCTATGGCTTTATTCCTTAGAAAACAATTTAACCATATGGTAAATTACACAAATTGTGTTACCTTAGAAATAGAAGTCTCTGAATGTATGAATATGCTATTGTAGATTGAGAAAAAAACTCAGTTTTGCCTTTGACCGTACGGCATAGGAGAACCCCATCTTTATTTTCCTTGTGGTTAAAATTTTTACTCACTTTCCTCTGTGTCAGACCTAGACCGTGTGGCTTTGGAGAAATCTGGTGCAATTTTCTTTTGAAGTTTTTCTACCCTCTCTGGGACGTCGTACGGCCGCTGTACGACCCTCTCATTGCCTTCTTTTGAATGAAATTTTATGTTTCTTAATTTTCCTTTAGCTTGCAACTTCTATGGATTATTTGGGTTCCTCCTTGTCTTCTTTGTATCTTGTTTTGTGCCTGAAATTTATTTAATGAAAATAATATGATTGAAATCTTGAATCTTACCTATGATATATATGTTTTCCTCTAAAGCTTGAGTCAGTTCTCCTTTGCCAATCCATTAAAATGCTCCGGTTATTCTCTGTCTTGACCTCAGATGAATTTTCATTCCCATACCTCAAACATTTCTTTTAATTTTTCCAAATGAAAATGGTGGAATGTGCTTCTTCTACAACCAAAATTTCAATTTGAGCTCATAGAAAAGTTAATCGTTGTTATTCATTTTAAATAGAAGGCTTGGAGGAAATCTTTCTATTAGGGAAACTTCTAGTTTTGAGTGTAGTTTGGATTTATTAAGTCAATATTAGAGAGAAGTTGATATTAGAAGGTTCATATGTTAGTAGTGTATCATTTTAGAATTAAACTTATTTAATTAATGTTTTTTTTTTGGTATATTCAAGTAGTTTAATTATTAAGTTGTGCTCATTTTATTAAATATAATTTTGTTAATTGTTATTCTATAATATGTTATTTATTTTGGAATTAAATAATGAGTAAGAGTTATTTGAATTTTTATACTAGACTCATATGGTCTTTAAATATTAGCTATACTTTTGCCATCTTGTTAAATGTAAACTTGTTAGTTATGTATTGGAATATGCTAGTTGTAAATGTTAGTAAGTAAATAAATAATTAGTTTAAGTTTTTGTGGTAACGACTATGCAATTAGTAGATGAAACAATATTGGTTAATTTTGTCCTTCCATGTTGTCGATCCATGTCACTCATTGGTGTTACATTGAGTCGAATTTTAATATGGTCTTGTTTGGGAATTTCCTTGTTGGGAGTAATGATGTATATAGGGTAGTTATTTCCATAATACATTATTTAGCAAATAAATATAGAGATAGAAATTTTTAGAGTGATTTGAATTATTGTTTCTAATTTCATGAGGTAACAATATTGTGATGATCAAGTATTGATTACCTTGTTAAATATTAATTTGATAGTCATGCTTGTAATACACTAGTAAGTGCTACGTAAATGGTTGATTTCATAGTATATGTTATTTAACTTCCTTTTAGAGAGAGTAAAAAAAAACTTTGAGCCGATTGTCAGTTTATACCATCTATTGTTGTTATTTTAGTATGGTCAGAATTTCTTATTTATTTTGTGTCAGATTTTGCATTGATACAACCAAGTTATTGTGTTATTTTTGTCTTGAGTCATATTGTTATAAGACACATCGTAAATCGTCTTTATCCTCGTTTTATGTTGTGAGACAGATTTATGTAAGTGGCCTTGTGTGAATTTGCCAACTCCAAAGGTTAGGCCTTTTGGGTCTTCAATCAATTTTTGGTTGTCTTTCTGTCCAGATGATTCTTGATTTTAGTGGTTTTATGGGTAAGGAAAAAGCTTTATTGCTGAAATGGGAATTGGAAGTGTTGGATTGTAAAAGATAGATGTTATTAGTTCCCTTGCCCTTGTATGTTTTGTCTTGGATACTGTTTAGGAGTGCTAGTTGTATGTGGGGAAGTGGCTTCCATGGTGGGGCTGGTGCCCAAAGTGGCTGCCTGGAAAACCCCATGGAAGTGGTAAGCAATTGATAACTAAAATAACTGATTTAGGTGGGTTGGGTAGTGATCCACATAACAAGATAAGTATGATGCCTCACCCATGCCTTGAGTGCTCTCACAGGCTAAGGATGGGATGAGAAGGCCTGGTTGGTAAGGTCGACCTCCTTGTCTCCATGACAGGATGTGTCAGCGCTGCATATGTCGCCCTATGGGGTTGGTGCCTATAGAGAGGTCGCAAGGAAAACCATAGATGGGGGTCGGCTTCTAGTGAGAGATAGCCTGGAAAACCCATGATAGGACCATGCGATGACACTCTCCCTACTGCAGCATAGTTACTTCTTGTTTTATCTTTTGTTGCTACCTCTAGAGTGTAGACTTGTCTTGATGGTTGATCCTTTCTTGATGATTTGATTGTCTTGTTTTGGCATGTACTGTTTTGTCTGTGTAGCCTTGTTATAATGTTTGCCTGCATGGAGTCTATTTCTTGTTGTTGTATTCATTGTGGTAACTTTGGCCTAGTGGAGCCTCGATGTTATCTCCTAGCTCAAAGGGGTGGACCTCATGGTTCCACATGGTTGGGAGGCATAGCTATCCATTGGTCTTCTTAGAGGTTTGGTTCGAGTCCAGTGCAGAAATGTTCCAGTTCCAGATTTGTTTTACACTTTCTGAGTTGATGTAATCTTTCACAATTGTATAATTTGTAAGCTGATTTAATCAGCCTTGTAACTTTGTAACCTTGTATGGAATCTTGTAATCATTTATCTCTGCAATTGTATAAAGTGTTATTCTTATGTTGCATGATGTTGCATAACACTTGTATGGTTATTATTCTAAGTGATGCAGTTTTGTGCCCTAGAGGTGTTAGTTGTGCATAGCTTTTAATGTTGTATTAAGGTTGTGGTATTTTAATGTATAATGCATGTTTTAGCTTCAAAAAAAATATTTCTATATTTTTGTCTCTTGTTGTCTAACACTCTAGGGTTGCATGACGGGGCATCACAATGGGTGTCCAGATTGGCATATGAAGAGTCATCCTCTTGGAAGACAAAGAGTTAAGATGTTCAGTTTTAAAAGATCGGGAAATATATGAGGTGATAAAAGAAAGATACATTCAAAAAAATATATATTGATATGGAAAGGAATAAAATGAAGGGCTTTGGATTTTGAGAAGAAAAAGACTTCAAGAAAAATGGATGCGAGCTAGGAAATTTTGGTGAAGATTGGATAGTAGTAATATTTCGAGTATGCACTGAGTTATGGAATTGATATGTTGTTTGAAATAAATTTCTATTATATGCGAGCTTTATGTTATTTTGTGAGTTCTCTTCTGCATATTTCATTCATTTTTACATTCCTTAGGTATCACTTTCTTGAAACCAATCTCCAATCATATATCAGGATGTTAATTCAACCAGTCTGAAGATTCTAAACCCTAGTCTCTTGCGTCAGTAATAACTTTATTTTTACAAACTGGGTTTCTCTAAAATTATTATATAAGGTACACCAACGGGTTATTGAAATCATATCCAAAAATTAGCCTTACCTAGTTTGTCGTTATGGAGATATGTAATGTTTAGTGACTATCTATTTCTTACCCATTTCGTCTCTATTAAAATAGTCTGTTGCATCACCAATAACTCTATATTTTTGAACTAGGTTTCTCTTAAATTTTTATATAAGGTGCACCACTTAGTTATGTAAATCATATCCAAAACTTAGTGTTACCTAGTTTGTCAATTTGGAGATATGTATCAATTGGTGACGGCTATTCCTACGCCCTCTTTGCTACTGCTATTAAATCTGCAAAACATTGACTCTTTTCCTCTAAAACCTAACATATCCCTAATGCTTCAATTCTTCTCAGGACAATAGTGTTTAGGTTAAAACATTCATCATTGAAACTATATATATATATATATCCATATTTTAGGAATTATCTTATTATTTTGAGTTAATATTTGGGAGGGAGAAAGTTTAGGAAATGGAATTGTTTTTAGGAAGTTTTGTATTATTTCAACAAATTACTTCCTTATTAGTTTGTATAAATAGATGTTATTGACAAGATGATTTAATTGATTTAGAAAATGGTATCATATGTGGCTTTTATTAAATGGTTTAATTTATAGACTGTAGTTGTTACAATTATAGCAAAGGGTTGAAATCAAGGAATCATGTTATCTTATGATAAATGTACTAATAATATGAATTTTTGATGGAAAATCATATGTATGCATGTTTTAATGAGTTTATTAATACATAGATATGTATGTATGTATATAAGATCCAGTTATGTGGAATGTGTATGGCATTTCAACTGGATTAGGGTGATGAGCTTAATTGAGCATAGAGTTGAAGTATCATTGTTACCATTCCTTAGGAAGTATTTCAAGTGCTTGCAATTTAGTCATATAGTAAGTTATTTGAGATCTTGAGAGTACTTACAAGGTAGTTAGTCTTATACCTAGGTCTCCAATTATTTATCTTTAACACCTAGTAATGAAGTACTCAGTTGTTCTTAGATTTTGACCTAGAGTGGTAATGAGGTTATTGATTTTAACTAGAAGATCCATCCTTAGTTGATCTTGTAAATTGACTCTAGACTTGGATAACAACTAGAATCAACATCTCTTTTAAAACTTATTGTGTTAGATACACAACGTAGCTACTATTGCGCTAGTTGAGAAATACCTGAATAGTCTCATATCATGATTATATAATACTTGGGATTGTAGAAGTAACTATATTATCTTTCCCTAGCATATATTATGTGGAAATATTGAAATTGATAAGACTAGCATTGCGTTAGCTTTGAACCTTATTTTGTTTGAAGTGAAATAGAAAATCTAATTTCTATGGTAGTGTCTAAATTGTATGAAATAGCATCCGAGATGAAGTTTATCTATTTTATCACTAGTTGAGATTGGTCTTCATTGTATATATGTGATTACACATTAGATGATGTATGGGTATATATAGCATTACATGATGCATCTTTGATTGTTGCATGTATGATGCAATTGTATGTTGCTTCTCTACTATTTATTCTTTTGTATGTCTTCATTCATTTTCTTTTGAAAACTATTTAGTACTTGAATTTTGATTAACCAACACCTTAGAAGAAAACCTATCTATGCATAAGCTAATGGAGCAGATTTTAGGTCTTTCATTTTTTTACTCTTCTATTCTTTTGTTAAATGTAATAATTATCTTTATACCAAGCAATTATCACTGATAGTTTTATCTTGTTGAATAGCTATTTTTATCATAAAATTGAAGATTGTGGCTATATTGTTTGCTTTAGACTAAGTTAGTATTTCATATGGGATTCTATTGTTTGAAATAATTGATTTGTCATGTTCTTAGAAGTTGATTTAATGCTTGCAATACAGTTTCAATGGGATCAAACTCTATGTACAAGTTTGTTTATCTTTTAGGATACTTTCAAAATTATAATACTATTAATTAGAAAATTACATTGGAAAACTAAATCTTTAATGGTTTGTCTAGAATCTTCATATATTTAGAAATAAATGGAATTTGATTTATTTAGTAAAAGTAATTTATATATTATTTGATTAAGAGAACTTTAACTTGTAATGTTAACTAAAAAGGATTTATTGCTATGTTGATCAAAGCTCTTTTAAATTTTCATTCATAATCTATCTTTCGTTATGTTTTGGTTAAGAATATTCTCTTATCATGTTAGTCAAGTTAGAAATATGGTTTTGCCTATAAGAAGAATATATTGAGTTACCCTACCGAAAAGTTGATCATATTTATTTTCTCCTAAATTATCTATATTATAGGTCTTTTGATATGATTGTCATTTTGATAATTGAATGAAAGTATATTAATTGGTTAAGTAATATTTAAGTAAATGATTAGTTGGGAAGAATATGCTTTCTTAGAGTAATGAATCTCTTTTCTTATATGTTTTCTTAGTTAAAATTAGAAATTTGGTTAGAAAATGATTTATGATCTTAGATCTTAGTTCTTGGTGGAAAAAATCATGTTTCAATCATTATAGAATTGAGATAACCTAAATGAATGATTTCTATGTTATGTAAAGAATATATGTGTTGGCTTTAAATGGAAGAAGAACCCATTATTAAACAATATACTTGTGTTGTTTCAATAGAATTAGGTGAGGTAATTTGATGATATTTATTGAAAATAGAAGAAGTTTGAATCTTTTCCTTAATTGTGTGAGATTGACTAAGCGATGAATGATGTTTATGACTAGTTAAAGACTTGTCTTCCGAATTGGTGAATTACCATGAAAGATCATTGTAGATGGCTTCATAAATGATGTATGAGTGTACTCATGATGAGTGAATACTTCTTGAGAAGAAATATGTCTTATTTCACATGTTGCAGCTTTCTTGCAATCTCGCATGCATCTTTGGAAGTTGAGTAAAAATATTGTCTATTTTCTGTATTTTGTATGATGTGTTGAGATAGAGAATGGATGGAATATTTTTTGTTGTTATAACTTCCTTATTTTACCCCTGTAGGGATTACTCATAAATATAGATATTGTGTGTACTCTTTAGAACCTGAAATACTATAGAAAATATTATGTGATGAATTAGATTCCTTATGAGTTATTGTATCTAAGTCAACCTTATGGTTGCATGACTAGTTGCTTCAAACTATGAAGTCTCTACGCTATGCAAATGTAGGCAAGGCCATCAACAGCCCCCGAGACATTAGGTCTGGCCCTTAGGGCCTGTAGTATTGTCATCTTGTGTAATTAATATCTATTATGTATAATTATTGACTTGTGGAACTAATGTTTACATTTAGTTGTGCAGTTAAAAGTCTTTTAACTGTGCAGGGTACTGGAGCCAAGAAAGTATTTTCCCACTTTGCGAATGGATGATCATATGGAATTTATTGTGAATGTGTATAATTCTATAAGAAATGTTCATAATCTTGAATTTTTATTTATGATGAATGATAAAAAAATTATGCTTTATAGGAAGTTTATTAAGTAATATTAAGTGAATTTTCTCCTATCATCATGTTTCTTTCATTATTTCTTACTAATTTAATTTATTATTGTTATTTATTGATATTTTCATGGGTAGGAATTACAATGTCTCTGGCCATGTCCCTCACTCTCTATCTCCATATCTCTCACCTCGGTCTCCTCTATATCTCACTATCGGTCTGAGCTCTCTCTAAACCCTAAACCTCTAAACCTTAACCCCTAAACTAGAAACCCTAAACCCTAAATAATGCCCCTAACCCCTAAACCCTAAACTTGAGAAGCCCTAAACCCCTAAACCCTAAACCCAAGAAACCAGACTAAACCTCTATCTCCCTATCTCTCCCTTATCTCCCTATCTCTATCATCCCTCTACCTCTCAATCTCTCTCCCTATGTCTTTGTACATGTCCCTCACTCTCTATCTCCCTATCTCTCCCCTTTGTCTCCTCTATCTCTCCCAATCTCTATCAGTCCCCTCTCTCTATCTCTCTCTAAACCCTAAACCCCTAAACCATAAACCCTAAACCCAAGCAAACCTAAACCCTAAACCCTAAACTTGAGAAATGCTACTCATAAACCCTATATAGTGTCCCTAAACCCTGACCCCTAACCCCTAACCCTTAAACCTTTCTCTTTCTCTCCCAAAACCCTTAAACCCTAAATAATACCCTTAAATCCTAACCCCTAACCTCTAAACCCTAAACCTGAGCAACCCTAAACATCTATCTCCCTATCTCTCCTTTATCTCCCTATCTCTATCATCCCTCTACCTCTCAATCTCTCTCCCTTTCTCTCTAGACATGTCGCTCACTCTCTATCTCCCTATCTCTCCCCTCTATCTCCTCTATCTCTCCCTATTTGTCTCCTCTCACTCTACCTATCTATCTATCCCCATCTCCCTATCTCTAGTCTCTCTCCCCCCTATCATTTCTCTATCTCCCTATCTCTCCCCTCTATCTCTCCCTCTCCCTTATTGGTGAAGGAAATGAAAACAAGGAAACTAGGACTCTCTCTCTCTCTCTCTCTCTCTCTCTCTCTCTCTCTCTCTCTCTCTCTCTCTCTCTCTCTCTGCCTTATCGACAAAGCAAATGAAAACAAGAAAATTAAGACATGCAAAGAGGGATGCGGATATAAATTGGGAGGATGAAATGGAAACAATATAAAACTAAAGTTCATTGGATGGGAAGAATGATGAGAGGATAGGTGGAAAATAGTAAAATAGGGAAAATTTGGTGGGATCTAAAGAGAAATTGGAAAGGAAAAGGAAAACTAAGAGGTAGATAGGTTAGAGAGAGAGAGGGGGAGAGAGGGGGGGAGGGAGAGAGAGAGAGAGAGATGTTTTAGTTCACCATAACGTGAGCACATTATAATGCTCTCACGTTATAACGCACTCATGAACTATGCAAATGCACATATTCACATAACGTAAGCGTGTTGAACTATGTGAATGCACATATTCACATAACACAAGCATGTTATAACACACTTGCATTATGCTTTGCCTTTGGCTTGGATTTTCCTTGGGCTTCCAACCCAAAGGTTTGGACTGTGTTTAGGACGTCCAAATATGTGTTTTTTAGATTGTAACAAAAATCACATAATTTGGAGCGTGCTCCCCATCAGGTTTGCACTTATTTCGATGACAAGTAAAAAAAACCACCATAATCTTAAGCTCTTTGTTAGCTTTTTAACCATATAATGTTTTTCACGTTTTGAGTATATTAAGGATTTCATCTTTGATTTCTTTTGTTAGTGTATCTATTTTTGTCAAAAACTAGTGTTTGGTAATTTTGACTTTTGTTTTTAACCGTTCTTCAAAATTTCAAATAAATTACTTTTTTAGTTCAACTAGACTCCATTCTACATGTATTAAAAAAATTGATTTTCAATTAGTTTTCAAAAAAATTAGGGGTGAGCATGCTCAATTTTTTGTTTTCAGGATGTGTCCACTTTGAAAATTAGTAAAAAATCAATTATTCATGAGAAAATTATTAGAAAAATCAGGGATAAACTACATGGTGTTAGCTAATTTCTCACTGAAGTGATTTTTGAAATACTAAAAAAAGTTAACATTTTAGGGGGAACACCAGACGCTATGTTATGTTTTTTTGAAAAAAATAGTACCAATTTGTGTGCTCCCCCTTTTTGAACCCCTTAATCTCAACCATTTTTTAAAACAATTAGTAGTTTAGAAACTAGATTCGGAGCACTACAACTCTTATTTTTGTTGTATCGTCAAATTTTGAGTACATAACTATCTTCAATTTCTCATCCAACATCAGATTTTCCCGATTTCAGAAAAAAAGTGGCATCTTAAGACCCTCTTTTGGCCCCCCATCTTTGTGTATTTATTAAATTTTAAAATGATGTAAACTAATAAAATGTATATTTTTTAGTATATTTTATGGTTATATATTATTTAAAAAATTAAAAATATATTTGAATGTAGTTTTTTATAAAATTGAGTCTATAATTTAGTTATTGATAAAATGTAGATAAATAAGGTTAAGTGGGATGTTGCACTTTATATAATAAATTTCTTTTTTTGCCTTCAATTTTTTTTGTGTATTCATAACTTGAAACTTTAGTGCATGGATTAAATTTTTTCCCATTTTGATAAATATTTATTTTTAAATAAATCTTGAAAGTTGTGTGTAATGAAAACACAATGTTCTAATGAGATGCCACCTTTTGTCTTAATTATTTATCCAAAATACAAAAAAAAAAAAAAAATACATCATCTTGACATAGAATCTCTCCTCTAGTGCATCATATTATTTTCAATTTTTTTAATAACTTTGATTTTTTTTTTGAGAGGACAATCAACATTATATTTTGGTGCCAATGACCTTTTAGTAAAAATAAAAAAGAAAATATAAACACTAATTGAAATGTTTTTAAAAATTATATTTTTTTACAAACTGCACTTATGGATCTACAAAAGGGTATTTTTAGATTTTTTAAAAATGATTATTTATATGAGTAGGAGTTGTTAGAACATCATTTTTTTCAATTTTTTCATTTTTTGGTAAAGTAGCTCCAAAGTGATGCTACATATGTATTTAGTGGATGCTTCAAATTGGAAAAGTTGCGGACTAGATCTAATTTAGCTAGAATGAATATAGATAGAATAAATGTTTCGCCAAAATTGGTTTTTTGTCAAAAATACCTAAATTTTTATTTATGCTGATAAGTTAGCTTGAAGTGTGACACAACTTTGAACTTTTACTATCTAAATGTATGATTATCAATGGTGAAAAGAGCATGTACACTTTGTTGCTAGGGTCACATCCCTAGTCAACTAAATATTGGTGCCACTTAGAAGAGAGAAAGGTGACAACATCACCACAACCTACCTCATGATTGCTACATAAAAATGACAAGTTGGCCATATGACACAAGATGCAACAAAAAGTAAAATATTATAAATATTAACTGCTCGTATAGAGAGAATGTCCAGACCTAGAAATCTTTATTGAATGTCACATTAAGAATATTTTCTTGTGAGGTCTAACATCACCACAACCTACCTCATGATTACTACATAAAAATGACTAGTTGGCCATATGACACAAGATGCAACAAAAAGTAAAATACTATAATATTAACTGCTCGTATAGAGAGAATGTCCAGACCTAGAAATGTTTATTGAATGTCACATTAAGAATATTTTCTTGTGAGGTCTAAACATTCTAGGATATGAAATTCGTTGATGAATGTCAAGAGTCATATCCTTTCTATCCATCTTGTCAAGAGTTGCATAACTATTATGTAAAAACTCTTTCTTTGAATTGAAGCTTCCTATGCAAGTGACTAGATGGTTATGTCATCATGTATCTTGAACATACTCACACTCTTCTAAGTGCCCAAATGGATTGTGAGAATGTCATTGGACCACTAGGGGAGGAGAGGAAGAGTACTAGGTAAAAATTTCTAGTTGAGAAGATAACACAAAAGCCACTTACAGTAGAATTTTGGTCAACTTTGGCTTATTCACCTCACTAGACAACTCACAAAGTGAGGGAATAACAACTTTCCTTGTGTCCTGATGTTTTATAATTGTACCACCTCGAGACTTCAGTGGTTGGCCATGATTGCCAATAGAGGTTTTTGGTGGAGCACAATCAATGCTAACGTTCCTATTATTTTTGCAACTTACAATGGTTGACCAACCCTCCTCTTTTTTATAGGAGAAGTTCATCAATAGTCTATGTTGATAACTGAGAGGGGGGGGGTGAATCAGTTATCCTAATTATTTCTTCTTTTGAACTTTCTTATTAATCAATGCAGCATTGAATCAAACAAACAAACATTACCATGAAATGAAAAACACATGACACAGTTTTTTGACGTGGAAACCCTGTTAAAGGAGAAAACCACGGGGTGATTAACCCAAAGATTATTCTCTGTTAGAAGAATAAGGAATTACAAAATGGCACTTGCCAATTAGGGCTCACTGCCCGAGCACACTGCTCACAAAGAGGCCCACTGCCTACAAGGAGACACACTGTCTACAAAGTGATAAGAATCACAATCTTGAACTGATTGGAAGCATCTATATATGCTGGAGTTCAGTTCCGGTTAGGCTCAGTACACTGATCTGCTGCACTTCATCTTTCCTCTGTTCTTAATTCTGCTATCCTTTCACATACCGGATCTTTCTTACTACTTCTGCTCTGTTCTGCACTTATTCGCATACACCATCACACAATTACACCCTTCACAACTAAATCCATCCTCTATATATATCCGCACAAGTAATTTCATCACCTTTCTAGTCGGCATCCGGAACAGTCTAGTTTCTTACAAACTCTGTTCTGTCAGCTGAATCCTTGCTCACCAAGCAATGCGGATCAAGCATATACTTGTAGATATCATTAATCATGTCGGCCAAACATGATTCATGCCTTCACAACCTTTACCATCAACAGTAACACATCTGGAAAATAGTCTGATACTCTGTCAGTTAGTTCTTCCTCTGTTCTCACTGTCTCTCAGGAATCCGGTATTCAACTATTCATATCTTTTTCTTTGTTCATCACCGGAGGCTAAATCCTTGGAATATACTACTCAAGGTAGTCCTCTTGACTTCCCCAAATCTGCACTGCACCAAGACACTTCCTCTGAGAGATCCGGACCAATCTGTCGAACCTTGCCACATGCTCTGTTCTTGTTCACCGGACCACAACAATCTTCATTCTTACTTCCGGTAGAGACACACCATAACTTGCGGATATGTGGGATGACCTTTGTTGCCATCAATGACAACAACCATGAATCCATATAGTGTCTCTTGCCAACAGTCTAATGAGCATAAGTTTTCTATGAGGAGAAAGTAGAGGACATTCCTTAATCTTATGATCATAGGATTGGTATGAAAAGCATGTGTTTGGCATATTCAAATAAAGGACATGTTGCGTATGCCACATTTCTCAAATCTGAATGTTAATCATGTCCTTTATGTCCTTTGAGAGATTAATTTCAACATAGAAATGTTTATGTGGATGAGCCAAGAAAAAACGTTAGACTCAATAGAGACAAGACATTACCTAACGAGGATGCTATTTTTGGAAAAAAAATTCCAACATGGCAAGGGCAACCCAGGAAACTCGACCTAGGCAGAGACATAGAGAGCTCCCTCCTTAAAGACCACAAAGTCTCATGTCGAAGGTGTGAAGACTATAAGGGATGCTTGGACAAACCAAGGGCCATATTGAGAATTGTTTGAGCATGACTAACTTTAGCAAAGTAAAAGAGAAAAACCCCTTTGTGAGGTTTTGGACAACATCAAGGTGGATCCCATGCATGACCTAGGCCTTGGTCACCCATTCGTTAAGCTTGCTTTTAGGATGGACCCTCTGAACAAAATATCTTGTTAAGGTAAAATTTTCAAGCTAGCGACAAGCACTATCAAATTCCAAAATGGGAGAATCACATCCCGAGGCGTTTCAGAAGATATGCCTTGTGGAATATCTTGGGGAAGAATTTCTTAAGTTGTTCTCACACTAGATCCATCCTCGTGTACTGAAAAACTTCAACACTACAACAATTGTTGGATTAATGAAGTTTGAGGTCATTTAAAAAAGGATAAAAAGTCTGTAGGGGTTGCAAATTAAAAGACGTTGCAATAAATGCAAAAAAATAATGCAATATTTTGCTTTAGAGAATCATTATGACATAAAGGAGAACAATAATTGACACAAGCAAAGCCAAGACCAAAACCCTAACAAAACTCAACCCTAATTGTAAAATCTCTTTTCAATTACAATTGTTTTAAGAAAAAAGAGAGATAAAAAGATAATTCACATAGCTCGTTTGAAAAAAAAACATTGAAATACAAAATTGATTTGTTAAAAAGAGAGCGAAGAGGATAATGTCATATGTAATTGTACAATTGTCGTCCCCTATTCTTTGTAATTTTCCTCTCCCTCTAACCATTCAAATTCTCTTAATCATTATTCATTGAATTTCATTCTATTTTTTACATGACCCAATAGGTGAAATAGTTCCAATGGTTGAGATAGTATATGTGCATTTAAGGCGCAATATTTTTAAAAGTTTAGTACTGGTAGTTGTGACTTTAAGGTTGTTAGTGTTACTATAAGTACTAATAATTGAATGAAATATGCCCTTTAGATTTAAAAAGCAACCAATCATGTGATGCCACATCAGCCCACGAACAAAACATGACTTAATGCACACCTATTGATCCACCCTTTTTTTAGGGAACTATTTGACACCTCAAGAAAAAGCATGCTGATGTGGCATCATATTTGATGATGTGGCCCTGAAACCTTAGTTATAAGCAGGGGCCTTACCAAGTAAGCTACGGTAAAATTTTTGAAGTGATTTGAAATTGCCACATGATTTTGAGAGGCGTGAAGTTAGGGTGCCCAACTACTTGATCCTCTCCCCATAGGCTAAAGAGGGTAGATCTGCAACCGCTGGTTGCTCGACTATTGGATCCTCTCCTAGTAACTACAATCCGTATTAAAGGAGAAAACCTATATAAGTTGAAAAAGGCATTAAATAAGCTAAAGAGGGTAGATCTGCAACCACGTTTCACAAAATTGAAACGAAAATGACGGCGTTGAAAAACAGGGCGAACAGAAACTGACGTTGGGATTGTTCACTCCACCGTCGTCCCATTCTTTCCTCTCCCTTGCTGCCACGATTCTTATAATCTTTACATTTGATTTCATGTACATTTTGTATACGCTCGTACAGATTCGAATCCACAAACAATCTGCTGACGTAAATAAAACCACGTACAGATTGGACACGACTATGAATATATTGTTTAAATATCACCATCAACAGATCTCTAGAAGAGATTGTATCCAGGCAACAACGGAACGCATCAACCGAAGCATGAGACACCCAAACGTAATGCTGGCAAATATATTTTGCGTTTTGGGACCTTTGTTTCCGTCCCTGTCGATGTGACAAACTTGGGAAAACGAAGGATCATGTCAGCATTTAGTGTGATGTATAGAAGATATGGGCGATCGTTATAAGATTGAGGGTATCCATTCTACACATTAGCATCACGGATTTGGTAGATATTTAGATTAAGATTTGATTATTAATAAACTCCTTGTAAATTATTCTACTTCCACAATATATTTAAAATGACTTGCCAAAATAAATTAACTTTAAATACTCTAAATTATTATTTTTACACCTATATTCATAGAGATAATGAGATTGCAGTATTTAGATTAGAAGTTTAAAGTTAAATATAGACAATTGTTCCCATTTCTACGGAATTTTGATATATAGTTTTGTTAGACTTTGAAGCTATTCATAAGTTAAGTGGTTGCTATTATTATAATATATAAGTTTACAATTAAAAAATATCAATGAGTACTTATAATAATAGCAACCACTTAATTTATGAATAGTTTCAAAGTCGAGAAAAATTTCGTGCACGTCAAGCACATAGTTAGACATATCGAATTTTGACAATTTTTTTCGGTTTTTCCGTATGTGACCGAAGAGTTTAAAATTATTCTTTCAGCTTCTGGGCACTTATACATTTCTCTTATGTGCACATGGGTCGAAAAATGGTCATTTCAACATGTCGCCCCATACATGCGCACCGATGTGCCAGTAACCTATCGCCATGGCTCCCCCCCCAAAAATGCACCCGTCCACTAAAAAGGTAACACACTTGATCCCTTTTGTAGTTAGGGTAGGTTAAAAATGCGTTTATTAACACCCCACCATAAATCAAGTTGGTGGGGCTTTCTAACTTACTCGCCCCTTTCCTAAATGACCTGACACCCCTTCATGCATTCCCTTACATGTTTAAAACTTACACATACGCCAACATATATCCACGTGTTCATGCTAAGGTGTTTGTGGTGGCGCGGACGGAAAACATCATGAAATCATTTTAATATCCGTTCGGGTCTGAATACATATTCAACGAAGCACCAAAACCTAATCATTTTATCGACTACTCTCCACGGTGCGATGGAAAGATGAGGGTTTGTCCATTTCCACTGGCTGTCGTCCTCCATGCAGTTCCCTCTCTGTGCAGGTAACGATTTAACATCATTTCTCCATGTGATTTCAGCACTGCTTTCACTCCATTGTTTTGGTTTCATACGACAGTGTTTATACAATCATTATACAGTGGTTTACCTTCGTTTTTCTCTCATGCTACCCGTGATTTGGGTACTGCTATGTAATTTAGTTTTTTACATCCAAATACATTTTCAACTACACACCGAATGTCTAATCATTTTACAGAAGGTTATAATCATTATACAATCGTTTACCTTTATTTTTGTCTCAAACAACCTGTGATTTGAGTACTGGCATGTAATTTACTTTCAGATTTTTTATTATTTTGTCTAAGGCAACCCTTGTTTTGTGATAATTTCACTGTACAGAAGAATATACTGTTATATAATGAGGGTTTTTTTGTTATACATACAAATGGGTTCGTATATTTTATGGGTATATACTTTTGAGGGTTCATTGTCAATGGTTAAGGGTTTCATTATTTTGTCTAAGGTAACCCTTGTCTTGTGATAATTTCACTGGATAGAAAAATATACTGTTATATAATGAGGGTTTTTTTATACATACAAATGGGTTCGTATATTTTTATGGGTATATATTTTTTAGGGTTTATTATCAACGGTTAAGGGTTTCATTATTTTGTCTGAGGCAACCCTTATCTTGTGATAATTTCACTATACAGAAAAATATATTGTTATACAATGATATTTTTTTATACATACAAATGGGTTCGTATATTTTTATGAGTATATATTTTTTTAGGGCTCATTGTCAATAGTTAAGGGTTTCATCATATCCTACGACTTTGTCTACGTAATAATTTTACAGTCGGATTCTTCCCAGTTTTGACCGAATAATATATTGAGGGTTTCATTTTATATAGTCTATTCTTGGTTTACATAAAAAGATTATAATGGTTAACATTTAGCATGTTGTTTTAGCATTATGTTCACATTATTCTTCCCAGTTTTGACCGAATAATGTTTTAGCATTCTATTCACATAATTATAGCTTAATTAAACTTTTATGTTTTAGAATGGTTTCATTTATTTTTAAAGGTATATATTTTATAGTTGTATCCTTACCTATTCTATGTAAGACAGACATTTCGGGTTGACACATAGCATATAATGGGCAGCTTTATTCAATAGATTAAATCATGTCTGTTAATGTAATATATATATAAGGGAATATATTTTTGAAGGTTCATTGACAACGGTTAAGGGTTCCATTATATCAGGGTTTTGAATGTTTTGAATCCTACAACTTTGTCTCCTTAATAATTTTACAGTCAGATTCTTCCTAGTTTTGTCCAAATACTATTTATTAATTATTGTTACATTAAATATTTACAATTGTTTTCCTATGTTGTAATATAATATATTAAGGGTTTCATTTTATATAATCTATCTAGGGTTTATATAAGAAGCTTCTACATATATTCAGATTAGACTGTTAATGTACTGTATATATACATGTCTATCTATATACATATGTATATCTATAGACATATGTATATCTGTATACAAATGTATACATTTATATATACATATCTATACATATCTGTATACAAATCTACATATCTGTATACACATTTGTATATCTGTATACATATGTATAAACATATGTATACATATCTACATATATGTATACAATATACATATTTGTATATCTATAGATATAAGTTGATCTATAGACATATGTATATTGATATACATTTGTATATCTATAGATAGACATATGTATATTGATAGACATGTGTGTGTCTGTGTGCATATATGTGTGTATACATGTATATCTATAGACATGCGTATATCTATAGAAATATACAGCCTAGACAATGTTAACATTTCAAGCTGGTACTTAATATTTCAGCATTCAAACTCAACGATCAAATTCAATTTTGTTTATCATATCATTGAATACAATAGTTTCTATGCATTTAATCAAATTCAAACTCAACAACTAATTTCAATGCATTCTTTTTTCAAATTTGGATCCATTAAAAGAGAAACATTATGCTGCGGAGACATTGTTTTAACATAAATTTTCTGAAGGATCGCTACAAAACCTGTCTGGTACTTAACATTTAAGAATTTTGCAATTGCATACATCTATATTCAATTTTAGTCCAATTTGTTTGCACTAAACTTTACACCTTCATTCAATTAATTAAATCATGTCAGATAATGTACATATAGATATACATATGTATATCTATATGTACATATGTATATCTATCTGTACATCTGTATATATATGTATATATTTACACATGTATATCTATATACATATATGTATATCTATAGACATATGCAGCGTAGAAAATGTTAAAATTTCAATTTGGTATTTCACATTTCAGCGTTTTACAATTGTAGAAATACATCTCCAATTCAAAGTCTGTAGGGAATTTTAGTCCAATTCGTTTGCTGAACTTTGCTACATCTTTTCGAGTTGTTTGTTAGAAATTGTTGAAACCCTCAAATGTTTATAATTGTCGATCATGCCACCACATTCACCTTATCATGGATGAACAAAAATTAAGGTGTTGGTTTAATTTACAAATATTTTATTAAATGTATCAAAGGGGTGTCAACAGGTTTAGGAAATGGGTGGGTAAGTTCTGTGGCTCCACCAACTTGATTTATGGTGGGGTGTTAATAAACATATTTTAAACTTATCCTAACTACAAAAGGGATCAACTGTGTTACTTTTTAGTGGAGGGGTGGATATAAATGATATATGCATATATATGGATATGTATGTATATTTTTATTATGTATACTTATATGTATATGTATCACTATATATGTCTGCAATATATAGTTGTATCATTGCACTGCTTGAATTTATTTGGATGATTTGATGTTTGTTCGTTACTATCCGGATGACTACCCGACATATAATTTCTATGATTGCAGGTATGTGAGAGGTTTGCAGAGCACCTTGCATTGCGAGCACTCTATGAAGGTAAAGTCTTATAAGACTTTACTTACATCATTGGTTGACGAATTGTACTATGCATTTGTGTTTGTTAACACACCACTACTCATGGAATATTTTGTACTGATGGCTTTGATGGAATATTTTCCTCTGCTACAATATTATATAGTCTTCTTTTGCAATTGCATGTGATTATTTAAATTAAAATGCCTGAATGCAGTTTAAATTTTCCTTTTCAAATGCATGAGATTATTTGGATGATTTGATGTTTATTCATTACTACCCGGATGACTACCCAGCTTTTGATTTCTATGATTGCAAACATGTGAGAGGTTTGTAGAGCACCTTGCAATGCGAGCACTCGATGAAGGTAAAGTCTTATAAGACTTTACTTAAAACACTGGTTAACGAATTGTACAATGCAATTGTGTTTGTTAACACACCACTACTCATGGAATATTTTGGTTTAATGGCTTCGATGGAATATTTTGCTCTCATGCCTTATTATATACAGTCTTCTTTTGCAATTATTGCATGTGATTATTTAATCTCCTCGATTAAGTGAAAGTGAATGTATACATATGTGAACAAGTAATATAATTGCACATTGAATTTACTTTTTCCAGTCAATCTAAAGTTTAAATGCCTCAATATCATTTAATGAATTCATGTAAATTTGTATTTCAATAGATAAAAGCTAGGTATATCTAAATGTATACATGTGTATATCTATATGTATACATGTATATGTATATACATATACATCTATATGTATATATATGATGTAGCCAACAACATACACTCAATAGAATTGTGCCATTAATCATGTGTGAGAGCCAAAGATTTGGAAAACTAGAAAAAAAACTTCTATTCACCAACTCTGCTGCTACAATGAGAGAAAACTCTCTTATATCAAAAAAACAAAAAAATCAAAAAATTATTTTTTTGGCAGATTTCGACAATTGTCAGATTTTGCCATTTTAGGTAATTTTTTATTCATATCTTGAGAATCCAATTTTTTCCCAAAAACTTCCTAAAATTAAGGTAGGATGAAAAGCCAACTAACATCCTAAATTTGAAACATGAGTTTCGAGTTATTAACAAAAGCAATTTTTAAAAAACTAGGAAAATACACTAAATTACCATTTTGAGGGCCAAGATGAAAGTTTCAAGCCCCGAAAAAGTGCCAAGATGGGGTCCAACCGATTAGAAAACCTCATAATGCATCCACTTGTAAAATTTTATAGAAAACCCACATCCGAGTCAAAAGTTATGACCTCCAGAAGTCCCTGCATCAATATATCTATACATGTATATCTATATGTATATGTCTATCTATATACATATATCTGTATATACATGTACATAACATATGTGTATATATAATATGAACTAATATGTGTATATAATATGTATATGTATATGTATTTCAATGTTTAATATAAATTGAACTATGCATTTTAGTTCATTCTGATTTAAAAGTAAAAGGATAATGATGGACAAATGAATATTATGCTCAGATTAATAAACATTTATTATTAATGGATTTAAATACAAGACGATAATATGAATGTGTAAAGGAACAATGCATTTTCTTTTTGGTGTGATATTAAAATTAAAATGCCTTAATACAGTTGATATTTTCAATCTTATCTGTTTACAATAATATATATATATGTGATATGTATTATAAATGAAACAATGCATTTACCTTTTTCTATTTATTACATCTTATGGAATGATGTGTTTAGATAGATGCACTTTTTGTTCAATTTAATGATTTTGTTTATGATGTATGTTCATTAGTGCCCCGATTATCATTTATATGTTTGCAGGCATACAACCATGGTCAATGCTTTCTAGAACACCTTCGATTGGGAGCAATCAATTCAAGTAAAGTCTTATAAGACTTTACTCCGGCAATGACCCACTAGGCTTTAAGTTTTTCATAGTGGTTTTATATTCTTTTCAATCATTTTCCTTTACTAAACTTTTAATCAATCAATCAGTATACTTTACTTTAATTTTAGGTTATTTTCAATCGTTTTCCTTTAGTTTACTTTTAATTAATCAATCAATTTACTTTACTTTAATTTTAAGTTTTTTTCAATCATTTTTCTTTGCTTTACTTTTAATCAGTCAATCAATTTATAATACTTTAATTTAGGTTCCTTTCAATAGTTTAAATTTCTTTGTTGCTTAAATGGAACTACATTTACTTGGATGCTTTAATGATTTCAATTAAGGTAGAATTATGTGAACAAAATGCTAAAACAACATGCTACTACAAGCAAATTATGTAGACAACTTGTAGTACCATGCTGAGAAACCATTCAAGTCTCTTTTTTTTTTCAAAAATAGTTAGTCATACAAACATAAAAACATGAGATCAACACAGATATTTCAGAAATAACCACTGAACTCTTGTTTTTTTTCTAAAACAGTTACAAACATATAAACATGACATCGATCTATTCCTTTTTCACAAAATATTACAAATAGATCAACATAGATATTTCAAAAAGAACCATTGAACTATTGCTTTTTTTCCAAAAAAGTTACAAACATATAAACATGACATCAATCTGTTCCTTTTTTCACAAAATATTACATAATGAGATGACTAAATGAGATGTACGCATAGAAATTTCACTAATGTCAAGTATCTCCATCCAAAAAAACCTTCTTCAATTCTCCATAAATCCAGGAAAAGGAATAGGGTGTTGAGGTTCTGTAGTAGCACATTCATTTGCAGTCCAAGTTAAACTGAGTGGCTCAGTTATAGCCTATAGTGATGCAGCAATTTGGGCAAGCAAAGCCTGATTAAAATTTCCATTTACAAGCAACTCATTTGAGCTTCCTGAGCTAGACCATGCCTGCAAATTGCTTAGAGCTACAAGGATGGGCTCAACATGGCAAAAATTTCCATTAGAATGGGATGTTGCCCCGGTAGAGGAGAATTTGGGGTACTCAATGGTCTCTCATTTACTGATTGGTTCCCTTTATTTTTTTTCTGTCTTCATCCCCCGAGTACTCTTTACCTGCTCACGCTAAATTTCTTTCTCCCATTTTTCCTCTGCCACTCTTTATTTTTTTAACAGTTTTTCAATTTTTTTTCTCTTTCTCTTGTTGCTAGACTTCTTTTTCAGCTTTCCTCTCCAACATCTGTTCCTTTTTCCTTAACTGCAACTCTTCTTGACAAGTTTTCTCCCTCTCCTGTTCATTGAGCATTTCAATGTATGCATCGCATGTTAAGATCTGGGACTGCCTACTTAAACGTAGTAGCCCAGTCCTATTCTTACCACCCCTTGAATGTACCCTTCGAACTGGGAGCTTGAGAAATTGACTAACTAGATGTGGCTGCAACTCACTATCTTGGGTGCAAGGCACATAATCTTCTTCCAAATCACCTATGCATTATTCTTCTGCAATGTCCTCAATTTGTGGATCTCAATTTGATGCAGTAGTGAAGTAGTGTACAATGTCAGCTGGATCATGATCTGGTGGTGAAGGCATTAAAAGACCGACATCCACCTAACTAAAATTTGTTTGTATCTCCATGTTTCTAGCAACTTCAGCCATCCATTATGATTGGCTAACTTGAGTTGGAAAACTAAGACCTTCCATATTACAAATTGTATCAGTAGCATTAGGAACTCTATTAGCAGCATTAGAAACTATATCAACAGCATTGGAAACAATATCACCAGCATTATGAACTATAATAGCAGCATTAGAAATAATTTCAGCAGCATTAGGAAGTGGCTGTAGAATTTCAGCAGCATTAGCAACTATTTGACTTCATTTAAGTGCATTTTTCTTGTACTTCCATTGGATTCTGTACACTTCCACTTTTATTGTATGTGCTGATGAATTCCTCAACTTGTGCATCTGTATATCCAGCAAATTGCAAGAAGGTTTCAAGTACAATTATCTCAGGATCCTCATCCACTACGAAGGCCTGATTCTCTGGTGCAGTGGCCATAAAATCTTGGCTGTCTTCATTTGATACTTGAAAGCCATCACTTGGCCTCATGTCTTCTTGAAGCGCAGACCTATTCAATGGCCAAATGCTTGTCCTTCTGAACCCACTAATTATATTAGCAAGGGTCAAGGCCTGCTTGAATGCCTTGTTAGCAAGAGTGGCCAACTCTTCTCTTCCAATTTTGATTTGTGGGTGGCTTGCCATTCATGCAAACCTTTGCTTTTTGAAATAGTTTTTGAATGGTGAAAAAATACTCACATCTAGTGGTTGCAATCTATGGCGTCTATGTGTTGGGAGGGTGATGAGGTCAATCCCTAAATGTTGTGCTTCCTCTATGGTCTTGAAGGCAACATGGTTGCCATGACCATCAAATATCAAAAGAGCTCTGTTGGTTGGTGAAACCCCTCTGGGGATAGATGCAGCAAAATGCTGCAACTAATTCAGAAATAGTTCTTTTGTCATCCACGCATGTTCTTGAGCTACCATGCATGCACCCAGCTCACAGTTTGCTATGTAGTTTCTTATATGCCTTTTGGATTTAAATAGATAAAAACTAGGTATACTACAACCCGATGCACTAACACATGCCAAAATAGTAATCCACTCCCTTCTTTTCGAGATGAGGTGGGACACACAGCAAGATCTCAATTTTGCTATTACCCACATTTCACAGTTCCTGCTAGCTTGTACCCCAATTTCGTCGTAGTTCCATATTCTACTAGACCCATACTGATGTGTAAAAAATTTTTAGATTGTCGTAGAATGAATTTACTATGCTTGGCTTTAGCATAATGGCTCTATCAGTGTCCACACCCTGTGTAGTGTGAATAGTTAAATCTGGATGCCTTTTCCTAAATTCCTCCCACCATGACCTCCCTCGCATCCCATCTATGAAAGGATTTGGCCTAGACTAAATGACCTCTGCCACAGTAGATTTCAGTTGTGAAATTTCAAGCCCATGGCCTATGTCGGCCATGTCCTTGCACCATTGAACTATTTCTGCCTCCTCCTTATCAGTCAGGATGGTCGGTGGCCCCTTGTGTTTGGTGCTCATGAGACCTAGTAACCAGGACCTCAAACTGCTAGGAGACACTCTCCACTTCTTTGCAGCTGCTTTGATTGACATATGTTTATCCTCAACATCAGCCATAGCACTCTGGATGTCATTGTTTGTCCATATATTTCTATCCAACCTTGAAGAACTTGTTTCCACAGTAGTAGTTTGAAGGCAATCTATATTAGTTTCCAAATCCTCTATATGTGCAGAGGGAAATATACATTCCACAGCAACCTATTCTAGTTCTGTGGTATGTGTATCTTCATCCGCAGACACCACATTAGGAAACTTGCCCCCCCTCGAGGTACTCTGACTATCCTTCCAGAAGTTCTCCTCCCCTTTTTACCTCAAGCCATAAGTATCTATACACCTGCAAGAAATGCAAACAAAATCAGTACCAAAAGTGATTTGTAGAAATAATGGCATCCTTAGTGCAATGACTGAAAATAGATTGAGGCATCATTATTGCAGTGGCATGGATGGAAAACATAA
This sequence comes from Cunninghamia lanceolata, assembly GCA_027924645.1. Lineage (NCBI taxonomy): Eukaryota > Viridiplantae > Streptophyta > Pinopsida > Cupressales > Cupressaceae > Cunninghamia > Cunninghamia lanceolata. Next base: position 2,066,449 of record BSBN01001350.1, read on the forward strand.
CATGTTCCATTTTGTAATGTTCCATTGTGTTGTTCCAATTTAGATTGTGCATTATCAACGTTTGAGGGTTTCATCATTATGTGTTTCCAATATATAATCAGTACAGTAACAAACACTATTTAATCAATTCAATGAAGTTACCCATGCAACAAACAACTGAAAAAGATGTAGCAAAGTTCAGCAAACAAATTGGACTAATCTTTCCAACATGTATTTCTAGAATTGTAAAATGCTAAAATGTTGAGTCCCAGCTTGAAATGTTTCCATTGTCTATGCTGCATATGTCTATACATATACATATATCAATATACATATGTCTATAGATTTACATGTCTATAGATATACAGATATGTATACAGATATCTAGATATGTATACATATTGTAACGTTAGAAAATGTCCCCTTGGGGGCTTTTCCCTCATAAGGTTTAGCTCCCGGGTCTTTTGCATGCATTTAGGACATCTTACTTCATAATTTGGCATCCTGATGGAATGTGCCCTAGGCAACATGACAAATGGGACCTAGGAGGACCCCTTGAGCTTGACCCTGCCCAAAATAGGGGGGAGGACTTGGGCACCCACGTCCTAGCCCTGCCTTAATTTGGGGCAATCCCAATTTTTGGGTGTCAGTTTATGACCATTATTTGGGTCCTATGCTGACACAGTAAGTTTGAATTTACAAATTCTTGGCGGGAGTATTTGTAGTTGTATATAAAAGCATGTTTAGGCATTCATTTAAAAACTAGATGGCAATTATGATGTTCAAGTGTTCTCAAGGTGATTCAAGGCTTTCATTATGTTGCAAGAGCAGATTTGTGTGGTTTATGTGTTTGTGTTTATAGATTTGAGCATCCATTTCATCATGGAATGAAGAGCATCTTCCTCCCATTATATCTTCACTAAAATGTGACATTATAGTGTTTTCATCATCACTTCCTTTGGTTTTTGCTTCTGCCTCACAAGGGCACGCACTCTCTATCTGACAACGGTGTTCAGAGACTTAAGTGTCCTCTGGGGCTTGATGAGGCAAGCCTCTAAACACCACAACCCCCTCCCAAAGTTTTGTGATTGCAGGTTACAAGTGTCACATTTGGAAAAAGTAGAGTTGTAGGAGGGATCAGCAAACATCAAGGATTCAGGATCTGAAGAGAAGCAGGACACCAGAGCCTTTTTGGGACTTGGGTGCTCACTCCCGTGTCCTCCGCAGTTGAATTTCTAGAAGCAGAAGTTACAATGTTGATCAGTGTCGGAAGGAGCTCAGTATCCCACAAAGAAACTAGTACCTTGGACTTGGGAACCTGCTCCTATGTTCCTAACTTTTCCACCTTGGAACCCCAAAAATAGGTACTCTATGATTTGATATTTCACTTCTGTCTGCAAGAGCTTTTTTTGTTATTCTTTTGTTCACAGTCGTAATTGCGAAATTAGGATTTAATGGTCAATTAAGTATAAGAGAAGGAAAATTGATAATTAAATTCTCTAATCCAAGTTTCCCTACATCTCACAGTGACCTAGGATATGATAGTGAATTGCCACTCGACCCTAGATCCTTGAATGTAAAGGGTGAAAGGAGGATTCAAACATCTAAACACTAAAACATTAAATAATCCAAATTTTACCCTAAACATTAAATTGCAACGTGTTGAGTGTGTGCCTTCAAATTTGAATTAATTTCATTCATTCATATAGTCATTCATTTTATTGCATTGAGAAAATACAAAAAAAAATTGAAAAATTTGTAAAAATTTGAAAACCCTAGCTTGCATTTTCATATATATTACTAAATTGCATCAATTCTTTAAAAAAAATTTTAATTCATGATTTTGCATCAGATCTGATATAAATTACAGAAAAACACAAAAATTCAATAATTTTCATTGCATTTTCATTATTAATTTGCTAGGCTTTTGTAGAAATTTTGACAATTTTCATATAACCTAGTAATTCCAAAATCTAGGGTTAGTACGCAAAATCTTCTTTCAGATTTTTCTACTGATTTTAGAGGCTCATTCAAATTAGAATTTGGATGTAGTCTTGCATTTTAGTGTAAATTTGCTTTTAGATTTAAAATATTTGTATTTTTCTATACAAAATTTCAACAAAAAACTAGCAATTTTCATGCATTTTCATTAAATTTGCATTGGCATTTTGCATATTAGATCTTGGAAGTCATTTTCAGATCTGAGTACACTTCATTTTCACTATAAATCAGACTTCAAAACATTCATATAGCATTTTTTCCTAAGATCTCAAACATAGGGCTTCAAAAACACTGATTTTCATTGAATTTAGCCTTATCGACTCTCTAAACTTGCACCATAAGCGTGTTGTGAAGGGTATTTTTGCATTAATTAGCTGTTATCAGGGTAATTATTTTTTTCCCCTCCTAAAAATCTTCACTACTCCCTTTTAACAGGCTCTTATATTGCAAATTTGGTGAAAAACTACATATTTTGACTATTTTTGCCTTAGGGTTTGACCTAGTTTGCACTCCAAGCATGTTGTGATCAATTTTATGGATTGAGATGACTGATATCATTGATTTTATCTACTATACCTCCTGATATTCATTACAACACCTCTTTTTCTAGGTCTTGGGATTGAAAATTTGTGAAAAATAGTCTATTTTTGCTATATTTCACCAGGGTTTTACCTTGAGTGGCACTAAAACTGTGTTGTGTTGGGTATTTTGACATTAAGTGGTTATTATTACTAATATAAGTTGCTTTCCATCATCATTTTCCTCACAACACCTTTTGTTATGATCTTTTGCATTGAGTTTTGGTGAAAAAAGTGTCTATTTTGACATATTTTCACTATAGTTTGACTTGGCATTATCTTAAATTCACATCAAGAGTGTGTTGTGAAGGATATTATTATTTTTTTGGACTGATATCAGACATATAATTTTCTATCCTTGATAAAAATCCTTACAACACCCTTTGTTTCATTCATTTGCATTGAAAAAGTACCAAAAATGAAGCATTTTAAGATAATTTTTGCATATAGTTTTGCACTTGACTTTTGCATAAAGTTGAAAAGGCTTTTCAAAATCTGATCTTACATTTAAATGGCACCTTCATGTAATTTTTCAATGGTATATTTGCATGCATTTATCAAAAACCTCGATTTTGACCAATTTTTAACCCTCATGAGTGAACATCCTACGATTTAAGAAAGCTTAACTAAGTTCTTCTCCATAAGTAGCAAGGAAAAGGATGATGATCATACCATAAGTTATCCTACTTCCCATATAACTGAATACTCAAATGACAAGACTATGGATAGCTTTAGTAATTCCACTACTCTCCCTGGCCAAGATGAAGCATTAGTGAATGAAGAGCTCCCTTTAACAAAGAACATTCCATGGGTAGAAAATAAGCATTCATTTAACAATAATCAAATTCCTACCTCTGTGGATCCTCCCACCAACCTTCTTCCTTTAGTGGATTGTTCACACACCTTGGATTTCACTAAGAAAGAGAAGACCTTTAATGTCCCTCCTTTGTTTGAATATTCAAGTCATTTTGACATCACTAAGAGGATAGAGAATAAGTACGATAGTAAGCTTCAACAAGAAAACATTCCACCTAGACAAATGACCTTTGATCTTGGTGCTTCCTCCTCTACTACACAAAAATCCATAACAAAGAAAAGCCATATGTTACAAAAACTAAGTCGTAAAGCACAACAATGTCAACATTGAAAAGGGAGGAAGAGAAGGCGACGATCTTACCTTGCATCTCAACAAGAAAACATTGATCCTAACATTGAACCAAACAAACATGATCCTAACAGTGAACATCATGATGAGCAAGACATGAATTGGGCTATGATACCTTATATCCCATTTTCCTCTAACATTAGGGAGTGGGAGGACGTTGATGATTTACTTGATGATAAGACTTAGCCCGGAAAACCCTATAGGTATGTATCTCTAACCCTTTATCTCTCTCATGATGTGCTTCCCCCATGATGTGTTGTGTTGTTCAGGCCTCCTGGGATGACCTCAGATTCTCCCGTAAGGTCTGGGATACTAGGAGACGGCCTCTGTTGTGACCTTCTATTTGTATCATCATTCTTCTATATTGTCTCTCTCTAATTTCATTGTTGTGTGTTGTCTTATGGACATAGCATTGTGGTTGGTGACTTGGGGGCACGCTCCTACGTGACTGTCCCTAAGACACTTGTTTCTCCTCTCTTATTTATTGTTTCCCTTCCTCTAGTGTTTCTATCTAGCGGGAAGATGACGACAAACATTTATACTAATGCGAACCTAGTGTCCCTTTCGAGAGCATAAAAAAATGGACTTAGTTCCTAATAAGATGATGGGGTTTTATATCTTATCCGATGCTTGGCTAATGGAAGCACTCGTGCTTTCCACGTAGTGAATTTTATGATGTTTCTATCGCATTTACAAACCTTAACAATATTGCTACTTCGTGCACCTTTGTTTGTCTTTGAATCTAGCCTTGGCAGTACTTGATTTGGAGAGCTTTGTGATATAGCCCTACGGTTATCCTCAAACTTTGGATTCGTAGTATAACCTTAGCTCTTTGTGTGATTAATCATATGCATCGATGTTGATGTTTATCATGATTTTGTAGACACTAACATGTTTCTTGCAGAGATGTGTTTGTGGGAACATTTGGCGATCATGAAGTACATGTCACCTCTGGGGGGCATGGGATTTACGAAAGTCGATGTTCCCTTGTGTGTTTTCTTCCTACCTTAAAGTGCTTGGTATCGATACCTGATATCAACCACCTTAAGGTGGGGGTATATATAAGGCAAGTTGTCTGTTATAGATGTTAGCAATGTGTTTGTCTTCAGGTGCAAAGACATGCGCGATGAGTGCATCATGTATCCTGAGTTTGTTTGCAATCAATCAATCAATCATGTAAGCCCTCTATGGAGGCAAGATATCAAGCATATCCTTTTTCTTAAGCCCTCTACAGAGGTAAGATATCGAGCATAACCTTTTTCTTAAACCCTCTCCAGAGGTGGGGATGGTGTATTTCTCAGAGCAGATTGCATCATCCTGTTATTTTTAAAAGTCCTCTATGGAGGTGGGGTGCGGTTCTATGACTAACTCAACCCTTAAGCGTGTCTTCAGTGATTGTTGTGGCGAATCCCAATCATCGGTGTGTGCTTATAATGTGCCTGAGATAGTGATGAGCCTAGAAATAGGGAACACACCATCGCTTGCCTACCATGTTTTCTCCGTGTCTTCAAGTGTGTGTATTTTGGCGTGCTTTCTTTGTTTGGTGTGTTTGTTGCCCCATATGCAGTATAAAGATCAACGCCTTAGGGTTGTGTTTCCTACATTTTGGGAGGTTTTGTGTGTCTTGCGTGTGTGTTGCCCCATATATACAAAGATCTGCGCGATGAGTGCATCATGTATTATTGGAGTTTTGTTTACTTTCCAGTACTTGCATCTGCATTTCATATATATATGAGAAAAAGAAAAGAAAAGAAATCATGCATGTCTTCCATGCATTAATGTGTCCTCTATGCATTGACTATCTTCTATGTGTTTTGTGTGACTGTAACTGTCTTCTCCATGTTTTGCGTGCCTATTACTATTTTCCATGTGATTGGCGTGTCTTCTCTGTGCTTGATGTGTTTGTTGTGTTTGTGACCTTACTTTAATGCATGTATTGGCCTCATGTTTATACATACATTAAAGTGGGGGCTAAATGTAATGTCGAAAAATGTCCTCTTGGAGGCTTTTCCCTCATAAGGTTTAGCTCCCAGGTCTTTTGCATGCATTTAGGACATCTTACTTCATAATTTGGCATCCCAATGGAATGAGCCCTAGGTAACATGACAAATGGGACCTAGGAGGACCCCTTGAGCTTGACCCTACCCAAAATAGTGGGGAGCACTTGGGCACCCGCACCCTAGTCCTGTCCTATTTTGGGGCAATCCTAATTTTTAGGTGTCGATTTATGACCGTTATTTGAGTTCTATGCCGACATGGCAAGTTTGAATTTAAGAAATATTGGCAAGAGTGTTTGCAGTTGCATATAAAAGCATGTTTAGGCATTCATTTAGAAACTAGATGGCAATTGTGATGTTCAAGTGTTCTCAAGGTGATTCAAGGATTTTATTGTGTTGCAAGAGCAGATTTATGTGGTTTATGTGTTTGTGTTTGTAGATTTGAGCATCCATTTCATCATGGAATGAAGAGCATCTTCCTCTCATGATATCTTCACTACAAGGTGACATTATATTATGTTTTCATCATCATTTCCTTTGGTTTTTGCCTCTGCCTCATAAGGGCATGCACTCTCTATCTGACAACGATGTTTGAAGACTTAAGTGTCGTCCGGGGCTTGACTGAGGCAAGCCTCTAAACACCACAACCCTCTCCCAATGTTTTGTGATTACAAGTTGTAGGTGTCGCATATGAAAAAGGTAGAGTTGCAGGAGGGATCAGAAAACATCAGGGATTCAGGATTTGAAGAGAAGCAGGACACACAACCTTTTTGAGACTTGGGTGCTCGCTCCTGTGTCCTCCACAATTGAATTTTCATAAACAAAAATTACAGTGTTGATCAGTGTCAGAAGGAGGTCAGGATCTCGCAAAGAAACTGGTACCTTAGACTTGGGCACCCGCTCTTGTGTCCCTGACTTTTCTGTCTCGGAACCTTGAAAACAGGTACTCTGTGATTTGATATTTCTCTTTCGTCTGTAAGAGCTTTTTCTATTATTCTTCCGTTCACAGTCGTAATTGCAAAATTAGAGTTTAATGGTCAATTAAGCATAAGAGAAGGAAAATTGATAATTAAATTCCCTAATCCAAGTTTCCCTACATCTCACAACGACCTAGGGTATGATAGTGAATTGCCACTTGACCCTAGATCCTTGAATGTAAAGGGTGAAAGGAGGATTCAAACATCTAAACCCTAAAACATTAAATAATCCAAATTTTACCCTAAAAACATATATGTATAGATATCTATATAGAAATTTATACATATGTATACAATATACATATGTCTATAGATATACATATGTCAATAGATAGACATGTATATATATATATATATATATATATATATATATAATTCATTAACAGTCTAGTCTGAATATATGTAGAAGCTTTTCATATAAACCCTGGATAGATTATATAAAATGAAACCCTCAATACATTATATTAGAACATAGGAAAACAACTATAAATATTTAATGTAACAATAATTAATAAATATATATTCGGTCAAAATTGGGAAGCATCTGACTGTAAAATTCTTATAGAGACAAAGTTGTAGGATTCAAAGCATTCGAAACCCTACTATAATGAAACCCTTAACCATTGACAATGATATGATGAAACTCTTAACCGTTGACAATGAACCTCTAAAAATATATACCCTTATATATATGTATATATATATATATAGTACATTAACAGGCATGATTTAATCTACTGAATGAATCTGCCCATTATATGCTAAGTGCCAACCTGAAATGGTTGTCTTAGACAGAATAGGTAAGAATGCCACTACAAAATATATACCCTTAAAAATATATGAACCCATCTGTATGTGTAAAATAAAACCCTCATTTATATAACAATTTATTATTCTATATAGTGAAATAATCATAGCACAAGGGTTGTCTAAGACAAAACAAGTTGTATATTATGTTGTTCAAATTTAATGAGTTTTTTTAAAGTGGTAAACTCAAGTTAGTAAAATGATTTGGTTTTCGATGTGTAGTTGAATATATATATATATAATCAACGTGTAGATGAATATGTATTCGGATGCGAATAACAAAATTACATATCAATACTCAACTCAGGGGTTGTATGAGACAAAAACAAAGGTAAATGACTATATATAATGATTGTATAAACAACATCATATGAAACCAATAGAATGGAATGAAAGCAATGCTGAAATCACAAGGAGAAATTATATCTATGCCCAGCAGAAATTTTTTAAATCATGTCTATTAATGTAGGAGATACATACTGTAAATAGATATATGTTTGCATGTAGCAACATTTGCATAAAATAAAAGCCTTTATATAGTTTTTTTATCATATTATAACATTGCTTGTCAAATAATACAAAAAATTAATGCTGAAGATTTAGCACCATAGACTTTCACTATGGCTTCCAGTGGATCAATACCCAAAGGCCTTGAGCCACTTCACTTGCTCTCTCAATGTGTGCATAAGAGAGGAAGTCACCATAATTACTTAGATAAAATTGAAATGTATCCAAATTGTTTCTAAGTATTCCTTCTCAGAATAGTTGCAAAGTTGTTGTTGTCAAGTTTTATTTTTTGACAGCGTCAACTTCAAACACACCTCCAATCATACCTTCTTCTGGAAACTCGTCGAAATAGGAGATGGAATTGGTCATAGTGTCTATGTGTTCCTCCTTCATGAACTTGTTGGCCAGGTTGTTTCCATGACTTTTGCTGCCTACAATTTGGATTGATGTGGAGAAGAATTTTTCATAGATCACATAGTTGCAAATATGCCCTCCCTGGAAGTGTTGCATTCCTACAACTTGCTAGATTGTAGTGACCAATTGGTCTGAACCAGCATTGAACAACCGCTTGATTTGGGTCTTGTGTTGTTCTTGCAGGCAAGCACATCCACTGGCCACCTCCATTGCATTGTGTGTTTGGAGAGTTCATCTTGTCCAAGTGATTTTATAGGAAGGATGGAAAGGCAGTTGGTTCACGGGCTCCAATTCAATTTCTCAAGATCTCCAATATCAAAGAAGACTGAAATGTCAAGTCCATATTTTGAAGGCTGGCTGAAATGTCAAGTCCATATTTTGGAGGCTATGAGAATATATTTTCTATAAAGCAAATCCTTCTCTTGGACAATGTGGTCTTTCAAATGCTTAGTACATTGAACCTAATTAGACATCTACAATAAAGTTTAAACCTATGTATGCATCTACACTAAAGTTGAAACCTATTTCATTTGCTTAGTACACTAAACCTAATTAGACATCTACAGTAAAGTTTAAACCTATGTATACATCTACACTAAAGTTTAAACCTGTTTCATTTATGGGGTTATAAATATATAAAGGGATATATACTCAAACTGTTTCAGAAAATAATGTGAAACTGATTCCTAATGCTACTGAAACTATTTCTAATGCTGTTGAAAATGTCTCAGAATATATTTAATGCAACATATACACGTACACTAAAAAATAAACCTATATAATTTTGGTTTCAGTAAATTAACCAATAGTAATATTAATATATTTCTATAATATCAATATTAATATTACTCTTGGTTAGTATAGTATGCTGACAATCGTAATATATAGGTTTAATTTCACCGTAGATGTGTATAGTGCAGTAAGTATATATTGAAGGATCATAAAATATAAATGTATATCTAGAAACCATTGGTTTATATTTAAAACATATATATATGGCATTTCAATAGATTTAATATTAATATTAACATATACATTTATTTCATATTGAAAGTTACAAGTTATAGATTTAACATTAATAGTAACAGATACATTTACTTCATATTAACATATTTAATGATGGCATATGAACAGATATTACATTTGCTTCATATGAACAAATGTAACATTAATATAACATTAATATGGATGATACATGCGTAAAGAGGAAGTAAAAGACAAATAAAATAAACGTGAACACAATCATATGCATGAACATTAATATAGATTTAACATGAACAGAAACATATGCATAAAGAGGAAGTAAAAGACACAAAAAATAAATCATACGCATTCACATTAATATAGATTTAACATATGCATAAAGAGGAAGTAAAAATACACAAAAAATAAAGGGAAGTAAAAGACAAAAAAACAAAAGAAGAAGGTGATGTACCAACCTGAACCTAAATCTGTAAGTCTGCAAAATTCCTCTTGGCAGCAGACAGGGTTTGCAGCGCTCCTTTAGGAAATTTATGCTTAAAACAATCTCTACGTTGCATAATGTTCGTCTTATAATGGATTGATATTTGAAAAGGGAATGCATTGAATTTGGTTGGTGAGTTTGAATTTGAATAAATGCGTAGAAGCTATTGTATTCGATGTTATGATACACAAAATTGAATTTGGTTGTTGAGATTTGAATTTGATTAAATGTGTAGAATCTATTGTATTCAATGATGTGATTTATAAATCTCACATTTTTTTATTTAAACTAGTTTAATTTTGTTTTTTAAATTTATGCCTGGATGGGGAGCCTGACACCATTATGTGTTTGTGCAGGTGCAAGTGGATGTGATAGCAAGTATGGGAGAATGTGACAGCAAGTGGTGGGGACGTGATAGCAAGTATGGGAGAATGTGTGATTGACAGCCCTTTGGGATTGGAGTGTTGTGTGTTTATGGTAGCTTAGGTACCAATAGTTGTGCACAAAAGTATGTGAATGTGACCAGTTTGACTTTATTTAATGTCCAAATTGGTGGTTTTAAATATAAAAATGACCTATTGTAATAAAAACAATAAAGTGTATATTTAAATTGGAAGTTCTCCAATTTGCATCAAGTTGGCTTGTAAATGCAAGTGGAAGAGCATGTGTGTTAGTTTTTTGCAATGGTAAACTACACATGGAGTTGTGAACATGTATTGGTGCATATATGGTAATTTACTAGGTATTCTTTTTATATGTAATGGTTCTTTTTAAAAAATTTATTGGGGGTAGGGTGCACAAAAACATAGCGGTTATTAGGGCGTGGGCGGCTACTGGCCCCTCTCCCTTATCATAATTCTATAGAAATGGGAACAATTGTCTATATTTAACGTTAAAATACATATATCCAAAATTATTTTAAATGTTTTTAATGTGTATGGTGTAAATTATTAGGGTACTTCTCAATTATAATGTTTTCTAATAGTTTGGGATCAATTATTCTATTTGGTTTATTAAGTGATTAAATTTCAAATTAATGTTGTAAGGAATAATGTTAGATTTTTCATCTCTAGTCCTTGGCTCTAGAATAACCTATTAATAAATTCCTAGACAATCATTAAGTTATTCAAGATAAACTACCACTCAACACTCTAGGGTTTCATGTAAGTTGGCATACCACATGGTAAACAAGGAGAACCTCTAGTCATCTTAGGTATTATTGCTCAAGTCTTAGTTAGGAAGATCTAGACCTTAAACAATATTTGACTAGGTTTAGCAATTTACTAAATTTTGAAGATGTGGAGCTAAAAGTTCTTTTGTCCAAATCTAAATTTCCTCCAAAATCATTCTGTATGTGAGAGTTTATTTAATCTAGTTTAATATGGTTGAATTCCATCCATATGCCTTTTCTAAGGCTTTCAAGGATTCATTGATCGACTTGACATATCAATCGAAGTAACCACAAGTCCTTGATCAATAATTAAAGGGTAGAACGGTTCTAGTCTAGGGTCCACTAGGCTACGTGTTACTTAAATCATATTTGTTTTGTAGTGGGCTTAACCTTTAGACTCTAATGTTACCATAGAACACTTTATAATGTTTGTTTGTTTCGAGTTTCATAAGGAAATAATGTTTCTTAAGGCATAAACATTCCTTTAAAGCTTGGATGCAACAATTTACAAAAATAGCATAAAAGTTTGTTAGGTCTGGTTTTTAATTTTTATCATTTGAAACTACTATTTGGACCCAAAATGCCATTTTCAAGGATTTATCTAGGGGCAATAGTAGTGAATGTGAAAAAGCTAACAATGTATATGAGTATGAATGCCTGACAAATAGTAGATGTCATAGTCTAATGTTGATTGTGTGGACACATGGAAAAATCTCACCATGAGACCTCTAGACAACTTAACTAACACTTAGTTTAGTTACATCAAGAAATGGGCTAAGACATTGATGCAGGAGCATCTAGTGGTGTAAGGACAATCTTGCATCACCCAAAAATATTTGAAGTTGTTTTGAATTTCTTTGTTTTTTTAGGTTTCTTTAGTTGTGTTGGAGTCCATGTTGACACTTCAGTGGTTCGGGACTGTCCGAAGTTCAGAAAGGCTAAAAATAGTAACCTAGTATTTTTATTGTAAGTTGGCTTATTTGGATATGTATGGACCTAAAAATTTACCCCAAGAAAATAAATTATAAAAATAAGTAAATGGTGAAGAAATCATTTGAATATCATTTATAGTTTGAGAGATATTAAAGTTTCTGTCTTTGAAAATTGTTCTTGATGAACTTCATATTTGAATTTGATCCTTTAAAAGTCTCATTGGGGCTTGAAAAGTGGAAAAAATAATCTTTAGATGATTTTGGGCATCATAGACCTCTTCACGAGCTTTCCAATGCCTGGTTCTATTTGTCAATCGGACACCTGGTTCAAAAGTTATGGCCCTCGAAACTATGTTACAAATTTTCAAAAAACTTTAAAATTTTCAAATCTCCATTTTCTTGGGTGGGAAAATGGACAGATGGACTTGGTGCCCAAAAAGGGAGTTACACTTTCTAGAACATTCTAAAAGGTAGTGGAAATATGGTGTGGATGTTATTGGTGCCAAATAAAAAGGGGAATTGGAAAGGTTGCGAAGGACAATCCCATATGTCTAGTTGTGGCTCTAGATTCTAGAAATCTCTGATAGAGTAAGATTTTCTCTTTTGTGAAACAACCCATGTTATTGTAGCATGTAATACTAGATTCTGTACTCCATTTTACTAAAGAAAATAAAAGTTGCTTGATTTCATTCCTCACATTTTTGGTGGGAATCTCTATTGTTGTTTCATGTGTGAGTGTTGGGTGGAGGAGCCCTTCATCAGACATAAAGGTTTAGAAGTCTAGACCACAAAATGTCTTAATTCTTTTTTATAACTATTTTGTTTCTATTTTCTTATAGAGCAAAATTTGGGTACTCTTTGGGTTAAAATGTTCTAAAGAGATTTCAAATACAAAATCTCATGAAATTGATTTACTATAATTTTAAATTTAAGTTTTCTAACTTTGAGATGAACAAGTGCCCTTCCACCTGGAAACCACTTTCCATGTGGTATGATTTAGCACATATTGAAGGAATCTCTTGAGGAAGACAACTAGGCCTACACTTGCCACATATAACTCTTAATTTAACACATGGCTACATTTGATTGAATTGATCAAATCCATCATGAAAGAAGTGAAAAAGGGCATCAAGGTGACTCTAAACCTAAAACTCATTTTTAAGTACTTTTAAATACACTTTAAAAAAGCTACAAAAATTTGAATGGCATATACTCCCTCTCCATTGACTAAATGTAGAAATAAATTTCAATAAGGAATTGTTGATGGGTGTTTTTGCACACAACAACTTAGATGAAATACTAAGTATCTCACTGTTAAAGGGGAAAACATGAATGATGGAGACAAGCATGCACAGCCAAAATCAAACCCTCTTCCATAATAACATTCAAGGACAAGACTGAGCTAAAATCACAACCAAAGAGAGGTGGACCCAAAGCTACAAATCTTGTGCTCTTGTTTTCTATGGAAAGATATGATTTAATCAGGCCTTTTATCAAACCCTAGGTCAACTAGTGCAAAAAAACCCTAGATTTACAAAGATCTAAGTATAACAGGAGATGTAGAGAAGATATTCAGAAACTAACTTCACAAGATGGATCAGAGAGATATTAGAACCTATGATATAGAAGATAAAAAGTCAGAGGACTACGGGGCAGGTGCCCAAGTCCAAAAAGTCAAAATCTTCAGAAACTCAGAACTAGAGAAATGTTGTAAAGAGCATCCTGATGTCAGATTCAATGCATGTTTGAGTAGGAGGACTTCGGGGTGGGTGCCCAAGTCTTCAGCAGAGGATTTTTCACAAACTACTTTTGGATCTCAAAACCCTTTCCCTTACACAACCTTGTTGTACCTTCACTTCTTCAGACTTCGCACCTGTAACTTGCACACAAGAAGAAAGGGGGTTGGGGGTTGTGGTGTTTAGGGATTTGCCTCAGTCAAATCCTGGGATAGCATTCAAGCTTCCCAACAATGTTGTTAGAGAGAGTGTATGCCCTAGCAGGGTAGAGGCTAAAGATAAACCAATAATGATAGAATGATTAAAATAATAAAGATGTCACCTTGGAGGTGAAGTCCTTAGGAGAATGAAGATCCTTCAACTCATAAGGAGATGGATGATTATTCTAAATCTATAACAACACACACAATACAAACACAAATCTACAATAATAACATAATGAATGCTTTGAATGCTCTTTTCTCCAAGATAATAAGTTCTCTATATCCATCTAGGTTTCAAATGAATTCAAAAACACACTTATATATGCTTTCCCGCTAACATTCATAAATTAAATCAAAAGAGCCGACAAGGAGAGCCCCTTTGAAAGGTCGTATGCTAACATATATTAAAATTTGTCCTGACCAATCAGGGAGGACTTGGGCACCCAAGGCACCTTTTTGGTCTAGGGTAAGGCATAAAATGGGCCCCTAGTTCCCAATTGTCATGGGTTTTGGGGGATTTTGCATCGGGATGAATATTTAAGATGTATAATGTAATCACAAGGACCTAAGAGCTAAACTAGGAGCTAAAAAGGCATGTGTCCACTTTCTACTACATAAAATTTAGCCCCCACTTTAATGTATGTATGATCTTACGATCAATACATGCATTAAAGTACAGTTGAAGCATATCAAACACATAAAACACAAGAATGAAGACACACCCTAAGTTTGAAGGACCATTTCTAGCTCAATCTTAGGCAAACATAAGAAAACACTCAACAATCATGTAAAACACAGTGAATATAGTAAGGAAGCATGCAATATGTGGAGAAAATAGTGAAGCACGCAAGACACGGAGAAGACATGAATACAGTCATGCAATAAATAGAGAAGACATGATTAAACAATTATATATATACACGATCCTAACTATACACAGCGTGGAGGGAGATCATTGCTACACACCTTTAGACCACGAAAAAACATGTAAGACACACAAGGAAGACACATAAAATACACATAATACATGAGTGTCGTATAGTATATCGTCAACACACTATCCATCTTATACACAACAAACATAGGTGATAGCAAGGAGCTAATAGCTACACTCCACTATCTAAGACACGCCAAACACACCTAACAGTTGAGCTATGCTACCACAACTGCCAAAGACATGCTTAAGGGTGAATAACTCAATATCCAACCCTACCTCTGCAGAGGACTTTCTTTAAAAGGATGTGCAACCGCTTAAGGGAAGACACATTCCCACCTTCCGCAAAAGGGCTTTTAAAATGCAACCCCACCCACATCCACAAATGTCTCACGGTGAAAAGCAGGCATGCTCAAAGTTTACAACCCCACCTGCATCACAGAGACACCTTACAATGAAAAGGAGGTATACGTAAACAAAACAAAGTACACAACCCCACCTACATCATGGAGATGCCTTATAGTGAAAAGGAAGCATAATCAAACACGCTTTATCAATATCTAAGCATAATACCACAATATATGCCCCCACCTTAAAGTGGTTGATCCCGCTTGCTGGTATCAAGCACATTTAAGGTAAAGTGAAAACATGCAAGGGAACAAAAAGCTTTCGCAAAGCCCATGCCCCCAAAGGTGACATGTGCTTGCAATCATTGAATGTTCCCACAAACACATCTATATCATTTTCTAACATAATCAATAACATATAAGCTTTGTTTAGAAAATCTATTCTAAGATAACAACCAAATCAACTATGTATATCACTTGATAGACCAAGGCTACACTTGCAGGTTCAGAACTGGGTATAGCCATGAGGTTATACTTCAGGTATCTCAAAACTGAGTGTAGCTACAAGGTGAGATACACAACGATCCAAAGTGCATAGAAACATATTTAGAGTATTGCAAAGGTTTGTTACAACAAATTTCACAATACGATACATCACAACATGAAGTGATTCTACTAGTCAAGTGTCAGTAATATATCTTGACCCCATCTTCATATATGGACTAGGTCCATTTTTCTTTTTTTTGTAGGGATGCACGGTCCTTATTAATAATTATTTGTTTTCGTCATTTGCTAAACACAAAAAATGAGAGAGGGGACAAAGGTGATTTATGGTCATAAGGTGGGAAGATGCCCCTAAGATAGCCCCCACAATGTTATGCCCCCAAGGCACCACACACAACAATTACAATAAGATAGAGGAAAGTGGAAGAATGGAAAAACAAATAGGAGAATGGTCACAACAGAAGCGGTCTCCTTGTATCCTTAACCTTAAAAGAGTATCAAGGGTCATCCAAGGAGGCCTAAACAACATTTAACACAACACAAGGGAACACAACACAACACATAAGAGGAGGCCACTCATGAGAGCAACTCAAAGAGATGCTACATCAAAGGTGGCTAAAAGGGTGAGAAATACTTACCTGTGAGAAGATGCAACTGCCCTAGTAGTCATCCTTGAGCAAATCATCTTCCTCCCAATCTTGAATGTGAGAGGAAATAGGTACATAAGGGACTATGACCCAATTTTAAACCCCATCCTTCAATTTTTCATCCTTTATCTCATTGTTTGTGGGATGTTTTCTTGTTGAGGGGATACTTGTCGAGCTTTAAAGCTTGTCGTTTTAGGTCCTTCTTTCTCTTGCATTCTGGTTCCTTCTTGTCTTGTTAGTGATATTTAAGAAAGGAGTCTCATGAGTTCCCACATTCTTTGACATTTCGGAAGAGGAAGTTGGCACAAAGTTGATCTTTTTGTGATGAAATGCTTTGCTCTTTAAGGTTGTCTCCTGATCCTTGTAAGGATGGCAAAGGAGGAACCTCGACAAAGGGGCTTCCTTAATCTCAGGCTGCTTTTCACTCCCTATTTGTTTAGGAGGAATTGTAGCCTCAGAGAACTAAGAGTGTCCAGGAGAATTCTTTCCATGTGATAGTTGAGCTATTAATTTTGTCTTGTATTTTTGATATGCCAAGAAATTTTGATCTTCTCTTGGTTGATTTGGTTTAGTAGGTTGCGGCCAAAAGTAGTCTAGGTTGAAATTTCCATGATTAGCCAAAGGTTTCCATCCACTATGATGTACAAAATGCATCCATCCTTGATGGTGGAATTTTAAACACTTATGAATTGTATAAGGGATCGCTTTCATAGACTTGAGCTAAGGATGGCCTAATTTCACATGAAATAGGTCGTAGGTGGGAATGATGACAAATGGTTGTTCCAAGGCTTTTTCCACCACTTTAATCAAGAGTGTAATATTTCCAATAACCGGGAGGAAATATCCATTATGAGCCTTGATCATTATATGTGTAGGATCACAAACTTGTCTTGTAACAAATCATGCATGTATAAAAACTCTTTAGTTATCACATTCGCCATACAATTAGGATCGATAAGGGCTCCTGTTGTAGGATTCCCACATATATGTGGTGTAATATAGAGAGGGCCATCAATATCTCTAATTGTGACCTCATATGGTGTGAATGAGATTATGGGTTCAAGAGCCTTCATTTTCTTATTAATTCAAGGAGGGACCATACCACTCTTATCTTGATTAGAGGCCATATATGTGAGACCATTGCACACCAAGGCACTAGTTTGAGGAAATTAGGTTTTTGAAAATAAAAAATGGGCTACTTTCACTACAAACCAAGTGGGTATGATGTGAATAGTATTGCACAATAAGGCAATGTGAATGATTTTGATATTTTGCACAAAGAAGTGTGAAAAAGATGTTAAAATTGCCTAATGTTGAAATACACAATGTGTAATTGCAAACATTGAAAATTTGAAAGTAAGGATGTCCAATAATGCAACACTACAATCCAAAATTAGATTTGAATGAATGTTTAAGAGAGCAACAAAATCTGAAATAAGATTTTGACTACAAACCCTAGCTTTGCAAATGACTAGGTTATAGGAAAAAAACAAGTTTTCAACAAAACCCTACTAAATGAGATCTTCAAATGCAATCTATATAATATCATGAAATGAGTAATTTTTGTAATATAGATCAGATCTGATGTAAAAATTAGAAAATCAAATGTTTCAAAGATATGCAATGAAAATAATACAAAACTATGTGTTTATGCAAGCCTAGAATGTTTTTTTTTTCACTTTGTTTTCAAAATTATGCAAGATTTTACAATGAATAATGATAAGTATGATATGAATGAATGCAAGATTTGAATTCAATAGTCAGCAAGATGCAAATTCTCGATGTACGGGTTCACCAAAATGTGAAAGGGGAAAAGATGAATGATGGAGACAAGCATGCACACCCAAAATCAAACCCTCTTCCATAATAACATTCAAGGACAAGACTAAGCTAAAATCACAACCAAAGAGAGGTGGAATTAGCTACAGATGATGTGCTCTTGTTTTCTATGGGAATATATGATTTAATCAGGCCTTTTATCAAACCCTAGGTCAACTAGTGCATGAAACCCTAGATTTGCAAAGATATAATTATAACAGGAGATGCAGAGAAAATAATCAGAAACTAACTTCACAAGATGGATCAAAGAGATATCAGAACCTATGCTATGGAAGTTGAAAATTCAAAGGACTATGGGGTGGGTGCCCAAGTCCAGAAACTTAGAATTGGAGAAATGTCATAAAGAGCAGATCCTGATGCCAGATTCAATGCATGTTTGAGCAGGAGGACTTCGGAGCAGGCGCCCAAATCTTCCATAGAGGAATTTACGCAAACTTCTTTTGGATCCCGAAACCCTTTCCCTTACACAACCTTCTTGTACCTTCACTTATGCAAACTTCGTACTTATAACTTGCACATAAGAAGAAAAGGGGTTTGGGGATTGTGGTGTCTAGGGATTTGCCTCAGTTAAATCCCGGGATAGCATTCAAGCTTCCCAACACCATTGTTAGAGAGAGTGTGTGCCCTAGCAGGGCAGAGGCTAAAGATAAACCAATATGATAGAATGATTCAAATAATAAAGTTGTCACCTCGGAGGTGAAGCTCTTAGGAGAATTAAGATCCTTCAATTCATAAGGAGATGGATGATGATTCTAAATTTGCAACAACACACAATACAAACACAAATCTACAACAATACCATAATGAATGCTTTGAATTCTCTTTTATCCAAGATAATAACTTTTCTATTTCCATCTAGGTTACAAATGAATTCAAAAACACACTTATATATGCTTTCCTGCTAACATTGATAAATTAAATCAAAAGAGCCGACAAGGAGAGACCCTTTTAAAGGCCTATGCCGACATGTATTGAAATTTTCCCTAACCAATCAGGGAGGACTTGGGTGTAGGAGCCCAAGTCCCAAGACATCTTTTTGGTCCGGAGTAAGGCATAAAATGGGCCTCTAGTTTTTAATTATCATGGGTTTCGAGGGATTTTACATCGAGATGTATATTTAAGATGTATAATGTAATCACGAGGACCTAGGAGGTAAACTAGGAGGTAAAAAGGCATGTGTCCACTTTTTACTCCATAACACTCACCTCTCTTGAAATAAATCTAATCCCAGTAACCCAAAAAAAGACTACCCCATGGTTTAAAATGTCAGGTCTTGACTTGTGAGATAACTCAATTGGATATGTGTTTTGTTGTTTCAATCAAGGGGCCTTACAAATGAGCTAAGATTATTCAGGGTTCCACAAAAAGGTATACTTTGGTGATGACAGAGAAATCTAAGACAATTCTACCTACAATCTAAAAACCCAACACTTCATCATATTATTAGATTATTGATGCTTTTCTTGATCTAACAATTTCAAAACAAATTCCAAAAGAGATGAGGGGAGAAAGGGTTAGGAATTCCTAAGGACAAATCACAAAGGAATGTAATGTTTTAGATAGATAGACTTCCAATGAAAGTGATTTCTACTTAACCAGGTTACCCACAATGCCTTCTCCCAATACAAGACCAGATCTAAGATATGGAAGGCCTTAATCTTAGCTCGCCTATCGAACCAACATTTAACAACACCCTAATGTTTGGTGAATCTCTTGATGGTTGTATCTTGTTTCTCTTCTAAATGTACTAATTGTGTAAGTCTGGTTGAAATTTTGTCATCGGTCTCTAAGTAATCATTTATGAATTGCAGAATGGGTATCTTTAGGTGCAAAAGAAAGACAAGTTCTAAACCATAAACAAGGTGATATTTTGTTAGTCCATAATGTGAATCTAAGTTGTGTATGCCACTCTTGAGGATTTTTATCAAGCAACTTCCTAGTGACATCTAACAAGTTTTCGTTTGTAGATTCAGCAACACCATTACCTTGTGGATAATAATTTGATGAAAATTTCAAAACAATCTCATAGTCAAATTCCCAGTTAGAAAATTTTAATGATGAAAAAGTAGGGTCAGTATCACAAACAAGGGAAAATGGATAGCCAAACCTAGTAATTATGTGTTCCTCAACAAATTTAATCACAACTTCAGTAGTGCATTGTCTACATGCTTGAGCTTCAAACCATCTAGTGCACTAATCAATTGTGGTTAGAATATGCATGTGGCCCACAAAAGAAGGTGGGTTGATCATACTAATGAAATCAATTCCTCATTGTGTGAAAGGTCATAACTCGATCACCGGTTAAAGAGGTAATGCAACATTCTTCTCTCGGGCATCAACAGTTTGGCAAATATGACAACTTGTTACATCCTCAATTTTTGACTAAGCTTAATCTTAATTTTATGTGGAAAAAAGGGATAAATAATCATTTGTGGAAAATATAAAGATGAATCATTGATTATATGGATTATGATTAATGCTTAGACTAGACATAATATTACATGCTATTGAGATTATCTTATAATAATGTTTTATGATTTAATGATGATACACTGATCATGGTTGTATGGTTATGAGTGTAACTAGGAAAGGAATCATCCTTCAAGAGTGGAAGGAGAGTATCACTGAAGAGAAGGGGATAAACATTTTGGAAAAAACCAATTTGCCATTTGAAGTCTCAACTTGATCATTATGTGAACCTTATGAGAGAAGGTATGTGTCATTTAGTTGCTATCTTGAGTTTATCCTGAATTCAACCATTACCGATTTGATGCGGAAGAAAAGTTTTCCAACATCCACCTTTGTTGATTTGGTCGAAAGAGTTTCTCAGTTTCCTTCTCAGCTTTGTTTAGTGTCTACAGTTGACGTGAGCAAAGGTGGTGACAGGGGAGAAGATTGCGACCCCCGCTCGCACCTTAGCCATTGTCAAATATCGACTCGATCGAAATGGTGATGTCACCCTTGAGTCGATATATGTGTATATACATATTATATGTTTGTTACTTAATGATATAGAGTTAAAGACATTGTCTTTATCATTTAAAATAATATTATTTATTCCTTGAGTTAGAATCATTTTTGTTAGCTAACCACATGCTCATGTAGGAGAGCATTTTCTCCCATGATCCCTGAATCTAGGAAGGAGTGGGGATAGCTTTTTGGCCACGGGGGTGACAGGGGCAGATGGCCCTTGGCATGCCCTTGAGGATTCTTATGTGTAGAAAAACCTGCATCGTGGGTTGGGGGGAGGAGGCTTACTCTCGAAAGAGAGAAGGAAGAATATAATTTTTTTTGGTTTTTTTCCTTTTGGAGAGCGCATGTACACGGGCCTGGGAAAAAGACTGACAGGGAATACTATAGCTGAGAAAAGGCAACTCATGTAGGAGCTCCAAAGAATACAACCACAACTAAGCCAGAGGTGTGAAGGTGACCTCTTAAGGTTTCTATTCTTATCGCAAATAAAATAATATGTTTTCTGGTTGTGTTGGGGCGCCACTGTGTTGAGTGGGCTTCAAGCCGGCCAGGGTTGAAACCCCTTGAGCTGTGTATATTGTTAAATTATGATTGATAAATGATTTTTTATAGAAAAGAAACCAATCTTTGTTATACAAGCTATTATCGATAGTTCTACTATCAATAACATAAGCATATCAATATTATATCTTGTTGTGCCTCGACAGTCATGTTGTCATGAGTCAAAACTTCCTATAGTTTTCTTTGGTGTTGTGATAGCTTGGCTACCCTTGATTAAAGCTTATTATTGTTATGGTTAAATTGTTCTTTGAAAGCTATGTTGTTACTATTCCAAGCTTAATAGTGATATCATTATCAATGCTTCGATAGCTATGCTATCATATTACAAAGCATGTCTTAATAGATTCGATTGTGTATTGATAGCCCTACTATCGTAATCTTTGAGTATCTTTTGGCTCTCGAAGGAAAGAAAAGGTGGCAGCCAAAGATGATAATGGTGTTATCATACCTCCTACGACTGTGTTATCATATATCATTATGGATGAGTCATTATGGATGTAAAGCCTTAACCATACCATTGTATTCATTGTGAAAGAGGTGAATATGGGATGTTAGGGTTACCAACTCGACCCCATGCTGTTATTTGATTGTAATGAGTTATAAACTCTCTCTCATTTGAGAGGCAAAGAAGGTTGGTTAAATTTATACCATAGTTATTGAATGGTTGTTCACAAACAAATGGTGTGATACCCACATAGATGTACCTAAGTGTGGTCGGCTGAGAAGAAGCCACCAGCGGTGAAACTCTTTTACAGTTTGTATGTCAGTGAGCTTGTGTATTTAAATGAAGTCTTTGACCACTTGAGTTGTGTAACTCAAAGCAGAACTAATGTTCTTTATTGCATGCATATTTCTAAAACAACTAGTTAAGTGGAAGTCAAAGAAACCCTTAGTCAGTAAGGACGAATGATATAATGACTTTATGATTCTATTTTGCAAGAACTTTAGTTAACCTTGGTGAAGGTAGAAAGTTCATGAATTATGTTAATAAATATATTAGTTATTTATGTTGATTTTTTAGTAACCCAAATAAGGTTATTATCAGGAAGGATTAGATGGGAATCCTTCACCCGGATGAGTTCATTAGAGAACATTCAAAATTGTCACAACTACTTCTTGTATTGATTCTGTTGGTACTCATTTGTGTTTAGGGTTTTAAGCTTGAGTGTTTGCAGGTTTTCTCATTCAAACCCTGAATTTCTTGAGTCATGGGATATTGCATTGCTTTATCTTTTTCTGATGCTGGTTTTCTGTGGAGGGTTCCTAGTTGTTTTGTCTCATCCTTAGGTTTAAGTGTTTGAGAGTTGACCAGCCTTCATGAAATGTGGTGGTGCCCTACCTGTAATTAGGGTTTCAAAGTAAAATGTCAGTGGGTACTTTTCATCCCAAACCCTTAGAATTTATTTGACCATCGGTGTGAGTTCACCTTTGTCTTGGCGACCGCATTCTTCATTCGGTATGTTCATTCCATCGCCAAAATTTTGTCCATCGGAAGCTGTGCTACATGTCCCACCGATGGTGTGTGTCAGGCCGATGAGGGTTGTTCAAAATGGTCATCGGCGAGAGTATTGTTATCGGCAAAGTTTTGTGGTGTTCCGCCTATGTGTTTGACTCTGGCCGATGGAGTTGCCATCGGGGTGACATGGTGCATCGGGCAGATTGTGGAGAGTTGGGCCGATAGCCATACTCTAGCCGATGGGGTTATATCGGTGTATCTTGTCACTGTCGGCTAAGTTTTGTGGTGTCCCTCCGATGGTGTTTGTCTCTCCGATGGAGGTTGTTATCAGCAGGATCCCTTTGATCGGTGCAGTGTCGCTATGTTGTTCCGATGAGACATGGTCTTACTGATGGAGTATGGCTTGTAGGTGAAATTAGCGTGACAAGGCATATCAGTGAAGAAATTCTTAGTCGCTCCGATGGTTTGGGTCTGGCCAAAGACCAATCAAAGAGTTTAGGCATCGGCGTGATCGGTGCGGTCGGCAGAAGTATCTTTGGTCGCTCTGATGGTGTAGGTCACACCAACGAAGGCGGGAGTTGGAGTAGTAAACTGCCAGCGGTCGACTCGTGGGTCACGCAAGGTAAAATGCACGACAATATGTCTACATGCAGCATGATATATAAAGTGATTGGGAGGTCCATGTTTGGTGAATGTGGGATATTGGGTCATGCAAAGGTTAGGGTCTCCCCGATGGTCATGGTCATGCCGATCGCGTGACATACAAAGCAAAACACGCATATGCAAGGTGCCTATGTGGCGCAATTTCGCAGGTCGGTGATTTTTCAACGTGGATTTTGTGGCATGGATTTTTAAGCGATGGGAAATGATCGACGGCCAGGTTTCAAAGTTGTGGAGTTGGTTTTCTTTGCTTCCTTAGGCTTGTTTTGAGCGGGAAAACCTCAAGTGTGTTGCTACATCCGGCGGGTAGCTGAAGCTTTAATGACAAATTGAAGCAGAGGAGTATGGGTCGACGGTGGACAGGCCAACTACCAAATTTAAGATGCAAGTCTTTGAGCGGCGGCTTAGATCCCAAGCCCACCCTCTCTCTTCCTTTGCTTCCCGGCTGCATTCAATTTTGAGTGCCATTCTCTCTTGCTTTGTATCTAGCGGAATCTTGACCTTGTGATGTAATTAATTTTTGCCTACGTACACAGTTTTTGCTATAAAGGGCAAACTATGTCACTTATTGTTGGTTGGAAAACTGGACAAGTTTGAGTGTTGTAATAAGATACAACTCCATTGTTGACCATATCTAGATGTCTTGTGAGTTTATGAGTCTCATGTTGTATGTTTCATGCATGAATTTACTGGTTTCATGAATGATTGATTTTATATGAATAATGCTTTATTTGCATGTGTTCTGTTATTCTGTCTCCAAACTGAATATGCTCTTCTTCTGAATCTAAACATCTAAGGGGTGTCTGGGATTCTAGAATATAGTTCTGCTATGTTGAAAACTTAATCTTTTGCTTCTGCTCAAGGGGTAGATTAAAGTGTTTCAGGTTAAGGGTTGGGAAGATCATATTGCAGTAAGGATATTGTAAGTATAGGTAACTGAATACTCTATTTTGGGAGGTATCTGTAAGGTAGATATCACAAAATCCCCTTGATACCCAGTTTCTGATATATGTTCATGCTGACCATTCACATGTGTATGTCTATTGACTCTGAGCCCTGGATAGGCACCAATCTAGTCTGGCATTGAGGTACACCTCAGGTCCTAGTTTTGCATCCAAATACCAAATCAACCCAAACTTCGAAACCAAATCATTAGGACCTTAGAAGTAGATTTAGGATCAGAATCCTCTATCTCACAACTGAATATAGGCCCAAAGCTAGCCCCTTTGCACTTATCTCACAGTTTTGGTCTACATAAGAGAGGATTCATCTACTTTGTATCAACATTCCCCCATTCCAAAGGCATATTCTATGGATGTTGAATAGGGAATACCCCCCTAGGTTTTGCAGAGCCTGAAGAAGAAGAGGAGATATTTATAGAGTCTATCTCCTATATTGTTGGCCCCTGGCCCAGGAATCTTGTCGACCAATGATGGCTACCTTGTAGGGATAACTGGGAGCAAGCATCCAGCTAGAAAAATAACCAACAGATTTTGGCAACTTCGCTGGGGATGTGAAGTGAAAGAACCCCGATTTAAAAGAAAATAATTCCTAGTAATAGGTGGTGACTCCGAACCAATCTCCCAACCGGTCAAAGTGAAATTTATATGCAGGGAAGAAGATCCCAACATAATCCTCTATCTGAAGAATTACCCATAAAAATGATGTATAGGAAAAAGGGGACTGCTCAAGCCAGTCAAGAGGGTTCTCCCAGAAGTGATAATGTTCAAAACAATCCAGGATCTTTAGAGAGAACAATACCTTATTTTTCAAACACTGAGGCTGAAATCCAGAATGTATATGAAAGATAGCAGAGTGCTAGTCTGAGAATAAGGTCAAAAGTATTCCAAGAACTCCCTTTCCTGGATCCCAGTGATAGATTTGAGAAGACTGAATCTCCAAGGGATGAGGATAATGATGATCAGAATGGAATGGGACCATCCTCTTCCATGCCCAGAGAAGAACAGTTAGCTGAAGAAATCAAAAGCTTAAGAGCAGAATTAGAGTATTTACAAGCCATGAAAATCAGAGATGACATGAGACAAAAAGTGCACCCTGAGAGTTGCTCAGAATGATTCAGTCCCTACCCTTGAAAATGCAAATATGCAAAGAAATTAACATAGAAATGAAATACAGGATCAGCACAATGATCAAAGACAGAATGCAAATAATGTTAGAGTACCATTAAATAATGTAAGAAATCAGAATGCAAATAGAAATGCAAATGCTAATCAGTTTGGTAGATAACCTATGTAGCTAGACAGATTCAGACAGCTTGTTTTTGATGGTATACCTAGTTATCCTAACCCCATTGACAAGCATGTGAGGCTTCAAGTGCCAAAATTTTTAGGAAATAACATTGTTTCAGGGGAGGATCATTTAAAAGCTTTTCAGAATGTCATGGACAAATTTGAGGTTGAGCATGAGGATGTTTTTATGAAATCATTTATGCAATCCTTAGTTGATGAAGCTAGAGAATGGTACAAGAATCTACCCGACCAGAGTATTTCATCATGGGATGATTTTAAAAGGCTCTTTAAGGAGCAGTATGGTGACAAAACTGACCCAAGCTTTTTTGTAAATGAATTCACTAGTATCACTAAAGGGTCGAATGAGCAAGTTGAAGACTTCAATGCTAGATTTACCAAAGTGTTGAACAAATTGCCACATCATATGAGGCCAAATGAACTAATGTGCATAATATTGTATATTAATGCTTTTGATGCCAAAACAACATATGGGCTAAGAGATAAAAGCCCTGCTACTCTCAGGGATGCTTTTAGAATAGCAATAAATATTGAAAATAATAGGAAGGCATCAGGCAAGACAAACAAGAGGGATGAGGTGAAAATATTGCAAAATCCAAATAAGCCTCAAAACACTCAAGGTAATGCATCTGCCCCTGAAGATAAAATAGATAAACTAGCAAATGTTGTTAAGGATTTAAGTTACAGACTTTCTAGAAATGAAAAAGGAATAGGTCCTAATAGGCAGGTGTACCAAAGGCAGAAAAAGAGACCATCACTGCATGATATGCCAAATCACACAAATTGGCATAATGGTAAACCAGTTCTTCCAAGTGGCAACCCTAACCAAAGAGCACAACATGTCAAAAAGACAGCTGATCCATTGAAGAGAACTGTTAATATTGCTGATGATACTCCATGGTGCATCATATGCCAAATGCCTCATTCACAATCACAATGCATGATTGTCCAATCTTTATATGATAATGCTGTTGCCTGTGATGAGTGCAATGAACCACACTACATACAGGAGGATGATGTCAATATGATGTCCACAAGCAGGGGGCATCCTTCTCATGATGTAGATGAAAGTACAAATGATGAGATTCAAGCCTATCAGTGGTTTCCCTATGACGAGGATGAGGAATATAGTTATGCCTATGCCCAGGATTCACACATTTTTCTAAATAACCTAAGGAGACCTTCTGATGAAGAAATTAGAGCCCTCACAGCTGCAGTAGTAGCTCAGGTCAAAAGCAATTATAACCTCAGAGGTAGGGCTCAAGTAAGTGATCCGCGTCAACCAGAAAGTACCTCTGTGAGTCAGCTAGTGCATAATCATAAGGGGGCTAAACCGCAAAGGATGAAATGGAACAATGACAAGAAAAATTCCAGACAAAAACCTAGTCAAGATTTCCAAAGGCCAAGAAATGAGATTCCCCAAAGTGAGGGTCGAGATGAAAATTCCCAAACCATAGGTGACTGTCAGAAGATCACCCAGACTAAGGTTGGGTCACCTCAGGATAAGAACAAAAACATGGAGCATTGCACAAATGCTATACAAAATTATGTTCCTTTTAACATAGCCCAGGTATTGTCCCAGGTAAAGGTCTTTGTACCCTTGATGGAACTAATGAAAGTGGAAGAGTTCAAAGATAAGGCAGTGTCCTTAATTTCAGGAGTACCGTGTCAAGCTAGGCAAAATGTTGAGGTTCAAGGTAAGAAACAAGCCATGTGTGTTGATGAAGATGAAATTCCTAAAGTATATCTAGGGGTGACTATGACAAAATGTCCCTCACAAGTGGAACTATTTTATGTCTCCATTGTCATAAATGAAAAAATAATTAAGAATTGTATGCTTGACTCAGGAGCGTCCACAAACATCATGCCTTTGGCCATCATGCAGCAAGCTGAGTTAAAAATAGATAAGGCATGCGGGAAGTGCTATGCAATGGATGCTAGGGAGGTACCTGTCATTAGAATTATGAAAGATGTTGGTTTCAGACTGGCAGCATATCCTAAAAAGACCTACAAAATGAATATAACAGTTGTTGATATCAAGCGACAGTATGGCATGTTGATGTCAAGAAGGTGGGCAACACTCATTGGAGGGAGTATGCAGCTGGACCTTTCATATGCCATGATTCCAATAAATGGCAAGGATGTTAAGCTGATCAGGGAAGACAGGTCACCAGAGACAGGTGAAGATCAGGATTCAGAGGAACACATTTGTTTTGTTGACACTGACTATGAGAATTTCAGGGTTGTCTCAAGTGATCAAGGAAACCAAGAGGAAGACAGTTCCATTCAAAAGCTGGACCAACAAGGTCTATGGACCATGTACTTTGATGGAGCTTGTGCAAAAGAAGGATCTGGTGCTAGAGTCGTGTTCTTGGCTCCAGCTGGTAGGCTCCTAAAGTTCTCCTTCTTACTGAAGTTTACTTGTACAAATAATATTGCAGAATATGAAGCTTTATTTCTAGGACTGAATATGGCTCTTAAACATGGAATCAAAATGTTGCGAGTATTTGGAGATTCTAAGTTAATTGTTCCCCAGGTTAGAGATAGGTATGCATCAAAAAATAAGAGATTGAAACAATATAAGCATGTTGTTTGGGATACAATTGAATTGTTTGATGCATTTTCAATAAGTTGGGTAGAGAGGTCAAAAAATGTCAGGGCAAATTTTCTAGCTAATGTAGCTATAAGGCCAGATGACATAACTCTATCAGATGTCACAAATGTGGAAGTCAAACTAAGACCTGTAGTGCCAGATAATGTATGCAGCTGGCAGGTGTTTGATAATGGTAAGGATTTACTGAGATTTCTACATTGCATTGATGAGTATGAAAACCAAGAAATGGATTTTCAGAACTTTGTAGAGGTTGTTGATGGGAAAGAAACTCTCTTGGGAAAAGAAATAATTCAACTCAAGACAAATAAGATCCCTAGAGGGCTGGTTGCTTTGGAAAGAGCATTTGACAATAGGGACCAATTTGTTGCAAAGGCATCTCCAACAAAGAAGAATGATTTGGAGGAGATAAATTTGGGGACATTTCATGCCCCCAAGAAGGTATACATTGGCAAATAACTCAAACCACATATCAGAACTATGCTGATTGCACTACTAAAGAAATATAATCATGTCTTTGCTTGGTCATATGAGGACCTGAAAGCTTATAGAGAGGATTTATTCCAGCATGAAATCCCTTTGAAACCTAGAGCCAAATCATTTAGACAAAAACAGAGACCTATCAACCCAACTTTAGCTCCTAAAATGCAAGAGGAACTTATGAAGCTTAGGGAGGTTGGAAAAATTATGCCCATTAGACATTCGACTTGGGTGTCTAACCTTGTCCTAGTCAGAAAAAAGAATGGTGACATCAGACTTTGTGTGGATTTTAGAAATTTAAAGGTGTCTTCTTTGAAAGACAATTATCCATTGCCAAACATGGAGGCCATGTTGCAGAAGGTGACTGGCTGTGAGCTTCTATCTATGATGGATGGATTCTTAAGATACAATCAAGTGAAAGTGAAAGAATCAGAATAGTTCAAGACTGCTTTCACTACTCCATGGGGAACATATGTATATGTTAGGATGCCATTTGGATTGACAAATGCAGGTGCTACATTTCATAGGGCAATGGATGTTGCTTTTGCAGGATTGATTGATTCAATCTTGGTTGTTTATCAAGATGATATGACTACCTATTCAAAGATGGAAGAGCAGCATTGTATGCACCTAGAACATTTTTTTATTAGAGCATTAGAATATGGCATTTCCCTTAACCCCAAGAAATGTGCTTTTGGGGTTGTAGAAGGAAAATTGCTTAGACACATTGTTTCCAAGGATGGAGTTAGGATTGATCCTGAAAGGGTGGTTGCAATTGATAAAATTCAGATCCCTAAAACTGTGAAAGGTGTTCAGTCCTTCCTCAGACAAATTAATTTTGTTAGGAGATTTGTTCCTAATTTTGCAGAGACCACCAAGGAGATCTCTACAATGCTGAAGAAGAATGCAATTGTCAAATGGGAAGATGAAGCAACCAAATCATTTCACAATATAAAAGAGGCTATAAAGATGGCTCCTGTGCTAAAATCCCCAGATTTTTCCAAGCCATTTTAGCTATTTTCATTTGCTTCTTTCCATACTATTGTTGCATGCCTATTGCAGAAAAATGAAGAAGGGTTTGAGCAGCCTATAGCTTTCTTTAGTAGGTCATTGCAGGCTACTGAATTAAAGTATCATATAATGGAGAAGCAGGCATATGCACTAGTTAGAGCAGTCAAGAGCTTCAGGCCATATTTGGTAGGCTCACAAATAATTGCATGTGTACCTCATGTAGCGGTCAAAGATATCTTCACTCAACAAGAGGTAACTGGAAGGAGATGCAGATGGATAAACAAATTGTAGGAATTCAACATAGAAATACAGATCACTAAGTTGGTGAGAGGACAGGGTTTGGCAAAACTGATGACACAGTCAAATCTAGAGGCATGCCAAGTGAATGTATTGCATAATGAAGTTATAAATATGTCAGAATCTGAGTGGTACAAGGAAATTATATATTATTTGTAGAATTTGAACTGTCCTACCCACCTCAGTGAAAATCAAAAGAGGACTTTGAACTTACATGCTGTTAAATATATCATTGTTCAAGGAGAGCTGTATTGGAAAAATCCAGATGGTGTATTACTCAGGTGTGTGAGTGAAGAGCAGGCTAAGGATATTCTCAGTGACATACATGATGGAGTGTGTGGTGGACAATATGCTACCTATACAACAGCCCACAAAATCCTCAGAGCTGGATACTGGTGGCCAACTCTCTTCTCAGACGCACACAGAATGGTAAGCAAATGTGAGTCTTGCCAAAGGTTCTCAGGAAAGCTAAGATATCAAGGTGCATTACCCCTTAGGACTATAACTGTAGAAGCTCCATTTCAGCAATGGGGGATTGATTTTATAGGGGAAATCTCAGAAAAGTCAAGTGGAGGGCATAGTTGGATTCTTGTTGCCACTGATTACTTCACCAAATGGATTGAGGCCATTCCAACTAAAAAAGC
This sequence comes from Cunninghamia lanceolata, assembly GCA_027924645.1. Classification (NCBI taxonomy): domain Eukaryota; kingdom Viridiplantae; phylum Streptophyta; class Pinopsida; order Cupressales; family Cupressaceae; genus Cunninghamia; species Cunninghamia lanceolata. Next base: position 2,097,612 of record BSBN01001350.1, read on the forward strand.
TACAAGCAAAGTGGTGATTGATTTCATTTTAGAAAATATTGTTATCAGATTTGGACTACCAACCAAATTGGTCACAGATAATGCAATGTGCTTCAGGTCTAGTGAGTTTATTATTTTTTATAAAACTTAAGGAATTGATTTGTCTCATACATCGCCATACCATCCACAAGGAAATGGCCAGGCCGAGTCAAGCAACAGAAGCCTCATGAAGATCATCAAGAGAGTGATAGGTAAAAACAAGAGAGCTTTGGATTCAAAGCTGAAGTTGGCATTATGGGCTGACAGGGTGACAGTGAAAAAAGCAACTGGAAGATCACCTTATGAATTAGTATATGGTGCAGCAGCTAAATTGCCTATGAATAACCTCCTGCCAGTTTATAAGTTCATCTAAGAGAACGACGAGGAGATTGGAGACCCAATGACTGAAAGATAAATCAGTTGATTGAACTAGATGAAATCATAAGAGAGGCACAGAAAATGAACATCAAGAAACAACAAAGAGTGAAGTATCTGTTTGATAAAAGGGCTACAGAGAGAAGGTTTCAGATAGGTGATCTGGTCCTTATGTGGAATTCAAGGGGCCAGGATAAGGGCAAACATGGCAAATTTGAGCCCTTGTGGACTGGCCCATATAAAATTAGCAATATCTATGGAGATGATTCTTATTTTCTCCAAGCCCTCAATGGTGAACTACTGGAATTGCCAGTGCACGGTAAATTCCTTAAGGCCTTCTTCTCATAAATGAGTACCTTATGTGCACACTATAAGTTAGGTGTAAATACATTGTACATGCCTTGTATAGTCGGTCCTATTTTGAGTTTTGTGTTTTTTCTGGTCTACCTCGGAGTAGTCTGGTCCTTGCTGCAGTCTTGCACATGCACATCCCCAATCGGAGCCTATGTTGGTACTCATTTTTGTTTAGGGTTTTAAGCTTGAGTGTTTGCAGGTTTTCTCATTCAAACCCTGAATTTCTTGAGTCATGGGATATTGCATTTCTTTATCTTTTTCTGATGCTAGTTTTCTGTGGAGGGTTCCTAGTTGTTTTGTCTCATCCTTAGGTTTAAGTGTTCGAGAGTTGACTAGCCTTCATGAAATGTGGTGGTGCCCTACCTGTAATTAGGGTTTCAAAGTAAAATGTCAGTGGGTACTTTTCATCCCAAACCCTTAGAATTTATTTGACCATCGGTGTGAGTTCACCTTTGTCTTGGCGACCGCGTTCTTCATTCGGTATGTTCATTCCATTGTCAAAACTTTGTCCATCGGCAGGTGTGCTACATGTCCCGTCGATGGTGTGTGTCAGGCCGATGAGGGTTGTTCAAAGTGGTCATCGACGAGAGTATTGTTATCGACGAAGTTTTGTGGTGTTCCGCCAATGTGTTTGACTCTGGCTGATGGAGTTGCCATCGGGGTGACATGGTGCATCGAGCGGATTGTGGAGAGTTGGGCCAACAGCCATACTCTAGCCGATGGGGTTATATCGATGTTTCTTGTCACTGTCGGCTAAGTTTTGTGGTGTCCCTCCGATGGTGTTTGTCTCTTCGATGGAGGTTGTTATCGGCAGGATCCCTTTGATCGGTGCAGCGTCGCTATGTTGTTCCGATGAGACATGGTCTTACCGACGGAGTATGGCTTGTAGGTGAAATCGGCGTGACAAGGCATATCGGTGAAGAAATTCTTAGTCGTTCCGATGGTTTGGGTCTGGCCGAAGACCAATCAAAGAGTTTAGGCATCGGTGTGATCGGTGCTGTCGGCAGAAGTATCTTTGGTTGCTCCGATGGTGTAGGTCAGACCAACGAAGGCAGGAGTTGGAGCAGTAAACCGCCAGCGGTCGGTTCGCGGGTCACACAGGGTAAAATGTGCGATAGTATGTCTACATGCAGCATGATATATAAAGTGATCGGGAGGTCCATGTTTGGCTAATGTCAGATATTGGGTCATGCAAAGGTTAGGGTCTCCCCGATGGTCATGGTCACGCCAATGGCATGACATACAAAGAAAAACACGCATATGCAAGGTGCCTATGTGGCGCAATTTTGCAAGTTGGCAATTTTTCAACGTGGATTTTGTGCCGTGCATTTTTAAGTGATGGGAAATGATTGACAGCCAGGTTTCAAAGTTGTGGAGTTGGTTTTCTTTGCTTCCTCAGGCTTGTTTTAAGCGGGAAAACCTCAGGTGTGTTTGTTGCTGCATCCGGCGGGTAGCTGAAGCTTTAATGACAGATTGAAGCAGAGGAGTATGGGTCGACGGTGGATAGGCCAACTACCAAATTTAAGATGCAAGTCTTTGAGCAGCGGCTCAGATCCTGAGCCCACCCTCTCTCTTCCTCTACTTCCTAGCTGCATTCAATTTTGAGCGCCATTCTCTCTTGCTTTGTATCTAGCAGAATCTTGACCTTGTGATGTAATTAGTTTTTGCCTAAGTACACAGTTTTTGCTATAAAGGGCAAACTGTGTCACTTATTGTTGGTTGGAAAACTGGACAAGTCTGAGTGTTGTAATAAGATACAACTCCATTGCTGACCATATCTGGATGTCTTGTGAGTTTATGAGTCTCATGTTGTATATTTCATGCATGAATTTACTGGTTTCATGATTGATTTTATATGAATAATGCTTTATTTGCATGTGTTCTGTTATTCTGTCTCCAAACTGAATATGCTCTTCTTCTGAATCTAAACATCTAAGGGGTGTCTGGGATTCTAGAATATAGTTCTGCTATGTTGAAAACTTAACCTTTTGCTTCTGCTCAAGGGGTAGATTAAAGTGTTTCAGGTTAAGGGTTGGGAAGATCATATTGCAGTAAGGATATTGTAAGTATAGGTAACTGAATACTCTGTTTTGGGAGGTATCTGTAAGGCAGATATCACAAAATCCCCTTGATACCCAGTTTCTATTATATGTTCATGCTGACCATTCACATGTGTATGTCTATTGACTCCGAGCCCTGGATAGGCACCAATCTAGTCTTGCATTGAGGTACACCTCAGGTCCTAGTTTTGCATCCAAATATCAAATGAACCCAAACTTCAAAAGCAAACCATTAGGACCTTAGAAGTAGATTTAGGATCAGAATCCTCTGTCTCACAACTGAATATAGGCCCAAAGCTAGCCCCTTTGCACTTATCTCACAATTTTGGTCTACATAAGAGAGGATTCATCTGCTTTGTATCAACATTCCCCCATTCCAAAGGCATATTCTATGGATGTTGAATAGGGAATACCCCCCTAGGTTTTGCAGAGCCTGAAGAAGAAGAGGAGATATTTATAGAGTCTATCTCCTATACTGTTGGCCCCTAGCCCGGGAATCCTGTTGACCAATGATGGCTACCTTGTAGGGATAACTAGGAGCAAGCATCCAGCTGGAAAAATAACCAATAGATTCTAGTAATCAACTATTTATGGATGTAAACTTTCACAATATGGAATAGGGTGATAGGTAGTCATAATTTCCTAGATTGCAATTGGAACAAGAAATCTTGTATTGAACTCCAAAATTGAGAGTTAGTAATCTAGTCATATGGACTAAGGTTTAATTGGTATTATTATTACTTGTGTATATGTGTGAATTTATCATGGCCTAAGGAATGACACCAAGTCAAATTGGCTATAGAAAGTGATACATAGACAAATTATGTCTAAAACTCTGTAGGATGAGATAGCTTCTAAGTCGAGTTAGAGTGTGTGAACAATCAACTACGTTCATTGCAAAATGTCTATGTATATTAAATCTTTGGCCAAAGTAATGCACCCGTCTCTGCATGCATTAGTCAGTTCACTGTGCTCCAGATGGCATAATACTTTCAGTAGTGTCATACATAGTTAGAGTGAATCTATAGTTGTATGACCGTGAAGTATTATGAAGGACACAACACTAGAGACTCAGATGGCAAACTGATTTGGTTCCTTATGTCTATTCCCTTCAAGAAGGGTAGGGTTGCTTCCATGTAGGAAGTTGTGCGAGGGACCATCAGTCTGTGGTTGGTGGAAAAGCACTCAGGTGATGCTCTCCTTCTCAAGCAGATGACATGCTGAGGCTTAGGAAGACATATATTAAAACTCTGGATGCATTATTTATTATTATATGACTTGTTAGTCAAGCATTATATTTAAAACTTATCATTATTGCCATAAGCAAACATTATGATTGTATAGTGAAAGGATTCACTAATATGTTATCATTGGAATATGTTGTAAATTTCAGTTTTGAAATTATCTTGAAATGATATGCATTTTAATTATTGATTATGAATTTGTTTGTTGTTAAACAAAAGCAACTTGATTATGTGGATCATGACTATTCACTTAATGGTAAATTAAGTTGCTTATTTTGGGTAATATGAGTTGACATGTTGCATATGGTATTAGAGCTGTCAGGTTCAATACATGGACCTATGAGCTCACTACATGAAATCTTTCCCCGACATTAACAGTTTCTAATGTTTGAATGTTCTTATGCCAGAATGGTAAGAATAATAATGACACCCGAGAAGAAGGTAACGGGAAATAGATGTTACCTCAAGGCTATGACAAAGCGAGCCTCAAGAATGAAAAGCCTTGGCTAAACTAGTTGCTTGAAAGGCGCACGGTTGTCTAATGATGAAACTTTCGTTAATGCTATTAAACACACCAAGAAGGAGAAGGACAAAGTGGTTAGGTCTATTACTCCTATCTCTGGAGTTGAATAAGTGAAACCCTCTACACCTAAGGAACCAGCCTTGGGAAGTGATCTTAAGGATCCTATTATTACTCGAGAGGTTACGAATGAGTACCTGCGAGTACATTCACCTCCTAAGTATGTTTCAATGAACCTCAAGGATGAGAATAAACTTGGGAAGATATCCCAATCTGAAATTGACTTGTAGATGCAAGATGTAAAAGAAAATTGTAACAATTGATGGATTATATGTAGTCCATGAAAAACTATAATAAAATTTTGAATTTTGGCAAAGCTTTCCTTTCTTTTTAAGATTTCTTAAATGAGAATGGATTTACATTTATGAATGGATTCACTAGTATGAAAACTAATTGAATGATTAATTTGTAAACTTTAGGAGAAGTAGATTGCATCATAGTTCAGACATGAACCAATATGGGAGATAGCCAGGAAGAAGGGCAACCTTCAGGCCACTTTGATTCAAAACTTGACCAGATCCTCGCTATGCTCCATGAGACAAGAGTAAGAATTAGAACTCTTGAGAAGGAGGTCAAGGGTCAGCATGGACCCAGGCATGAAGCCTGCCATGGGGGTGACAACGAGGAACGTCATGAGGTCACCACCCAAAGTGGACGTGGAGAGAATAACTCTGAAATAAGACATGATGAGGATAAAAGAAGCCACTTGGCCCTAGAACTATCCAGAGATATGAAAAAAGTTATGCCTCCCAAGTTTGATGGGACTATAAGTGAAGATGTTGTGGAGGCATGGCTTACAGAAATGGAGGAATACTTTGAAATAAGAAACTATTCTGAAATCACCAAAGAGGTATGGGGAGCATACCAATTGGCAGGTGAAGCATCCACCTGGTGGATGAACAAGAAAATGGAGTTGAAATTAAACTCCATGAGTCTAACCTGGGAAAGGTTTGTGGAACTTTTTAGGCAAAGATGGTTGCCTTAGTTGTATTTTGACCAAAAGCTTATCGATTTCCAAAATTTGAGACAGGATGACTCAATTGTGAATGAGTATTGGGAAAAGTTCACTCACCTCCTCAAATATGTTGCACAATTTTAGCAAGATGAGAGATTTTGCATCCGAAAGTTCATCATGGGATTGAATACCCAGATTGGGGGTGAAGTTGATGTGCATGGTCCCACTACAATGGACTAGGTTTATGAGAAAGCTATTAAACAGGAACAAAAATTGAAATCCATGTCTGCATACAGGGAAAGGAATCATAAAAAGTTTAATTGGTCCCAATCCTCCCAGTCATTTAAGAAAAAGGGCAAAAAGCGAGACTTTGCTAAGAAAAGTGATAAAGGGTCTAAGAACAATCAAAGTGAATCCAAGGGTGAAAAGAAAGACAATAATAACTCCAAGAAAAATGGAGATAGTTCTAGAAAGCCTTACCCATAAGTGGGTGTTATCCATTTGGTGATGATCATTATGCCAACCAGTGTCCTAATAAGATGCAAGGAACTAAGCCACGATGAAATCCTTTACCCTCTCAACAGGAAGCTTTTCAACAACATATACATGCAGCCATGGATAATAGGCAAGTTGAATATCAAATCACTCCTATTGAAACAACAAGTATTTTATTAGGTTTTCCAATTTTAGTTTTGATAGATATAGGTGCTACAGAATGTTTCATTTCTCCTAAAGTTTTGAGTAAGATCTCTAGAAAAAATGGATACGTGGCAAATACTTGGTCAGTTGAATATGCCAACCAGACCAGAGTTCAGGTAGAACAATGCTTGTTTGAGGCTAAGGTTGAACTTCTGAGTTTCTCCACCGAAGTAAACCTTTATGTAGACCCTTTAGGCTCATATGACGTCATCCTTGGGATAAACTGGTTATGGAGACATAGGGCTAAAGTGGATTGTTTTTCTAAAACAATAAAGTGTCTAGATGACCATGGGAATAAAATATTTCTACAAAGTAACCCTAGAGAGGTCAAATTGAGACAAATATCTTTTCTACAGATGAAAAGAGCTCAGAGGAAGGCATGTCAACTCTTTGTTGTTAAAATGGAGAAAATAAAGTCACAAGGAAGTTGTTTTCCAAGATGATTTGATGTTTTATGAATCTCAAAAACTTCAAGGAGTTGAGAAAAAGGAATCCATAGATTAAGAGAGATTAGATATGGATAGATGCCCTTTTCTTAGAGATTTTGAGGATGTAATTCTGGATGAGCTACTAGGATTACCCCCTAAAAGAGCTTTTGATTTCTCTATAGATATAATTCCAAGATCAGAACCTATATCTAAAGCTCCATATAGAATGACCACAACCGAGTTAATGGAACTCAAGGCTCAATTGTAGGAATTGCTTGATAAGGGATTGATAAGACCTAGTGTTTCACCCTGGGGAGCACTAGTAATTTTAGTGAAAAAGGATGGTATGTTGCATTTATGCATAGATTACCATATGCTAAATAAGGAAATAATTAAGAACAAGTATCCATTGCCCCGCAATGATGATCTCTTTGATCAAATGTGAGGGGCAACTATGTTTTCTAAGATCGATCTTTGATCTGGATACCATCAATTGCAGCTAAAAGAGGAAGATGTTCACAAGACAACCTTTACAACAAGGTATGGACATTATGAGTTCAATGTCCTTCCCTTTGGATTAACAAATACACCTGCAACATTTATGAACTTAATGAACAATGTGTTCAAAGATTGTTTGGACAAGTTTGTCCTTATTTTCCTTGATGATATTTTGATCTACTCTAAGAATGAGGAGGAACACCTTCCGCATTTAAGGATCATTCTTCAAAGGTTGAGAGAGCATAAATTGTATGGCAAGCTCTTGAAGTGTACTTTCTTTCAAAAGGAAGTGTCGTATTTGGGTCATATAATTTCAGCTAAGGGAATAGTTGTGGACCTGACCAAGATCAAAGCCACTTTAGAATGGCCAGCACCAAGAAATGTACATGAGGTCTGAAGTTTATGGGCCTAGTAGGTTATTACAGAAAATTTGTAGCAAAATTTTCAAAAATTGCTTATCCTATTACTTATTTGCAAAGAAAGGGAAAAAGATTTGATTGGTCAGAAAAATATCAGGAGACATTTGACCAATTGAAGGAAATATTGACTACAACACCTATCTTAAAGGTACTTGACCTAGAAGGTCATTTTGTAGTTATTACCAATGCCTCGGGAGAAGGCTTAGGTGGTGTACTTGTCCAGGATGGACATGTTATTGCATATGAGTCCAAGAAACTAAAAACTTATGAACAAAATGAGGCCCCTCATGATTTAGAATTGACATCAGTAATTCATGCACTGTAAATGTGGTGACACTACTTGCTTAGAAAACCTTTTGAACTAAAAATAGACCATCGAGGACTCAAATATTTGTTTACTCAACCACACCTAAATGCTTGCTAGAGAACGTGGTTAGAGTTAATATCAGATTATGATTTTGATATTAAATACATTCAGGGCAAAGAAAATCGAGTGGCGGATGCTTTAAGTAGGAGAAGACATATCTCCTCAATGATCTCCATACATTCTGATTTTAAGAATCAAGTATTACAAAAGTCTAAGGGATATGAGTATTACGAGCATGTAAAACAAGCTCTTATGGAGAATCCCCAGAATCCAAGATATGATGGATTTTATGTTGAACCAAATGGGTTATTGAGGTATAGAGGAAGAATGTATGTTCCGAACTCTAAGTTAAGGAATATCATGTGGAAGGAGATTCATTCTGCACCTTATTCAGGACATCTTGGAGTAATGAAGTTACTGGCTGATGTGAAGCCTTTATATTTTTAGAAAGGAATGAAGAGGGATGCTACAAGGTTTGTGGCTGGATATCTAGAATGCCAGAGGGTGAAGGTAGAACACCATCATCCGGCAGGACTTTTATACCCTCATGAAAATTCAGAATGGAAATAGCAAATTATTAGCATGGATTTTGTACAAGGACTTCCTATGTCTAGGAATAGGCACAATGCTATTCTGGTTGTGGTGGATAGACTCACTAAGGTAGCACATTTTATACCTAGGAGTTTAACAGATGGGGCACTGGTCATAGCCCGCAAATTTGTGCAAGAAGTTTTTAGATTGCACAATATTCCTGAGAAGATTATCTCAGATAGGGATTCCCGTATGACATCAAGGTTTTGGAAAACCTTATTCTCCTCACTTGGAACTCAGTTAAAAACATAAGCTCTACTTATCATCCCAAGATGGATGGCCAAACTAAAAGAGTTAACCAAGTGTTGGAAGATCTACTGAGAATGTATTGCATGGATCAACAATACAAATGGGAGGATTATCTTCCTCTTGTGGAAATTGCTTACAATAATTCCTATCATTTCGTGATCAAGATGACTCCATTTGAAGCATTATATGGAAGAAAGTGTCGAACTCCTATAATCTAGGATAAGCTTGAAGATAGGATTTGCCTTGGTCCAGAAATGTTATCCGAAATGGAAGAGCAAGTCCATCTAATTAAGAAAAGACTAGCGGAAGCAAATGATAGGCAGAAAAGTTATGTGGATGCTAAACACATCGCAAGGCATTTATCAGTGAGAGAAAAAGTCATTTTAAGAGTCAAACCCCAAAAGAGTTTCATTAAGTTTGGGAAGACATCCAAACTAGCTCCTAGGTATGTGGGTCCCTTTGAAGTTCTCGAAGAGGTCAACCCAGTTGCATACATGATTGCTCTGTCGCTAGCTCTTGCCATGATGCATAATGTTTCCCATGTTTCCTATTTGAAAAATTTTATTTTAGGAGATACTAATGCTCCTATTCTTGATTTGAATGCCATACAGGTGAAGGACCCAAGGGTGGTAGTGATCGAAAGCCCTTTTGAGGAAGGCAGGATAGTGTATTTCTTGAGCTAGTGCACATCCTTTTATACAAAATCCTCCGCGGAGGCGAGGCTAGATCTTGAGTCATCCACCCTTAAGCATGTTTTTGGCAATTGTGGTAGCATAGCTCAACCGTCAGGTGTGTTTGAAATGTGTTTTAGATGGTAGGACTTAGCAATAAGCTCCTTCCATCACTCGTGTTTGTCGTGTATAAGACGTATAGTATGTCAATGACATACTATGCAATGCTCGTGTATTCCATGAGTTTTCTGCGTGTCTTCCCTACGTGTCTGGCATGCTTTATACGTGTCTTGTGTGTTTTTGATAGTCATGTGTAGCGATGAGCTCCCTCCCCATCGTTTAGTTATATATATATGCTTAATCATGTCTTCTCTTCGTGTATTGCATGACTATTCTCATGTCTTCTTCGTGTATTGCGTACTTCCACTGTATTCTCTGTGTTTTGTGTGCTTCTTATTGTCTTCATTGTGTCTTGCATGTCTTCCATGTGTTTTCTAGTACTTACTTGAGATTGGGGGCTAGAAATAGTTCTCCAACCTTTGGGTGTGCCTTAGCTTTATGTGCATGGCGTGTATGATGTATTTTTGACCGTACTTTAATGCATGTATGGAATCGTAAGATTATACATACATTAAAGTGGGGGTTAAATGTTATGGAGTAAAAAGTAACTCTATGCCTTTTCTGTTGGCCTTTTCAATTTTCATTATGAATGTTAGCGGGAATGCATATAAACATGTTTAGTACTTCATTTTACACCTAGATGGACAATGTGAACTTATGATATTGAGCTAAGGGATTTCAAGGCTTTCATTGTGTTGCAGAGCAAAATTGTGTTGTTATTGTGTCTGTTTATTGCAGATTTGGCTTCATCAATCCATCTCATGGTTTGAATGATCTTCATCTCCGTGAGGGCTTCACCTCTGAGGTGACATCTATTTGTGCTTCAATCATTTTATTCATCATTGCTTTGTCCTTTGTCCTCCATTGGGCACACACTCTATCTAAAAATGGTGTTGGAAGACTTAAATGTCATTCCAGGGCTTAACCGAGGCAAGCTCCTAAACACCACAACCCCCAAACCCCTCTCTTTGTGATTGTAGGTTACAGGTGTGGGATTTAGCAAAGTGCATGTGTAGAGAATCTATTCAAAGGATAAAGATTCAAGATTTGAAGAAAAGTTGTTGTAATTCTACCCTACTGGACTAGGGCATCCATCCCGTAGTCCTCCCGACAGGATTCTGTTGGAGTACATGGGAAACACTAAGAGGGGGGGAGAATCAGTGTTTCAAGTCAAATTCAATTTCTTTGCTTCTCTTTAAACTTATGCACATGTAATAACTTGGAAGCTCAAATGCTGAAAAGTACACGAACGAATGTTTAAACATGAAGACCAAATAGACCACAAATAATGAGAAACCATAACACAGTGATTTTCATGAGTGGAAAACCCTCATAGGGATGAAAAATAACTCTAAAATGTCTCACTAGCTTAATCAAGATCCACAAATTACCGAGCCTCACTAGCTATTTTATGCCTCACTAGCTCTTTCAAGTTCACAACCGCCTCACTGGCATTTCTCATTTACAGTTGCCTCACTGGCATTACACATCAACAATGAAAGAAGAAATACAACTTCAGGGGGTTACCCTGTTACACTGGATTGCACTCTACACAACTTAATCCTACACCCTCTTTGACATGTAAACTAGCTATATAGAGTACTACTTTGTTTTCTATACAAAACATTGATCATCTTATGCCTTCCAAACAAAATTATTCATTATCAATACAAACATTGATCTACATTTAAGTATAAGTGAATCAAAACATGGAATAACTTCTATGCCTTCTAAACAACGCTTTATCACACTTCATGTGTCTAACCTGCATATAAAATGTCAATATAACAACCCTACTGACTACTATCTCAACATTTTTGTGAACAAACTGAACAATCTAATATAGAGATAGTTTTTCTCTATAAAGATCAATCATATCAATTGTTTCAACTCACTATAACTTGTCTCTTCTACACATAAAATTAACTTTCAAACCTGTAGACACTACTCCATCAACCCGAGCTCCTCATAGATTTCACATGCATAGATAAGATCTTCTCTGTAGAATCCAATACACCATCCTCTACTATAGTTATAAAATATACACGCCCTAATGCATAACAAATCTAATATGATTTGGCAGAGATTTCTTTGTAGTATGCAATGCAATCATCTAATCCACCAAAAACATCACTGACTTCGTTATATCAATTTCCCTATCCATCCTACACATTACAGATACAGTTAGGGCTTAGTTATATTAACTGCCCGTCAAAGTTTTTTCGAGGTGGGCGACCGTTGGCATTCAAAAAACACTTTAAATTATATCTTTAGATCTTCTTTTTCGTGCCCTTATGAGATTTAATCGGGGCCCTTCGATTATCTTTAGGTGCTTAAGTTATATGACATGACCAAGGCACCCAGTTACACTAGGTAAAGGGATCGGTCTTCCCACAGGCATAACATACATAAGTTGTGACTTAAGTCACTTATCACCTGCTGCAAAAAGTCACCGAGGAATTAAAACATAAAGTGTGACAATTAGGATCACAATATGTTTGAGAGACTTTGTTGAGGGTTTTAGGATAGATTAGGATTAGATTCAGGGTTTAAGAACTTATCTTTAGATACACACCCTAACATATCTTTAGACCACAAAAACATCTTTCAAAAGCTCTGTTGCAGAGAAAGAGAATAACAATAAAGATATACAACCTAAGCATAGGGATTTTAGGGATAGGCTTAGGGTTTATGAACTCACTTAGACTACATAGATTTTAGGATGTCAACAAGACTCAAACCCATTTAGGATTAGGTTCCAAACAAAGATATCTGTCAATACATGGAAACCCTGACCAAATGAAGACATAAGTTTGTACAATCCCTGATTAGCAACTCCATCTCAACAACACACAAAGCCTTTACTTCACTAGGGATGAAGAAATCAACATCACCACTCAAGCTATCAATTTACCAACACATTCATCTTGCATCAATATAATTTCTTGAAGCAACCATGAAGATGATTCTTAGACAAGTCAATCTATCAATCTTTGACACTTTTGTGAATTGTACCAAGCACCATCAACTCAATGAGTAAGGGAATGATGATAATGATAGGAGAATGATCATCAAGTTCTAATATGAACTGACATCTTGCCAACATGAGCATATCTTACCATAAAAGTAAGCAACCTGATGAGGTCATCAAAGATCAATATATATATATCATGAAAACATTTGAGCCATGACTAACTTCATGTTAACTCCATCACATGTTTGATGTCTCTGCATGACAATCACCTCGAATGCCTCTACATGACAATCACATCAACAACCTGCCAATGAACCCTTTGACATCAATGACAACTATCACAACAATCTCCCCCTTTGTCATTGATGGCAAAACCAAATTGCTCTCTCCCCCTTTGACATAAATGACAAAGGGCTATGACCATCATGATGCTATTATCAAGCCAAGAACTTTACTGTATATGCGCCAAGATCCCTGTTATCATAGCAAAGGATATTTAAAACTCCCCCTAACTTAGAACACATTTAGTAAAACATATATTGACAAAGTCCCTTGCATTGTGTATACCATGTTATCACAGATTTAACGTTGGTTCACTGTAAATCATGCTTGAGAACACTGTCAAGGATTGACACTTACAAAAGATCACACATGTCCAAACATCACTATCAAGATGCAACAAATGATATAGTGTCCAGGCAAGCTCTATGTGAATAAACATAGCATTATGAAACAAGGTCTCTTCAAAACAAAAACAAAAAACATCAAACAGAGCTCCATATCACTGTCAAGATGCAACAATTCATTACTTTGCAATCACAATTCATTCATAATAGTCTGCCCTGGATAAAGATTTAACTATACTGACTGCAAATCACACCCCTGTAGAATAGACTCGAAGCAATCATTATTAAAAGCACTGTATATTCATAATGTCACTATACTATGAATTGACATATGTCAAAACCTTGCAACATTTTGCTTCCTTTTGCTCTAATCATCAAAGCAATAACAAAGGGATTGTGAGTACTGAGCATAAGCAACTCATCAAGTGAAAACCTCTGTGTATACAACCCAACTGATCACTGTACATCTATACTTTGCAAGAACATGGTGTTCAATACTCCAAAAACCAAGTTTGCATTAAAGAATATGACTTACTCTACACAAAATGGTCTTCAATGTTTCCACCTCACTTCCCTTTCATAACAATAGATGACTAAGTTTCACATCTTCACAAAATGTCCAAGTGTTAAAGCATTATGGAGAGAATGTTCACAAAGTACTCAAGATTGTCCACCTTAAGGCACTACAAAACTTAACTACTAGTAAATGTGATCCAACTTGTCATCGTTTCACTGTCAAACATTATTCATAAAGTAATGTTCTTTACTATCACTAAATGAAGACACTTTCATCAAAAACATGAACCATTGTCAAGGAAGCAAAGTTAAAATGCTTAAAGCACTTCTCCAAATCACTGTCCAGATGATAAAGCAAAGGTTGTCCATGTAAACACAAGATCACTATATCCATGTTGTCTTTCAAGAGCCAAAGAAACAACACAAAGTACTAAGCATAGTTGAGCACCACTCTCACATTTCTGTCAGGGCATGTTGAATGTCCAAGTAAACACCACACTGTCCAAACAAATTATGTCGCCAAACACTTGCTAACTCTATCCAAAACCTTTGCACCAAGACCATTGTACCATATACTAGCAATTGTCAAACCAATAGAATCAAGAATACTACTTGTGCAAACCACTGTCAAATTATGCAAGATGAGTTAAAGACCATTGCCTCAACTAGAAAAATATCACTACCAACCATTAGCTAAAGATGCAACCTCATCAAAGCATAACGAGCATTTATCATTAAACTCTTTATCATCAAGAGTTGATTATCAACCATTAAGAACCGACAGATCATATAGGAGGAGAACACAACACAAAGATCAAAGAAACATTATCCAAAGCATGAACCCAGATAGTAGAGCCATGAAGTCATCATGCCACTGTACCAAGCATAAGTAATTGCACCAAATCACCAAGATCACTATTCAAGATAGGGCTACAAGTAACCACAACATTGTTACTATCATCAATGACTAAGACACTGGAGGAAGACTGAATCGAAGCAACATCAGAACACCAAACCACTACATTGTTCTAAAAATCATAGCATAACCATAGATCATTGTCTTAATACAAGCACAGGGTCACTGTATCCACACAAGTTCACTATCCAAGCTGCCTACCATTCTATTCATTACCAACAATATAGTATAATACCTTTGTAAACTGTATCAAGTTGTTGTCAAAAAATAATATTTGAACTCTGTCACCAAACTTGAAAGGCACATGAGTCTGAGATGAATAGCCTCTTCAACACCAAGTGAAGTAAATACTAATCATTACATCTTAACCATCAAGAGATGAATACGAACATGAAATGGTGATGCAACAACAAGCAACATTCAAAGATCCATAAGCACCTCTGTGAACATCTCTATGCAACAATGAGTAATTGTTGTAACCATCAACACAATGAGTAAATCAACTACTGATAACCTCAAGAAACCTCCTAAAACTCCTTGGGATTGAAAGATAGGACATTTGACAACTCCCCCTATCTTTATGCTCCTCTTTTAAGCTGTTATAAATGTTTCTTGTGTAGCATGCACAAGATTAGGCTCAACCTTCTCTTTCACTTGTTTCCTTCTCCAAACCATCTTAACACCTATCATCTTATGGTGATTGACTAATTTCATTGGATCACTCTTACAAAACCTAGCAATATGTCCAAACCCATTACATCTAAAGCACATAATTTTGTTTCTTCCATTTGACCATTCAAAGGAGTTCTTATTTGCATGCATCCAACAATCTCTTGCTATATGACCAACTTTATTACAGTTATAACAAATATTGTTATAGTCCTGATTTGACAAACTATAAGAATTCTTATCCTTTCCATCCAAAGCCATTTCTTGAATGAGTTCTACAATCTCTAGCTCTATTACCATAAACGTGACATGAATAGCAATAACCATGAAACTGAGAGTAGTTGTACCTTATTGAATGGTATTGCCTAACAAGTGGAGGTCTTGAGGTTCTACTTGTCCCAACATCAGCAACTTTATTTTTTGTTTTCTCTTCAAGAGCAGCAGCATGATGACCCAAATCTATCTTCTTCCTTGGTGCATTTTTGACTTTAGAAGTCTGCCCTTCTTCATACCCTAGGCTTGTAGTGTCCTTATGATGTGTTTGCTTCCTCAGCAAGTCATTTAAGCATTCAATACTCTTTTCAAACTGCAGATTCTTAGAAGATGTCTTTTCCAATTCCTTTCTCAAAGAGACTATTTCTGACTCTAATTTTAGACATTCATTAGTTTTGACTTCTAGATTAGATTTTGTAAAATCAACTACTCTTTTGGCTTCTTCAACTTTAGTTTTTAGACTAATAATCAATTTGTTAGACTCTTCAACTTGTACCTTTGTCTCTTCAAGATCTAAAGAAACTTTTACAAAATCTGAACATACCTTGTCCTTGAAATCTTTTTCTTGTTGAAGTTGGTCTTTTAATTTCTACTTCTCTTTTCTGAGTTGCTTGATTGTATCCAGAGCACACAAGAGTTCATCTTCTAAATCAACCTCACACTCCTGTTCATCATACTCTTGCTCATAGTCATCTTCACCCGCAAAGAGATCTCCTTCTTCATCATCAATTTTAACCACAAAATCATCTTCTCTTTCATCAAGTTCTTGTCCACTTACACTCACAATGAAGTCTTCCTTTTTGTCAAAACTCTCAATTGCAAGACCATTCTCTTTATCACACTTTGTATCAACATTCAGGGGTGACTCATGCAACAACTTATTGCTTGACTTGATTGGGACTTGTTTTACAACCTTTTGCTTGGCATATTTCTTTTCTCTATTTTTTTTACACTTTCCCATGGTACTCCACTACCAGGACCTACCCAAGCCTGTTTGACTTCTATAGGGAACCTACGCTCTAATACCACTTGTTGGAGTACGGGAAACACTTGGGGGGGGGGGTCAATCAGTGTTCCATGTCAAATTCAATTTCTTTGCTTCTCTTTAAACTTATGCACATGTAATAACTTGGAAGCTCAAATGTTGAAAGGTACACAAGATTGAATGTTTAAACATGAAGACCAAATAGACCACAAATAATGAGAAACCATAACACGGTGATTTTTATGAGTGGAAAACCTTCATAGGGATGAAAAACTACTCTAAAAATGTCTCACTGGCTTAATCAAGATCCACAAATTACAGAGCCTCACTGGCTATTTTATGCCTCACTAGCTTTTTCAAGTTCACAACTGCCTCACTAGCATTTCTCATTCACAACTGCCTCACTGGCATTACACATCAACAATGAAAGAAGAAATACAACTTTAGGGGGTTACCCTGTTACACTAGATTACACTCTACACAACTTAATCCTACATCCTCTTTGACATGTAAACTGGTTATACAGAGTACTACTCTGTTTTCTATACAAAACATTGATCATCTTATGTCTCCCAAACCAAACTATTCATTATCAATACAAACATTGATTTGCATTTAAGTATAAGTCAATCAAAACATGGAATAACCTCTATGCCTTCTAAACAACACTTTATCACACTTCATGTGTCCAACCTGCATATAAAACATCAATATAACAACCCTATTGATTGTTATCTCATCATTTTGGTGAACAAACTGAACAATCTAATATAGAGATAGTTTTTCTCTATAAAGATCAATCATATCAACTGTTTCAACTCACTGTAACTTCTCTTTTGCACATAAAAATAACTTTCAAACCTGTAGACACTACGCCATCAACCCGAGCTCCTCATAGATTTCACATGCATAGATAAGATCTTCTCTATAGAATCCAATACACCATCCTCTGCTATAGTTATAAAATATACACACCCTAATGCATACCAAATCTAATATGATCTAGCAGAGATTTCTCTGTAGTATGCAATGCAATCATCTAATCCACCAAAAACATCTCTGACTTCATTATATCAATTTCCCTAGCCATCCTACACATTACAGATACAGTTAGGGCTTAGTTATATTAACTGCCCATCAAAGTTTTTTGAGGTGGCTAATCGTTGGCATTCAAAAAGCACTTTAAATTCTATCTTTAGATCTTTTTTGCACCCTTATGAGATTTAATCGGGGCCCTTCAATTATCTTTTGGCGCTTAAGTTATATGACATGACTGAGGCACCCGATTACACTAGGTAAAGGGGTCGGTCTCCCCACGAGCATAACATACATAAGTTGTGACTTAAGTCACTTATCACCTGCTGCAAAAAGTCATCAAGGAATTAAAACATAAAGTGCGACGGTTAGGATCACAATATGTTTGAGAGACTTTGTTTAGGGTTTTTTGATAGATTAGGATTAGATTCAGGGTTTAAGAACTTATCTTTAGATATGCACCCTAACTTATCTTTAGACCACAAAAACATCTTTCAAAAGCTCAGTTGCAGAGAAAGAGAATAATAATAAAGATATACAATCTAAGCATAGGGATTTTAGGGTTAGGCTTAGGGTTTATGAACTCACTTAGGCTACATAGATTTTAGGATGTCAACAAGACTCAAACCCATTTAGGATTAGGTTCCAAACAAAGATATCTGTCAATACATGGAAACCCTGACCAGATGAAGACATAAGTCGGTACAATCCCTTATTAGCAACTCCATCTCAACAACACACAAACCATGTACTTCACTAGGGTTGAACAAATCAACATCACCACTCAAGATATCAATTTACCAACACATTCATCTTGCATCAATATAATTTCTTGAAGCAACCATGAAGATGATTCTTAGACAAGTCAGTCTATCAATCTTTGACACTTTTGTGAACTGTACCAAGCACCATCAACTCAATGAGTAAGGGAATGATGATAATGATAGGAGAATGATCACCAAGTCTTGATATGAACTGACATCCTGCCAACATGAGCATATCTTACCATAAAAGTAAACAACCTGATGAGGTCATCAAAGATCAATATATATATCACGAAAACCTTTGAGCCATGAATAACTTCATGTTAACTCCATCACATGTTTAATGTCTCTGCCACATGTTTGATATCTCTGCATGACAATCACCTCGAATGTCTCTACATGACAATCACCTCAAATGTCTCTGCATGACAATCACCTCAACACCCTGCCAATGAACTCTTTGACATCAATGACAACTATCACAACATATTCATCCTGAAAGTAGGATCAGGATATCATCTGACACACCTCTTTGTTCTAGATTTGCAAAAAAACTACCCCATTGGACTAGGGTGGCCACTCCATAGTCCACAAAGTTTGCGTCTACAAAAATCCAACTTCTGGTGAGTTTCTAATCTTTCTTGAGTGTCTCTCTGTGCAGTGATCTATAGCAATTTATTCATCTATACCCGATTTCATTATAATTAGGGTTTGAGGCCTATTAAATCTAGGGTTTGACAAATCTCTCAATCTAATATATCTTTCCATATCATTTCTGAGTACACCAACCCGTAGCTGAGTCCTCTCCATCTATAGTGACTTGGCTCGATTGTTGTCCTTGAGTGTTATTGTGAAAAGGGGGTTTGATTTGATAGATCTTGACACTATTCATCATGTTCCCACTTTTCACACATAACACCTTTATTATGATAAAATACATATAGACTTAGGCTAAATAATATTTTAAAGCATTATTTAAAGCATAAACCACAAATTTTATTTCTTGCAAAAGCAAAGCATCCAAATCATTTTTAGCTTTACCAAAAGATCTAACAAGAAACTTTCTTTCATGTGCCTCCAAACCTCTAATATTCTAGCTTACAATCCTCGAAAAAACTAATAAAGGGAAGGGGACAAACTATTAATATTAACCTCCTTTTCCTCTACATAGATTCTCAAAACTAGGAGGAAGTTTAACATCTTTTATACTACTCTCCTTAACACAAGACAAAACCAATGGACCAACATTAACAATATCATCACCACCTATAGTCATTTCTTCCTTAGAATTAAGACAATCAAGATTATGTGTAGCTCTCTTACCAAGGCCTCTTTTGGGAAAATTATCTATCTTACTAGTGGTACTTTGACAAAGACCAATCATCAGAGGATCAGGACAAGCCTTCCTCTTGAGAGATTAATCTAACTCCATATTATTTCTTCCAAAATTTGAAGTATTATCTCTTGGGATACTAGCAGGATTAGGATTAAAAAAAAAACCTAATCACCTCATATGCAACATTATCAGGTTCAATCAATTTACTAACCTTTTTGCTATCAACCACTTTTTTATTATTGAACCCATTATTTGAGAAGTTTTGTTCTCTATGCAAATCTTTATTAACCCTATGATCAGGGTGGTTTATTCTCATGTGCCCATCCTTTTATGGAAAAAAAGGAACCAAGGCCCCCCAATCCAATAATTTACAAGAAACCTCTTTATTATGCAATGGAAAGGCAATGTTATCCAGAGGCCCCTTAGCCAAATCTAGGGAGATTAGCACTCTTGCATTCAATTGAAGCAAAGAGACCTTAATATCCTCAATTTTAAGACTTCACCTAGGGGTTTAAGCAGTTGGAGAAGCAAAAAAAAACCATGAAGAGAAAGATTAGAAATTTCAATACATCTAGGTGAAGAGTAAAACATTACTTGCTCTGGTTGAACCACTAGGTCCAAGGGTAAAGCCCTAAAATTTGATTTTCCAACATTCCAAAACGTTTTCTCCACGGTTCTTTTTTGCATACTACCAAATTTAAAACAAATAAAAAATAATCCCTTTTAACCATTCTACACATGCTAATATAAATTCCCAACATTTTTCCCCACACAATCAATACCTAGTCATCAAAGAATTTCCAAGGCAATTTTTCCTTAAACAAACAAAATGTACACCCACATTTTTCAACTTGTTCTTTGTTGTCTAAAGCTTTAACCATTTCCTCATTATGGCATATCCTTCGGCTTTTTGCAAGAACATTACCTTGTTTAGGGTCTCCTCTTTGCTCCCATCCATTGTCCATGAACACTACACCTTCTAGAATTGAAGAAACCTCCTCCAAACCTAGCATTGCCTTGTATGATCTTCCATCAATACCTCCCTTCTTAGACTCTACATCACCAAATACAATGCTCTCAAGTTGAAAAGACATGCTCTCAAGCGAGTACCCAAGCTCATAACATGCCTCCCCTCATGAGGCAAACGCCCGAACAACACTAGTAACCAAGCCCAACAAGAAGCACAAAAACCCTAGAAAAACCCTAAAACACCTACATGAGAGAAACCAAGAAACTTAAAACCATTTAAAACCAAAAGACATAAACTATAAAATAAAACAATAACCCAAATCTATGGGGCCATAATGCAAAAAAATAAACCCACAACACATATAGAACTAATAGAGTTCAAAGGAAGGAAGCACGACTATGGAGGTGACTCTCTTTCTCTCCTTAGCACCAACTCTCTCCTTCCATAACAGAAGAGTTTAACAATATTCTTCCTCTCAACCAAGTAGTTAATTTTAAACATATACCCTACATCAAGACTTTCTAGTAACTCAATTTACCATAGAAGATGAAAAAGAATTGGCACACCTTTGCAATATCTATGGAAAGGCAAATACCTCTTAACCTTGAGGTGAAGGATAAACTAATTTGGGAGAATATTAAAGGCTATAGGTCCTATTTTGTTAGCATGGGATAAAGACTACTGAGAGGTTCTTTCCCCTCTAAGCCAAGACGTAAAAAAATATGATATACATGGGTTCTATCTCCAAGATGAATTTCTTCTTATGGTTTCACCACTAGAATCAATAATGCACTTTGTATAATTTAACGAAAATAAATACTGTTGGTCCTATTTGAAGTGCTCTATGTCAAGAAAGATCTTGATGCAGAGGATAAATTGATTTGGGAGAATATTAAAGGCTGTAGCTCCTATTTTGTTAGTATGGGATAAAGACTACTTAGAGCTTCTTTCCCCTCTAAGCCAAGATGTAAAGAAATGTGATACATGGGTTCTATGCCCAAGATAATTTTCATCTTGTGGCTTCACCACTAGAATCAACAACTCACTTTCTATAATTTAAAGACAAAAAATATTGTTGGACCCAATTGGAGTGCTCTCTGTCAAAAGAAAGAAGAAAATAGAGATCACCTCTTTATTCACTGTATCTACACAAACCAAGTCTGCAAAATCATCCTTTCCAACCTCGCTCCTCCATTGCAGGGTCTTTCTTTTCGGGAGGATAATGATATCCTCAAAATGATACCCAGCCTCTTCTTCCTTCTTGTTTTGTCATCTTCTTTGATGCTGCCTCTAAAGGGAACCCTGGAGTGGCTAGAGATGGTGGTGGTTATCTGAAAAATGGGGAATTCTTCTTTAGATACACATTGATGCTCGAGTTTACAACTAAAAATATTGCTGAAGCTTAGGCCCTCAAGCTAGGTTTAAGCTGGCCACAGAAAATAGAATAAGCTCTCTGAAAGTTTATGGGGACTCAAATTTCATAATTAAAGCTGTGAACAACGTATACTTCAAATCAGTTAAGATACCTTACACTATCGAAGCCATTGTTCTTATTATCAAGCATTTCGCGAAGGTGGATATTCAGCATATATGTGGAAAATATAACAATGAAGCAGACAACATGGCGAATACTCGAGCCACCCAAAAATCCAGAGAAGTTTGTATCTAGTGCAAATTAGATGCCCCTGCTACCTATTCATGACCCTACTTGGGCCGCCTTTTTCTTGTCCTCTATGTTCTTGTCAGTTTTTTATTTCTAGTTTTTGCTTTGGGTTGGGAATCTAACGCTCTTAAAGATTTTTATCCGTGAGTGTTCAACTGTTGACCCTCACCATGGGAAACCTGTCAGTGATCTCCTTAATTTTTCTACATAAATAAAATCTCTTTTATTAAAAAAACATGTCCATGAGAAATTCCAATAAAACCCACATAAAACTACAATTACCCACAAAATAGTAGCAGGTTCATAGCATTTGTTGTGCAACAAGAGTGTTTTTCACTCACGAATGCTTGTCTTATTCTTATTTGTATCTTGGGTTTGATGTTCTATAAATTAATATCCAACATTGACAAGAAAATCTTCAAAAACAAACAAACAAATGATGAATGCTCACACGAGCCATAATCATATACCACGAAATTTATGGTCAATTTTTTCCAAACACTCGAAAGCTCTCTCTCCAAATCTGGTCGATCCTACATTGCCCTTGGTTCAAGCAAACTGTAGTTCTGATGCCATTTTAAGCAACCGATCAAATGGGTTGAATGGCATTGTTCTGGCCACAATTTATCCAATCATAGAAAAAATCTAGCATAATCCTGTGGAGGAGACTACGCAGCTGACCAAAATGCCTCACAAAGGTTTGTTTTACCCCAAACGTTTGGAGTATGGCTGCTATTCATGATAGGGCAATTGACTGGCCAATTAATCTGCAGCCAATCCTATGTGGTAGGGTTACAATTCTGCTGAACATCTCCATCAAAAACAGTGACTCATATGCCTACCCTGCGGACTTCCTAAGCAAATGTAATCACCATTAATTAAGATTTATCGAAGTTATCTAAAGTCTGACACAATTACTCAAGTTTGTCTAAATCTATAGGAAACCTATAGACTTTCCAATCACATGCTAGCATTAACTCAGCAACTTACTAAGAAAAAACAAATTCAGGAAACTAGATATTTCCAGAATTTTAAGAGACTTCAAGAGCTTTTCACCGTGTTGTCAATTACATGGTAAGACGCACTAACAAGAGTAATAGTGAAATAAAACCGCTCCAGTAGAACTCTCTTTTAAATTCAGTATGTTCAAGATGGATAAGCTATAAGGTCTTAATCATAGTGGATCAGCTATAAGGGTTGAAATCATCATGGGTCTCTATAAAATTCAAACATATAGAGATCAAACGGACAATCTGTATTAAAATGAACACATAAGTACAACGTAAGATACAGGATTGTTCCCCTAGGCGCCCAATTCTGATCCTGATTCGATCTGGATACAGATTCTTGATAAAATACTGAGAAAATAATAAACAAAACAAATGTAACATATATTATTTATCAAAGATATTACAAATTTATAATATGAGAGGAGCTCAACAACTCCCTACAAAATAGGAATCTAACATGACACCTAACTCAAGCTAACTTGACACCTCTACAACTCTTGTTGACACATCTATAACAATTGATTGACATCACACAAGTAAACTGCCAACACTTACAGTCTTCAGTTATTCATTATTTTCTAACATCCCCTCTTAATGAATAACTTAAAATAACTCCAACTCTCTCATGAGCACAACAAGTCTTCAGTTATTCATTATTTTTTAACATCCCCTCTTAATGAATAACTTAAAATAACTCCAACTCTCTCATGAGCACAACATTGCTCCTTTGAAATCTCATGCACCACTCTTCCTCCAACACCATTAATGGAGGCATGTTGAGGAACCCATATTTCCTCTGACAACCTTTTTAAATTGTGCTTTGATGATCTCAAACTATCTAACAGTCATATCAGCAAGCAGTTAAATAAATTCATCTTCTTCCTCATACAGCTAAAACTATCCTCATCAACTATCACCACCAAGGGCAGCATCTAATTTTGCCAACGTAGGAACGTGGCACCAGGGGTCTCCTTCCAGTCTGAGCCAAGTTTGTGCACACTGCAAGCGATTTCCCCTTCCAATGCAAATGATTCTTTGTTGTTTCAAGGCGATCTTTGCCTTCCATATGTCCTCTGGCACGAAACAGGCCGACATTTTCCTTTTTGGGCCGCACAGGGTGCTCTCCTCGTGCTCTATTCACACCTCTGTGTGAGGCTTCTATGAAAACTGCATCCCAGATGAAGAAACCCTCAAGGCAGGGAATGGAAATGCACACGAACAGAAATGACACGCCCGCTTCGCTACTTTTGTGAGGGATGGTTGCTTCTCGATGCATCAAGGCAAAATGGTCATTCGCTGAACATCTAGATGCCTTCCCTCAACATTGGGAGAGGCCTCTGAGGGGCTGTATTGCCTGTGAGGGCGTTCACTCTATACCGGCCGCTCACAAACAAGAGCCAGCCAACACAAATGCTCTAGTAAATTTTCTTTGATGGGCGTTTCTGCCTGTGCTGGGCATGCAAAACAATAACAGCAGACACATGTAATAAAGAAACAAACACAAATAAAATTGCTCGCTCTCCAAGATTCCAAACAGGGGTTTTGCCTCAAAACTGAACCATAAAAGAGGAACAGCAGCTGTGTCTTGGCCCACACACCTCACTCACAGCCTTCTCAAAATGCTATCATCTACCTAGGCACTCCTATGATGGAGTCATGCCCAGTCTAGCTCTGATACCATGATAAAATACTGAGAAAATAATAAACAAAACAAATGTAACATATATTATTTATCAAAGATATTACAAATTTATAATATGAGAGGAGCTCAACAACTGCCTACAAAATAGGAATCTAACATGACACCTAACTCAAGCTAACTTGACACCTCTACAACTCTTGTTGACACATCTATAACAATTGATTGACATCACACAAGTAAACTGAACACTTACAGTCTTCAGTTATTCATTATTTTCTAACAATTCTGATCTGATTCGCCTTGGATACGTCTAGGAAACAAATAAGCTATGACATTCGAATTTGACTAATTGACATTGCAGTATTTTTAATTTTTATTTTTTATGGAGGTTTTGTTTATTATAATTAAATGATCATGATGCTACCTGGGATTCTGAACTTAATTACTGCTGCAAATATGTATATATTTCTGATTTTTATATGATTTCGTATTAATCCACACCAATTTTTTTTTTGGACCAAATTCACAAATTGAATCCGCGAATCTGAATCCAAATCAGTATCAGGATCAGTAACTTAGAGTAAAACCAATGACCCAGGCATATGCATGAGATAACTAGCATACATGTCCTTTACAATATGTCTTAAGTTCTTAACAAAGATCTTTATAATCTAGCAACAGAGAATTGATTTCATCAGTTAACACAAACCATGACAGATATGGAGGGCAAAAATACTGTGATTATGAGCATCCCTCATAGACATCGAACAACTTAAATGTCTCTCACTAGTCCCCATCATTGATTGCATAACAGAGTCTGACTATAAAGGGATCAACCAACAACCATAGATGTTCTTCGATCTAACAATTTGCTACCTAGAATTAACAACTGCATTATTCAACACATGGCTTGTAGCACACTGAGGGAGCTTTAACGTTTAGCTAGTATAAGCAAAGATGATACGAAATAGTTTTAAGGAACGTGTACTAATTATACTTTACAAAATAAGTTCTATTTAAGCATAAAGGAAGCTTAACCAAATCAAAACAAGTAATATCTTCATTACTAATAATTTGCTTCAATATTAAAAGAATGCTAAAGGACAATTATAAATACAGGTATTCTGCAGAAAGTAAACCACCAATATAGTTTGAAACTTATAAATTTTGGTAATTTGCAATGGCTATTCCTTCCACAATAAAATAATCCCTTTAAACAATATAACCAATGGATGTGAATTGCTTCTATAAGTAATAAAGTATTTCCAAGTTTTAATTGCAGAACTGTCATTAAATCCAAAATTCAATCACCAAGGACTGCAAAGTTGCAAACTATAAATCCACATGTGAAAATAAAACTTGTAAACTAGATGCAATTGCAAACCAGCTAGTATTTATATCAAGGAATGCATTGTAAGTTTGTAACTACTACCTAGCATCAAAGGCATGCATTGCATTTAACACTACAGATTTGTACATTTAGACCACAAAATTACAAGTACATTAGAAGCATCTGAAAATGCTCAGGATCTTTCAGTTCATTTCAAGGCAACCTTACAAGTGTCCCAGTATACCCAACAAGAACACACAGAAACAACAGTAGAACTAGAGACACATCACAAGCTGAACCAAACTAGGATGCACTTATAGATGCAATATATGTCAATATCCGCTAAGTCCACATTCCATGCCTCTTTCTTACTGTTTGATATTTGCTGCAAGTATATGTAACATAAGCTCAAAACAATTAGTTTTTCCTCTAGCGTTTTGAGAATATATACAGTTTCAAGAGAACTAGCCATATTCAAGAATCCTCTTAAATTACAAATTTTCTTGAATTTCCAGCTATCAGTTAGCCATATTCAAGATTCTTCTGCACTGAGACCTCCTCAACATCCAACTATTCTTCTCTTTGAGGATACCCTTGAATATTGGCTATTTAAAACTAAATGCACGTGCAGACTGAAGATTCATTTTCATCACAAATGTTGCTTCATCGCACTGCCCTTCAAGTAGAACTGTAGTTATATTCTTTAGAAATTCTTAATTATCAAAACAGCTAATACTCCAATGTTACCACTCAGAGACCAATCCACCTTGTGAGGAGAGATTCCCAGATGTTGATATAGACTTGGGAATTAAACTGTACCTTCAGGGCTTAAGGAGTGTGGAGTCAAATCTCCATTCGGTTTAAATTTTAAAACCTTAACAATCAGGATTAGAAATTTCACAAATTCCTTCCCATGGCAGAGTATCACCATTTTGACTTCCAACTGTCCTAGATGTCTCTAACGGTGCATGAAGACAGGTCACCTCAGTTTCACAATGAAAATTAATACCAGCATTATGAGATTGGACACTGCAATTCTCTTCTTTCAAATTTCCACTGCATGGCTTTTGATAAGGAAAAGTGCCCAACTCAGACTCTACTTTTCCTCTGAAGTCAGATAAAAGAGTTTTTAACCTTGCAACCTCAGCCTCAAGAGCTGCTTGGCCTTGCAGTCTTCTCAGTAACTGCTGGTTCATCAAACGCAGTTTCTGCACTTCCTCTTCTAAATAAGCAGTGTGTGCTTTCTTTTTCTCCCGGTATTTTCTAACAGCTTCACGGTTCCCTGAGGGCCTTTTCTTATTCTCTGTGCATTGCTCTGATTTGTCAACCAAACCCTTCTCTTCTTCTGTAGAGATAATTTGAGTATGAGTGTGATAACAAGTATGAGTATGTGCATTATCTCGTCCAAGGGGATTGCAAGTATGAGTGTGTGTGCATGTGTGACTATTTTTCTTCAAAACTTCATCCACAAATGTGTCCATGGATGTCAACATGGAAAAGTGGGTAACAAGATCAGGACTGTGAAATACTTCATGATCAGAGAACTTAAGCTCTCCATCGTCCATTTCCACTACCAGATACTACTTACATACTCAACACCTTTTCCTATCAAGAGCATCATTGCACCAGATAAGCAATATAGATAAAAATAAATAAGAAAATGCAGTAACTACATTTAGGAAACAAATGTGATCACCAAATTATCATTAGAAATCATCCGAGGAGGAATATCTGAAAGGAACGATACAGATAGGGAAAAATAAATTAAAAATCTGATCAACAAAATTATCATTAGAAATCACTCGAGCAGGAATGCCTGAACTAGAAATAATTTCCATGTAAAAACAGTTTTGAGAAAGAGCACTATCCTAATAATGAAGATTAAAATCTTAATTCAAAACAATGACCCACATAACACAATGAACATAGACATCACGATGAGTACCATAAACTCACTGCACCATTGGGAAAAACCAATTTAACACCATCTTGGAACTAAAATGACAACCCAAATAAGAAAACTTGTCACAGCATTAAAAACCTACATTGCAAGCTGGTGCACAAAACAGAAAATGAAGTCTTGACCCCATTATCTGCACTGAATATAACATCTGCCTAAAGGAACTGATACAAGCATCAAAATATGCACATGAAACCACCACCATAGAAGAAATCAGTTCCTATACTAAGGAAGACAATATTCACACAGCATCCTAGAGCTCAACTGGGCATCAAACCCTGCAATCCAAACAGCCACCCATATCAGATTAGAATTCCTCGCACCAAAAGCTGCATTCAAAAATATGCACTATCAAATCCAAGGAATCATAATGTGGGGCACTTTTAAGATTGGGGTTAAAATCCTTTTCATAATAGTCAGGCAGCCCAAAACCCTCTTAGGCATGTGGCCATGCTGTGATGAAATGGATATCAGGGTACATTCAAGTGTGACCCTGATCTATCTAACAAACATTGCCACTTGATGTCATGTTATGACAAGTAGTTCAAACCAAGGGGTAAAGAGTAAAGCGTAGAAGAGGGAGGGAAAGCACGTTAGGAGATGTAGGAAGCAAGCAAGATAGAAATTGAAGCTGGGACAGAAAGTTAGGGCTGCAGTTATGCAGGGTCCAACCCAGGATAAAATAAAGCTCGCTGCCATGGAAAGTCGCAGAAAGGGCCATACAGTGCGTAACCATATTCCGAACATGTACTCTATCGAACAATATTGCAATAAAGGGTTTTGCTACCCAATTTTATTTATCTCTTCTTGTATTCTTCTCTTTTTAGTTAAACTCATCTGTTTTTTTTTCTAGGATTCAGGTTCAAAGAGATGTATTGTATTAGCTTTGCTGTTACAAGCTTTGTACTTTCAAGTATTTGTTTGAATCAAATTCAGATCCGATTTAATAGATAAAGGTGAGGGTAATTTCTCTTATTAGTTAAACTGCTCTGTTCTTTCCAGGATTCAGCTTAGAATAGTATTAGTTTTGCTGCTACAAGCTCTATACTTGAAAGTATCTTGTTTGAACCAAATTCTGATCAGATCTAATAGATAGGGTAAAGGACCCAGTAGTTCACAACCCCTGACTTCATGCCTCCCAAAATCATACATGGTGATTTCAAATGACTCAAATTTTTATAGCAGTTTACTTGGCAAGTTCACTGCTTAAACCTAAGGTTTCAGGTCAAGATCATCAACTGTAATACCATATCAGCATAAACATGCTGAGGTGTCATAAAATTAAAAATACTTATAGTTGTGCCTTAAGTAATATTTTGTTCAGGTACCCATGTGACATCATTTGATTGTCATTTTTCAGATCTAGTGAGCACATTTCACTCAATTGTTAGTAATAATGGTCAGCATTAACAACCCTGAAGTCACAACTAATAGTGCTATACTGATAAAACTAATAGTGTTTAAATCTACAAATGCTATGTCAGCTTTTGGAATGTGCTATTAGGTCTTTTCCCCTAAAGCTAAGGATAGGTTTTTCAGCCAATCCCCAAGACCAACACTAATATGGTATACAAACACCCTTATGGAAACCCAGAGGATTGTTTGCTATTAAGCTTATATTTTGTTCGAATTTTGTCTTGGTGGGTCTCAGCCTGATGACCAAGCTCAATCGTTAGTTCGAAATTGCCAATCCCCATTTAAAAACATACATAAAAACGCTAGCCCACGATTTTGAAAGAATATAAGGCATTGCAAATGCAATCTTAAGCCCTTGAGAAAAAGAAAATACTTTTTTGCTCAGTCAGTTGAATCTGTGCAAAAAAACTAAAAACCCTCCTCACAAAAATTTAAAACTGCATCCAATTTTTGTGAAGCCTAATATATCGTCTTTCAACAAAAACACCCACATCATAAAAACGATCACACCGCTTAATCCAGTATTAATCTATCCCACTCTTTTTTTAGTACGAAACCACAAGGGTATCGAAATCTTCAACCAGCAGCCCATACCAGAACTTTAAGAATTAGAAAAAAGGACATTCGGGGCAATTTTCTCCTCAAACAAAACAAATTCCTTGAAAAAAAGTACTTACACGAGCTAAAACAGACTGCCTATATGCCACCATAATCGGACTGGTGCTGTGGACCCAAAATAGGTTTCTCCTGGACCGCCAAAACCTTAGCTTTCCTTTGTTCCTTCATTACAAAATACAGTCCACACCCGTGAAAATAATTGTTAACGACATACTTCCGTAATACGATTCTTATTCTCGATCATTGTCGGCCGGGGCGATTCCTCGCTTTACTAGGAGGCAAAGGGAATCAATGTTCTATTTTCGAACACACAACTATTGAATCAGGTTCAAATAACCGGACAACGTAAGGTGCAGTTTCATTCCGGGAGTCTGGAGTTCATCCATCCCGTAGGGAATTTTCTAACAAAAGTAAAGATTTCTAAGCATTTATTTACTGTAAATCAGTGGTCCGTATATAGGCTCTTATAAAGAAATTAGTTCTTGACCTCTAGCTAGCACCCACAAAGCTGTCCCCCACCCATGGAGCAAGAATTTTTTTCCTAAGATTGATTGATTTTTTAAAAAATGGAAACGAAAGCATACATCTAAATTAGAAGTATCATTTGACCTTTTGTGGACAGTGTAATGAAATTTTGCTCAACCGTTTGAACTACAACCCTTTAGTTTTGATGATTTTTTTAAGGACTACAACCCTTTAGTTTTGATGATTTTTTTAAGGACTGCATGATATTTTGTGACATTGATCTACTAGGTGTGGCTTCGCTTGTGAATAGGTTGTAGATTATTATGCAATCTTTGTAAAGGTGAAATTTGTACAATGTGAATAGGCTTATACAATCTTTGTAAAGATGAAATTTGTATATTATATTATTATTTTCATTTAGTTTTGAATTTATTTTAAGAGAATGTTTTAATATTATATAGTGATATGTGATAGGTTATTGTGTTCAGTTTTATATTTAGGAGAAACCAAAACATAGTTTACATGTATTTAAAAATCAAAATTAAAACTACTAAAAAATAACAATGTAAAAAGAAAACTAAAAAATTAAAATAAAGTAAAATAAAAATATAGTAAATAATGTAGATAAAATAAAATGAATAGTTATCTATATCAAAACACAACATATTTAAAAAAAAAAAATTAAAACTATAAAATAACTCTTAAGTGAATAAAATAACTTTTAATATATAAAATAACTCTAAGTAAATAAAAGTAGCTCTTCAAATTAAAAAAAAATAAACAATATAAATAAAATATATAATTTTTTTTAAAGTAAAATAACTCTAACCTCTCAACATTTTGAGATAGATGTATTTAAAATATCTATATTAGTTTTTAATCATTTTCATTTACTTTTACTTGCACATATTTATAAACATTTGACCTTATTCATTACTTATTACTAGATGTTTGTTCTATCTAGATAGATGTATTTAAGGTATCTATACTAGTTTTTATTCATTTTCATTTATTTTTACTTGTACATATTTATATACATTTTATTTTATTCTTGTCTTTTTTTTACATATCACTAGACATTTGTTCTATTATTAATTATGATTAAATCATACATTTGATCTTGTCTCAAAATATGTATTTCTTTGTTTTATATCATTTATATGATGTGAAGGAGTATGTGAAGGAGTGTGTGAAGGAGTGATCCCACATGACACTAATCTAACCCAAAATTTAAATTTCTAAAATTCAAGTTGCCAACTCTCACCCATTCTCATTAGTGGTTAAGAGCTAACATGGTATACAATTATTGAATGATTCATTATGTCATAGCATTTAAAGACATCCATTTGAACATCTTGGAACATCCTAAGCAATTACAAAGAACATTCTTAGGAACATTTAGATTAGGAGCATTAAAAAGAACAAAACTTGAATTAAAGTTTGCATCCTATACTTGCCAAGGTCATAAAGATGGTCATTTAAGGGGGCTAACTAAGGAGAATGTAAAGCCTTGCAATTCAACAATCTCCCCAAGGCATTTCTAAGCACTACTAGTACTTACACATTAATATACATTAGAGATTTGGGCGAATCAAGTTGCAAGAGCACACCATCTACCAAGTCAGGTCAACTCACAAGTTACAAAGCAAATTTTCACTACATAAAATTAATGTTGAACTCTAGAGAATTCTAGGTCTACACTAGATAGTTCTAAGTCTACTCAAAGTTTAAGGACTACATTTCAAGGTAATTAATTTTCTATAATGTATAATGTAGAGAATCAATTCTACAAGTAAACAACTTTTATATTCTATCAATTCAAAAACTAAATATAATCTTCTTTCACATTTAATTTTTCTAAATTAATATTTATTACATAATTATCTATTTCCACTTATCATTTAATTTATCTAAATTAATCTTTTTTAGTTTATATACATATATTTTATTCATGTAAAAATTATAGTTATAAAAAGTTATTTTTCCTTCACAAATACGAAGATTTATTTCAATCCAAAAAAATATGATTAAGTTTGATCAAGTTTTTTAGCCTATCCTATTGCATTATTCTTTATTTAATTTTCACATGAGTGTATACACATAAAGACACACTTTAACATTCATTTCATTTCATTTAGCCTATCCTATTGCATTATTCTTTGTTTAATTTTTCACATGAGTGTATACACATAATGACACACTTTAACATTTATTTCATTTCATTTTAAATAAGTGTGAGAGATATAGGGTAAAATATGTGTAGTTTAGTTAAGCATTTTTCTTATATTGATTAATGATTAAATTAGAAATAGATAGAGTAATTAAAAAATTACAAATAAGGGGCGGGGTGTTTGGCTCGATTGGTGAGAGCTTCCTGTGGTAGGCACGAGGTCACGAGGTCCAGTCTCCCCCCACCCACGTGGTACATGTACGCTCAACATCATGACCTTGGTCAGATTTCAGCACGCACATGGACCCTTCTCTCCTTGCCATAGGGTGAACCACCATGTCACTCTCGCTCTCATGGAAGTAGCCAGTCGAGAGGAGATGAGACACATGGGTGGTCTGGCTTGTTAGAGAGTTGGACTTCATGGAGAGGGGTCGGCACATCCTGGGGCCTTTGTTGTTGTGTGTTAATGTGTATGTTTCATTCAATGAGTGTTGTTGTAGAGATAACCCTATGACCCGAAGGGTCACTAGTTACTCTTCTTATGTTAGGGTTTCTACTGTTCCACCTTTGTGTGGGTAAGTGATTAATTTCGTTGATGGCTTCTTATCTTTCAATTTGTTGGATGTATGGCTGTTACATTTGAAGTTGTCTAAATGCTTCTAATTGTTATAAGACAAGCAGATCTTATTGAGGTCTCAGATGAATTTCCTCAATCTCATCGAGCACTGCCCTCACCCACTCACCTCTTAATCCTGGGCACATTCGTGAGCCAAGACAAGAGATTGGTGTATGTGGATCAACCTTGACTAGACTTTGGGTTTTGACCTAGGGTTTTGAGTTGACCTAGGGTTTAGTTGTGCATTTTGACTTCTATTGACCTTGTGATATTACCAAGGGTTTGACTGAATAGTTGACTGTGGTTGACCTTGTGATGGTATCAAGGGTTTGCAATGTATCTAAATGTCTAATGTTTTTGTTCTTTTCTATATTTTTATGAATGCAACTATATGGCATGCAAAACTTGTTTTTGTGTTTTTTTGGTATTTTTGTAAATAAAGATGCTTTTTAATCTAGGAAAGGAAATATGAATGCAATTAGAATGAATTTTGCCTAATGCAATTATTCTATGTTTTGGGGTTTTTGAATGTTTTGAAATGATTTAATCTAGAAAAGGAATTGCAAGTAATGAAATTAAACTAAGAATGCAAATTACTTCTAGTATGCTAGATTTGACTATTATATCAAGGAAAAAACAATAAATTACTAATCCCAAGAGCAATTTTAATTTTCTAATTACTACTAATTGACAAAAGCATAGAGGAACTTGAAATAAAACAGACTTGTGAGCCTCCACTGCCCTCAGAGATTTTTTATGGCAACCTCGTATCCTCTTGAAGCAATAGGAAGACCTCTTGGTGACAAGACAACACAAAGAAGTGAAAGAAACTTTAGAAGCTTTGTGAAATGAGCTCAATGAGATTTTTTGATGAACATAATGACTTGATTGAAGCAGCGTGATGATGCTTGAAGAGCTTTATGTGAAAGCTTGATGAACAATGAACAAATAAAAAGGCACCTTCATCTTGTATGAGCATTAAAATGCTAATTAGAGAGCAAAAACTTAGCAAGAGCTATGTGCACAATGAATTTGCCTCCCTTTCTGCTTGAGGGAGGGGGTATTTATAGGTTTGAAGAAGGGAATTGATTGAGAAGTTAACTCAATTGATTGATGAGTTAACAAGGATTGATTAGGGAGTGAACTTAGAATTAGGGAGTGATAATGCAATAATAGCTTATCACTAGAGAAGAAATGGAGTTAGAAGAATGCATGGAAGAGAATGAGTTGCTAATTTTAGTTCAAATGGAGCTAATTATGTATGTGTGGGTGCATGAAATAGTCAACTCTAAATTAGGCATCAAAAATCATGCAAACTGGAAGAAAAACGGGTGAAAATAGAGCTATTTTGAGTTAAAAACTTAATTTTTTCCATAGCTAGAAATGCGACAGGGTCACCCATGGGTCGCCCTTCTCATTAGTAGGGTCACCCATGGGTTGCCCAGGGGGAGATCTTACTTTTTGAGGGTCGCCCAGTGGGAGATCTGGAAAGAAAGGGGTCTAGAAGGAAAAGCATGATGGGAGATGGTAGAGGAGATGAAAAGGAGGGGATCTGCCTCTGGAAATAGGTCAATCATGTGCAAGAATCCAAATCTCCACTTGCAAAGTAGGATCTCCTAATGGGAGATCTAGAAATAATAGGGGGAGATTTGGATTGGTTGAGTGAAACTAAAAATTGAAAGTGGGAGATGGCTCCGAGGGACCTCTAGAAGGCTTCTAAGGGGTGGAGAAGATTAAAACATAGGGGAAAGGTGAAAACTTGCCTACAAGATGCTTACAAGGCTTAGGAAACATGGTTGAAAGCTCAAAAAAATGCAAATCAACAAGTGTCGCAAAGTGTTGAAAAGCATTGACGACAAAGAGAGAGGGAAAATGACAAAAAAGAAACAACAGAAGATGAAAGAAATGACACGTCACCAAGAGGTTTGCTACTTAGAGGATACTATTTTAGGCTTACATGTATGTGACAAGGATCATATATCATCATAGGGGTCCTCGTGGAGGATGTGCATGATTTTTGTGCTTACATATTTGCCCCCTCAGGGACAATAGTCTACATGAAAGGTAGGTATTGTTCCCGAACTAGGCCTTACCTATTGTCAATTTTCTTGCAATTGTACCTACAATAACTAGTGTTAGCCTGACATCTGAATATATCAAAATGAATATTAAAAACTAAAATGATAAACTTACCATGGATCGTGAGAGTTTGACTAGTTGTTTGCCTTTGTTAGTGAGACCTATAGGAATGAATGCACACAAAACGACGCACGAAAGATGCATAAAAGAAAAAAAAATCTAAGAATGCATAAAAGAAACTAAGCTAAGGGCAAGCAAAGTAAGCAAATTAGTGAGATCGGAGTGAATTGGCAATGAAATTGGTCGTGTGAATAGTCATTGGGTAGATATCATCGAGGAGATTGCGAAAATGGCCACCTCTTCTTCAGCCACTGAGAATCAGGTATGTAAACTATGCAAAACCCTTCTCTAAACCCTAGGTTGAATTTTGTGAAAAATCTCTTGAAATTGTCTATTTTTGGTGATTCTTCTTGTTGCATTATCTTTGTTTTGACGTTTAGAGTAGGATTGGTCTTTCGTTTACTGAAATTAGCTAAAAAATGGGGATTTTAAACCATTTTCTGTTTGAGGGATTTCCACATAGGGTCACCCCTTTTGTCAGGCAGGTCACCCGGGGGAGATCTGGCTGACAACAGGGTCGCCCGGGGGGAGATCCTGTAGACAACAGGGTCACCCAGGGGGAGATCTTGTTGACATCTGGGTCGCCCGAGGGACGACCCTGTTGGGTAAATTTTGTCTGAAATTTGATGTTTTCTAATGTTTGTTTTACTCTATTTCGATCTAATTTAACTACTATGTTTAGATACCTGTTTATTGCAATTTTGATGTTTTATACGCCTTTTTGTGAGATTTTCTGCAAGTTGATGAGATCTAATCTAAAGTTCTTTACTAATTTGCAGAACATGCACATTCGATGGAATGCTTATAGAGAGCAACTGTGGCTCTCAGAGATGTTTGCTTCTCTGAGTGATGATGATCATATTATTCTGCGGAGAGCGGGCCTAAGTAGAGTCTGCCATGTGTCAGTTATTCATCCTGTGGCACGCATTTGTTGTGATATCTTGACATACTGGGATGTAGATAGGAACACCTTTAGGTTCCCACAGGTTTTGAGAGAGTGGACTATCACTCTGTTTGATGTTT
The DNA here is from genome assembly GCA_027924645.1 of Cunninghamia lanceolata. Taxonomy (NCBI): domain Eukaryota; kingdom Viridiplantae; phylum Streptophyta; class Pinopsida; order Cupressales; family Cupressaceae; genus Cunninghamia; species Cunninghamia lanceolata. Next base: position 2,134,416 of record BSBN01001350.1, read on the forward strand.
ATCGTATACTTGGAGTTCTTGTGAGAGGACATCCTCTCGCCCTACCTGCTAGCGAGTCCTTTGAGGATAAGGCGTCTTGGGCATAGTTTATGGGGGTTAGTTGCCCTGAGGATTAGACAGGAGTTCAGCTTACTTTTGTGCCATGACTTCACATTCCTCGCTTGAGGAAGTTCCTGATCGGTTTGATTGCATCGAGGTTGTCTGGAGACAAGGCCTCAACTTGCTTGAGATGGTGTTGGGAACCAATTATACAAGGTCTTGAGCAGGGCAGAGTTTATGCTCGGGGGCCAGACATTCTGGCCATGGTCTACAGAGATTTCTACCGTATTGCACGATGAGGGGCTCTAGCTTTTAGCCACTCTTCTTTGGTCATAACTTGGATCTTTGAGCACATCAGGCCTTATTAGAAGCTAGTTTTGATTCTTGATAGACGGTTACCGAGAGTAGCTAGATGGGTTCAGGTGGGTCACTTTGATGCTTCTCTGTGGGTTGTAGCTACTCTCACAGATGAGGATATGATTTTTGATCCTTATGTGGACTTGGAGGGATCATGGTCACGTGATGGTGAGATCAGAGAGTACTACCATGGGGTAACAAAGCTTTCAGACCGTAATGGTCTAGTCGAGGCTCATCATATTAAGTGCGTCTTGCAGTAGTTTGGTCAGGATTTTCCTGAGCACTTGCCCCCAATGCCTACCTTTTATAGATCTGTCCAGGAGATGGGTGAGGTTAGCCAGAGGACAATTACTTGGACTCCCTTGACTCCTAGAGTCTTCATTACCAGAGTTCCTAGATCTTCGAGAGGAGGACAGAGGGGAGGAAGAGGGACTCCTTCCCGAGCACTCATGTGGTTGAGGACTTAGATTCTACTGATGAGGACTATATTCCTAATGGGGATGATTCGATAGATGAGAGTCCACACGAGGATGCACATGATGATGGTTTCGATGATGCGAATGATGCAGATGATGTTCATGATGTTCCGGAGGGTCCACCTGTGGTTCCTAGACCTCCTCACTCTGATGAGGTGATGCAACAACTTAACCTTGACTGGAAGCCTGGCGACCCATGTAAGTCTACATTTGTTTTACAATTTTTACACTTTATCCTTTCTCTTTCCTTTCTTTTTGTGGGGAGCTAACACACTTTTCGCTTTTTGGTTTGCTTTGTAGGTAATGTCAAAGAGTAGATGGCTTTCATTCGTGAGGTTAATGTTAGCTTGGTTGCCCCCTTCACTAGGATGACTCGAGAGGGTCTTTTAGCTGATCCTGGTGTGCCCCCTACTACTGGGCGACACACTAACATTTTTTCTCCTACCTATCAAAAATGTTAGGTGAATGTGGATTTGAAGACCAAGAATCTCATCCTTAAGGGTGAGAATTAGGTGCTTCATGAGATGGACCGTCTTGGATTTGGACAGTGAGATGCTAGTGCAGCGAGGCCTTCACAATCACACACTCATAGCAGGATGCCTCACTCCCATAGGTCTCATGGAGTGACTAGTGGTACACATAGGTAGAGAAGCAGGATTCCCGAGGGTTCTATTGGAGGGAATTGTCCTTGATTTTACTTTTCTTTCCTTTTGAAATCACGCCCCCTTGCATGGGGTGCCTTTACTTCCCTTGAGCACATTTTATCTTTAGCTCTTTGGTACTCTTATATATGTAAATTTTGGATATATCAATGAAAGTTTATCTTTTTATGGTTTTGTCTATCAAATGGGTACTCATCTCTTGTGCACTATAGAAGTTTTAGAACTTTTTGATTATGTTTTTGACCTTCAACTCTAACCATGCAAGTATGATAACGATGACATGTTTTTGTAATTTTTTTGGGATAAATATGAGATTCAATTTACGATATGCAAATGCAAGAACACAAGAAATACTAAAATGAAACATTTACCTCTACTGAATGTCACGAGTTATGACATTGACTTTATTGCTTTGAGACTCTTTTTCTGATTTTAATACGAATGCAATGTGGAACAAACAATATGACTGCTCTTTAATATGATTTTCAATACAAGGGATTGCAAGTTGTCTTGATATAAGAGACCTATTCAAGGTTGTGAGATAGGAATTTAAAACTCAAGTGGGGAGCGAGAATGAAATGGAGTGTTTGTGAACTTAGGCTTTGCTAAAGGCTAAACATTGATCCCTATCTATATAAGACAATATGACAAGCTTTCAACTTAGACAAGTAGTAAATTTTGGTGATGCTCACTAGACTTAGATCATAGATGGAAAGCAAGATAGACCCGAGGTAAAGGATAATTGGGAAAGAAAAAGGGTCCCTAGATAGAAAATGATCGTAGAGATTACTAGACTCTTGGATTTGCTCAGCTAGTGTGTGTGTGCTTTGTACCTTTCTTTCTCTGTTAGAATGTCACCCTTGAGGCTTCAAGATAAGACTGATCTCCACCCAAGAGTATGGACATTCCACGATCTTCTCTCTTTCACTCTTTTTTTGTATCTCTCTTCTTTTGTGATTTTTTCTCTTTTTTTTTGTATTTTCTCACTTGATTTCCTCTTTTTTTTGGATTTGGATTTTTTATGAAAATAATGCTTTTGGAACTTTTGATATGCAAGCTTGATATCTCAATTCTCACTTTTCTAAATCACTCTTATTTTGATCACTCATTTTTTTATTCACTCAGATTTTAGATTGCTTCCTTCAGAGTTATGATCCTCTTGGCATTTTTGTCCAGGAAAGATAAGGGGCTGAGCGCCACCTAAAGTTTTTGTAATCTATTCGGACTTCTCTTCTACTAGGGAAGAATTGGGATGGTCTACTTGCAAGATTCCTTTGAACATTGTAGGTTTGAATACTGACTTTGTTTAGACCTAACATCTTGGCTTATTAAGACTGGGATCAGTGTAAAGCTAAGAGCTAGGTTTTGATTATAATCACCAGGAATGAAGGGGGATATGGTGATTGTGAAAATGGGGAATCTCTAGGTCTTGAAAGGATCGCATATGTCTAGGCAACCTTAGGCTCCTTATTGAAATGAAAATAATATAAGAGCAAGTCATTAACTGTAATGCAAGATGAACAAAATGAAACTGAAATGCAAGAAACAAATTGTTTTTGACATTTTTATTTTTATAATCTTTTTGTATTTTTATGTTTTATGATTTTTTAGACATAGTATTTCTTGAGGTGAAAGGCATTGACTGTTTCACCAAATTATTCTCCCTCCATTGTGCACAAGAGATAGGCACCATTTCTGACATCTTCTTTAACCATGTAAGGACCTATCCAGTAGGGTCTGAACTTGTGTCCTTCACCGGCTCTTTTATCGATCAAGTTGTCTATCCTGAGTACTAGGTCTCCCACTTGAAAAGGTCTTGGGATGACCTTTTTATTATACTGCTTCTTCATTCTTTCAAGATAAGAATCATGTCTTTGGACAGTTCGTAAGTGTGTTTCATCCATCATTTCCAATTTTGCTAATCTTACTACACGATATTCCTCATTATCCAATAATCCTTGTAACGACACTCTCATACTAGGTAGTTTTACTTCCAACAGTAACACCACCTCTGACCTAAAAGTGAGGGCATAGGGGGTGGTTCCAATTGGAGTTCTTACACTCATTCTATAAGCCCAGAGATCTAGATATAATTGTAAATGCCAATCTCTTTTAGAGTCCTTTATGATTTTGACCAGTATTGATTTCAACACTTGTTTGTGGCTTCGACCTATCTGTTCCCTTGAGGATAGTAGACTAAGGGAGAGTTATGATTGATGTGGAATCTCTCACATAACTCTCTTACTTGTGGATTTTTTAATGATGACACGTTGCCTGTCACTATCACTTGGGGAATCCCAAACTAACATATGATTTCATTTAATATGAATTTAGCGATTACAGCCCCTGAAATAGTAGTGAGTGGCATGTCCTCTACCCATTTAGTGAAATATTCCATTGAGGTGATGATGAATAGGTGTCCATCCATTGATGGGGGAGATATCTTCCCTACTAGGCCCAAGCCCCAAGTGGAGAAGGGCCAGGGGGTAACTATCGGTTGCAAATCTCTTGTTTGTGTGTGATGAACATGAGTAGAAGCTTGGTATTTTGGACATCTTTTTACGAATTTGATAGCATCCCCTTGTAAGCATGGCCAAAAATATCCCATCTTGTGTATCTTCCTTACTATGGCATGACCACCAAAGTGTCCTCCATAGATTCCACTGTGGCATTCTTCTAGGATTTTACATGCCTCTTCTTTGTCGATGCATTGAAGCAACATCCCATCTAGGGCCCTTCGGTAAAGCACATCGTCTATTAGAACATATCTTGCAGTGAGGATGCACAATCATCTTTTTCCAAAAGGAGTTATGTTTTCAGGGTAGGTTTTGTTTGTGAGGTAGTTCATAATATCCATATACCAATATGAAGTAGCATATTTATCGAGATCAACTACACAAATTTCTTCATCAGGGAAATCTTTGTTTATGGGCTCCTCATGAGGAACTGGGTTGTCTGCTATCACCTATCCTTTGACTGACTTTTGATTGACATATGTTAACTCAAACTCACTTAATAATGTTATGAATCGGCCATCCCTCTTTGATAACATGGGCTAATTCAAAAAAGTCTTTAATTGTTTGGATTGTATCATGACTCTAGTTTCTTGATTCAACATGTAGTTCTGTAATCTCTGAGTTGTGAAGACTATGGCAAGACATTACTTTTTAGCTTGAGTGTAATTCTTCTCATATTCTAGTAAGGTTTGACTTATGAAATATATGGCTCTTTCTCTTCCACCTTCGTCTTCTTGAGCCAACATGCATGGTACGGAAATATCGGTTGCTCTAAAGTATAAGATGAAGGGTTTATCATGCTTTGGTGGCATTAGTGTGGGAGGTGTTAATAAGAACTTCTTTACTTTCTCAAATGCATTTTGACAGTCTACCATCCATGTTATGCCAACTTATTTCTTTAGTAATTGATTGATCAGATGAATCTTGAAAGTCATGTCTTGTATATAACGCTTGATTGCACCTAATTGTCCCAAAAAGGTCCTTACCACTGTCTCACTTGTTGGTGGGGTTGGGTTTAGGATTTCTTTAACCTTTGATGGATCAACATCAATCCTCTTTGTAAAATGATGAAACCCAATAACTTACCTGTTGTAACCCTGAAAACATATTTTTCAAGATTTAACTGTACTTTGTATTCTCAAATCCTATTGAAGATCTTGCGAAGGTCTTCCACATGTGTTGATCATTACTCTAACTTAGCCAAAAGATCATCAACATATGTCTCTACTATCTTGTGAATGTAATCATGGAAGATGCATGTCATGGCTCTTTGGTAGGTAGCTCCTACATTTTTTAGTCTGAATGGCATGACTACATAACATAATGTTCCCCAAGGGGTGGTAAATGTTTTTTTTATCAACCTTTGAAATTTTGATTTGATTATATCTCAAGAACCCATCCATGAGAGAGAGTATTTCATACCCTACGGTTGAATCAAAAATTTGATCTATAGATGGTAAGGGAAAGTCATCTTTTGGGAAAGCTTGATTGATATCCCTAAAATCAAGGCATATCCAAATTTTTCCATTTTTCTTTAAGACTGGGACAATGTTTGATACCCAACTTGAGTAATCCACTAGTTTGATAAAGCTGGCATTCAATAATTTCTTCAATTCTTCTTTTACCATATCAGCCACTTGGGGCTTTATGGGTCTCAATTTCTATTTTATGGGTTTTGCATCAGGCTTTGTCACTAAATTGTGCACCACGATCTTTGGGTCGAATCCAGGCATGTTTGAGTATGTCCACACAAAGAAGTCAAAATATTTGATTAGAAATTTAGTGTATTCTTCTAACTCTTCGTCATTTAACTCCCCTCCCAATTTTAACATTTTTGGTTTCTCAAGAATTCTAACATTGATATTAATGGTATCTCTGGTTAATGATGGATGTCCCTCTTCAAACTTCTGAGGGGCAGATAGTCGGTTTGAATTTGCTTTGATCTGGAGGATCCCTTTTTCACTTCCAAAATAATCTTGTGGATGTGGGAGGAACATGTATCCTTTCTTGTGGTACACTCTTGGGAGGCCGTCACTAGTACAAAAAGAGTAATATATTACTAAAAAAGCTACTAAAAACTACTTATAAATGATCAAACATGGTCACGTGACCATTAGTAGTTTATTGCCAATCATTTATAACATGACCAAATTGATGACTAAACCATTTTTAGTCATTTATTGGTTGTTTTGATTGATTGATTTGGTAGTATATTTAGTTGTTGATTTAGTCATTGATTGTTGTAATTTGGTCACTTATTTAGTCATTTTTTTCACTGATATATTTAGTCATTAATTGTTGTTAACTGGTCACTTATTTAGTCATTTTTATTCACTAATTTCTATCCATTGGTAGTGTATTTAATCATTAATTTTAATCATCATTTTGATTAATTTGGTAGTATATTTAGTCATTTTTATTCACTGATTTAACACTGGTCATATATTTAGTCATATTTTTTCACTGTTCACTGATTTATGTCAATTGGTAGTATATTTAGTCAATTTAATTATTAATTAATGTCAATTAGTAGTATATTTAGTCATTTTGAAGCTTGCAATCTATGTAGATTTCCATCTGGCATTAATTATTCTCTTCGCACATGTCTTTTTTATTTTATTCATTGAATGCTCTATAAGAGGAGTGTTGCGAGCTGAGCAATATAATCCACATTTGGATCTCCTCTTCCTTGGTTTTATTTCCCCACTGGCTTGAATGACTTCAATTCATTATGTTGGCTCGTGCGATTCTCTTTTTATGCAAGAGATGATGGTATCTATGTCATTAATTATTTTGTTCTCGCCTCTTCATTTTGCTCTTGCTGTGTATTTGCAATGTCTATCCATCCCCACAATTGTTGACTTTATTTGCCTATTTAATCATGGGAACAACCAATGCACGAAAGCATCAACTTAGATTTCATGGTTAGGGCCTTCAAACTGCTCAACAAAGAGCTGGTGGAGGATGCTTTGATAGATGTATGTGATAGAGATTTTCTACTGCAATCAAGGGTATGTTATGCTTCGCATCTAGTATCTCATTTTCTCTCAAATGCGATGGACTTATTTCATCAAGTTGATAAGGTTAAAAGGATAGCATCAATGTTTGTTCATGACTATCTAGTCCTAGATGTCAAGCTATTTGAAGCTTTTGCTACTTATAATCTCGATGATGGCTCAGCCTTGGTAGGGGGACTCTTCCTCCATGAAGATATCATGTTAATAAACCCAGTTTTAACTGTGTTTATCAAGCGATGATTTCAAGTTTGCAATCAGGTAATAGAGAGCTCTTTGATAATTCACTGCGGGTTCACAAATATGCATTTGGAAGGTCCAAGAGGGAAAGGATAGAGGAAGTATTCAATGCATCGAGCTTCTTGTCAAATTTCCAACCACTGATAGTTCCCTTCACCAATGATGACACGGTCCTTTCTCAAGAGAATCCAACTAGGGGTTCATGGCTTTAAGGTTGCAGATTTAAATATGGACAGCATGTGAACCACTCTTTCAATTTTACATTTTTGGCTTTGCTGTAACTTTGGTTTCCTTTTTGGCCAGAAAGGGCCTTTTAGATCTATAGATTTGTTCATGGATCTTAGTTAAAATGCTCTGTTATGTTAACTTTTTGGCCGGGAAGGGCCTTTTTTGTCATCTGTAAAAATGTTTTTATTAATATTAATATATTATGATGCTCTAAGCATCCTTACCTATTCAAAAAAAATGTCAACCCTGGTTCATGTGTTGTCTCAGTAAAGACCTGCACCATGAAAGAATCCATTAATTATACATAAATTCCAAATTAAGTTGATAAGAAAAGATCTTTGATATCCAACTGGGAAGCCTTAACATCCAAAACTGATGTTTCACAACAAGTTTCCCAACTGTGACAGATCATCTTTACTTACGAAACTGTATATTGATCCATTGCCATATTAGATCTCACATGATTCTCCTTCACAAACAACAAATGATATATATTAATTGTTTAGCAACTTCCTTAATATCCCCATGTAAGCATACTAAACTAAGTGAGGTTGAGGGTTTGAAGTAGAGTACCATCTTCTTGGTATGTGCTTGACTTTGATGACTTGTATCTTGAATGAAAATAGAAAGCTAGTTGCACTGTAAAATCATTGTTAATCATTGTTACAAAAATAACCACAAAATCCTCTTTAATTAAAATAATCCTTCTAGATATTTCAAGACAACATATTTCAGTTAATTTCTAAGAAAGCTAATAATTTAACTATCCAAATAGCCATCAATCTATTTATTGTATATAATTTCCCAGAATTTAGAATTTGAATGTAGGCTGAGTATTCCAGCAACACTACTTTTCTAGTTGGATCCTAAAAATGCTGCAACTTATGTTCTTCTCTAAAACATCTGTGCAGAAGCGGGTAGGTGTGGTGAGGTTCAAATAGTAAGGAGATTGATGAAAGATAGAGGAATTAAAAATATACTTGCATGTAGTTGGATTAAATGGCATAAAATGGTACATACTTTTTTGTGTAGGAGATAGATCACATCCACAAACATGGGAGAGCATGCAAAATTGGAGAAATTAGCTTGACAAATGAAGGTAGTAGGGTATTTCCAGATTCAAGACTTTTACTTAATGCTATGGAATAGAAGAAAAAATAATCATTTATCTGCAACCATAGTGAAAAGTTAGCAATTGCATTTGGTTTGTTAAACATGGCCCCTGGTACAACTATTAGCGTTGTTAAGAACCTTCAAGTATGTTCTGATTTTCACACTGCATCTAAATTCATCTCCAAGATTGTTGCAAGAGAAATTGTTCTGAGAGATGTGAACCATTTCCATCATTTTAAACAGGGACAATATTCTTGTGGAGAATATTGGTGATGCTAAATGAAACAATCTGAAAAATAGGCTTGCACTATAATAATGTGCACTACATCAGATATCCACTAATAACGAAGGGACATCCATCAAAGCATAACAACATGGATTTTTTTGTCATATGTTGTAGTTACAAGTGCTCTACTAGACATACATGAAAATGTGGAAGCATAGATAAGGCAAGCGAATTGTTTCAAAAAATGCCTCAAAGAAATGTGATATCATGGAATGTCGTGATTAAAGGATATGTTTAAAATGGGTTTTTCTGAAAAAGTCCTTAGAAAATTTTAAGAAAATGCAACGAGTGGGTGTAAAGCCCAACTCCTCAACCTTTGAAAGTATCATTCCTGCCTATGTGTGAATTGGAGCTTTGGATGAGGATATGAACATCCATCAAAAGTATATTTGGAAGTAAATTTTTATCAGATATTGTAGTTGCAAGTTCCACTTTGGATCACCAAAGGCTTCACACAAATTTTTGCACAAAATTCAATAATGACAAATTTATGCACACATTCTCTTTTGAATGATGCACAAAGCCTCCACTGCAACACCGCACAGTTTGTTGTTGGGGCTTGTGTGATGTGAGAATCACCTGCATCACCACAAGGCCCAGCAACAGTGTGGTGTTATGGTGGAGGCTTTGTGCATCATTCAAAAGAGAATTTGTGCATAAATTCTTCATTATTGAATTTTGTACAGATATTTTTGTGAAGGCTTTGGTGATCCAAAGGGGAACTTGCAACATTTCTTCTTGAATAAATAGGCGGATAAGGTACACCCTCCATTCCACCAACTTTGCTACCTCCAACTGGACCTATGACAAGTGATTGAAGGAATAAATTACAACAAATATCAGCCTATCTATTTATGATGTTTCTCTAAGCATAAAAAATTAAATAAACAAACTACAAAGCACACAAGTACATCTCTTAGTTGTATAGACCAAGACAGTTCAACCACCATTATACCACTCAATGAATACTAACCAGCTCCAAAGTCATGATCCAGATGACTCCTTTGGCACCTTGTAGGTGGTCCTACATATGAAAGCTCTGGGTCCTAACAAAAAACCACAAAATCAAGGAGTTCAAACCAAGAATAAATAATATAGGGAAAATAACCTACAATAAAGATACCTTCATACATTTGATAAAAGAACATTTGATAAATCCATAAATCCATGCAAATTTCCTTCCATAGATCCATCTTAGGGATCCATATTTCTTTAAAAATTATTCTAGGAGTCATTCATAAGTACCCCATACCAAGTCTATGTGAAAGATATTTGTATTTTTAACCATTGATGTGTTTTTGTCTCTCATCACAATCCCGCAGGTCACTCAAAAGGTCTTGATGGCTGTGTGGGAACCAAGGATAACAAGGGAGCAGTTATCACTATGCCACAGCATGAAGAGATTGCACTTGCAATATTGCAGGATGCAGAGATCGATTACCGCAGCCCCGCAACGGTCCCAAAATGAAGTGGTGGGCTAGAGGTATAAATTTAAGTGGCATATGATACTTCATCATGGTCTCGTGGCAGTTAAGAGAATAACCAGTGGTAATGTGGTAAGGAGTAGAGGAAAACAATACACCGCGCCCCCACGGTGGCCTCAAGTGAGGCTTGCAGTATGGCAGTAAGAAGGAGCATAGGAAAATAGTACACTGCGCTCCCATGATGTGAGGCTTGCAGTATGGTGGTAAGGAGCAGAGGAAAATAGTACACTGCACCCCTGCGACAGCCTCAAGTGAGGTTTGCGGTATGGCGGTATAAGGAGTTTCAGTTATGTATGTGTTGAATACCGCAGCCCCGTGACAGTTTCAATGGAGTGTGATAGTGCGGTGAAAGGATTCAAGTGATGTTTAGTATACCGTGGTCCCGCGATGGTCAAAGAAACAATTTGCAGTACTGTGGTAGGGAACAAGTCATGGTGATATAGTTGAATTTTTGAGACAATATTTCTGAATTGGAGATAGAACAAACTATGAACTTTCTTAGACACCGCCAAGCCATGACTTACACTGTCTACATGTTCCATAGTGTTGTCTTTAGGGTAGAGATAAGTCAAGGGATAGTAGTTTGCAGTCATTATATTTCATGAAGGAGTGGGATCCTAAATAATTTTTGGTGTTGAGATACCCCTGCTACCAAGATAAGAATCATGTGAGGATCTACCTTAAGGCAATAAAGAGATACAGAGCTATGCCATGACTTACACCCCCTTGACAGCTAAACAAATATAATTAGAAGCAACAAAATAAAAGATCATTAACCATGCTTAGACATTCACTTTAATTTTGCATCTATGGCCCATTGGATCTAATAGTTGCCGTCCTATCTTGTTTCTATTGTTGATTCCGTGTGTTCCTCAGAGTCATAAAAGAAGACATGGCAGACAACTCCATCATAGATAATCGATAAAATCACGAGCCCCCAAAGCCACAGCATTGGAACACCTCATTTGGTTCAAAATTGATAGTCATGACTTAGAAATTAACAGTCAATAGAATAGTAATAAAATCCTTGGTTGACACTTCACATTGGAAACTCATTTGTTAAAATAAGTCAAAACAACAGACAATCACTGCTAATCTCATTTTTTCAATGCCTATTGGTATCCTAGATGATATCACCATTAATAGAATTTTGTGGATTGTGTCTAGATGTATTATCTAGTTTAGCTTTTGGTATTATCCCATCTCTGGGGTTATATGCATGTCTTAGTAAGATATATCATTTCTCTTTGTCAAGCTATCTTAGTGAAGCCTCAAATCAATTTTTATTTTTTCCAATAATGCTCGTCATTTGTGTTATAATGTTGGCCAAGGTATTGGTAACTAAGTTGCTAAAGACATGGTGATATAGTTGAATTTTTGAGACAATATTTCTCATTGGCCCGATCAAATCAAAGAACACTTTTTTTGCCTTTTCTCCACTATTCTTTTATGAGTTGAGGAATTTCAAATTTGATTGCTATCATTTGCAATGCATTTCCATTGCATTTCAATCTAAAACATTTGATCCATGATTGTTGGATTGTTGTCACTTTTATAGACATAAAAATGTACTTGTTCTAATATTTTGAACTTATGACAAGTCAAAGTGGGTTGTGCTTGTTCAGCAGTTGGTTGAAATTTAATTTGAATGTATTGCCTCTTGATGTTCCCCTTGACTCATTATCATTTTTGTTTATCATCTTTCTTTTTGGCTAGCAACAAACATGTGATGCATTTGTTGTGATGTCCTATGGATGGTGGCTTTTCCAAATTATTTTCAAAACTATTTTAAGTTCTAGATGTACACCTTGTGGAAAGTTGTGGCATATTTCTATGCTTAATGTTTTTTCCAAGGTTACAGTGAGCTGATAAATGCAATTATTCCAAAGGTAGTGGAAATAATTTTGGAACAATTATCTAAGTTCTCTCTTAATGTTCAGATTTGTATAATTTTTGATTTTGTAGATTTTTAATAGCCTTGTTTGACAAGTCTTAGAAATTGGTTTCAATTTATAGGGTAAAGCTTCCATCTGGAGTTGAGAACATTGTGCCAAGTAGTTGCAGAGCCATGATTGGTCAGGTTACTAGTGGTGGAAGGACATAAAAGCCAATGCTCAAATCTGGCAATGCATATCACAAATATAGGGTCAAAAGAAACTGTTGGTCCAAGGTTCGTGGTGTGGCAATGAATCCTATTGAGCATCCTCATGGTGGTGGTAATCATCAACACATTGGGCATACCAGTACTCTGTGTCATACAGAGAAGGCTTAGCATGTACACATACTTAATCATAATTAAACAATTATAGAGCTCTGATTATTTAAAAATGTCATCGTTTAGTTTCTTTTTCTCTAGGTTGCTTTGTCTCAACAATTTATGGGGACCAGGTTGTAAACCATGTTTCCTATTATTGTTTCTTATCATTAGTGGTTTACTCTTGATTCAAAATTTTTGGAAAGACGTCAAACTAGGTTGTAATCCTTGTTTCCTTGTATTGTTTGAGGCTTATTTTAGGCTGCCATATTAATTGAATTTGTTATTTTTTGTTCTTTCTTGAGTGCTTGTTATTTGCTTTCAGATCATAGAAATGGCAAAAAGATTGATGATTTCTTAGTATTATAAACTATGCACTTTCTATTTTAAAAAAAGTAATAATCATCATGCTAAAAGGACATTTTAGTTAGATGATCATCAGGGAGAGAAACATCCGAAAGGGTGACTTCCATATCACAGAAAAAAACTAGAAACCCTAGATTGATCTGCAAGCTTGTCACTTGGGCATTTTAAGCCAAGTTGAACCACCTAAGATGACCCCAATTAAGAAAAATCAAACCCCATTTTAACAACAGAGCATATTGAATACTCTTCAAACCACACCAACACTAGTATTAATAACCAATACTTCAACACAATAATGACTATTCAGGGGACTAAACTGTGATAGGGCTGGTAGAAACTGAAATGGGCATTAAGCAATATAAGATTATTTGTTGTTTTCTTTTTAAAAAGTTTGCAAGGTTGAGGCAGTTCTTCTACAATTAGGTGAAACCCTGATCCTTCACAACTAAGCTTTGAAACCCTGGACCCTAATAAGAGTGGGGTATTGTTTGAGTATTAACAGTCAACATATTGAATTAGATTTCGGTGTCTATATTTATAGCATCTGGCAAATGGGCATAACTGAAACAGAGTACCAAACACAACAAAAAAATTATAGTTGAAAAAACACATGAATACCAGACCTGCTAGTGAGGTTCCTCGGTATTTTAATGTAATGCATCTGGCCATGCCCTTCTCCAAAAACTCTTTTATCACTTCCAGGAAATCCCCTAAATGGGTCTGCCCAATACATAATTTAACAAAATACAATAAAATTAACATCTTCAAGTAATTGTGTTCCAATTCATCAATGCAAAAAGAGGGACATCAATGAGCCTTACCTATTTTTGAGCACGAATTCAACCCCTATACAACACATCCAATGCATGAACAATGTCTTGAGCGTAGAGGCAGTCATGTTTCTTTTGTTTGAATTATTTTTCATGGAAAAATTTCCCTCTTTCCAATTCAAAATATTATTTTTATTTCCCTCTCTTTCTAATTTTTACTTGTGTGACTAATTATTTAGTCATTTATAGTTGTTTTTTTAACCCACCATCAAATTAGTCATTTATAGCTATGTTGCAAAACATGACTAGAAATTAATCATTTTAGTTGTCGTGACTAAAAGTTTTAGTCACCTAGTCATTTATTTGCCAAAATTCTACTAGTGTGCCATAAGCATGTAGATACTCTAAGATGGCCTCATCATTGTCACCATAATCTCAAGTGGGTTTTTTTGTTTGATTTGTAGTATAATTTAAAATGCTTAGTAATTCCTCACTTTCCTACAATGGCTCTCCACGAACTCACACAATGTACTCTGAATTTTGAAGTTGAGCGTGTGGCGAAAATAGTGTAGTGGATGTAGCCATTGAATCTGCCACTTGGTTTTTTTCCCTGGGTATGGCTTTTATAGAGAAGTTGAAGAATTGGACCAATTTTCTAATGGTTTCTTTATAGGGCTGAAGTTGTTCTGATTTTGTTTTATAGTTTTCTGCAACTTGGTTGATTATTAATTGGGAGTCTCCAAAGGCAAAGATCCTCTTAACCCCCATTCTCATGGCTTGCATGATTCCTAGGGATAAGGCTTCATACTCAATGATATTGTTTGTGCAGAAGAAATCCAGCCTAAAGGAAAAGGGGAGGACTTTTCCTTCCAGGGATGTCAAGATTATCCCCGTCCCTACCCGGTTTTACAACTAGCTCCATTGAAATGTAGAGTCCATAAGTTTTGATTATTTTGTGGTTGAGATGTTTCTCCAAACTCGTAGGTTGAGTTCTATTCTTCCTCTTTTTACTCTCTCTCTTTGATGATTTCGATTGTTCCTATTGAGAAGTTCTTGATGTCCCATTCATTAAGGCATGGTATGGTTGCTAAGCCAAACAGAGCATGAGACTTGGTGGTGAGGATAAAAGGGGAATTCCTTAAGATCGTCTATGCTTTGATACGATATGTTGCAAGTACTCATGTTTGGTTGCGAGTCTTGAGTTTCTTCCTTCGCTTTCTCTTGTGTCTTTAACTTTTTGTCTTTTTCTTCCCGCTCCTTCCTGTAAACACTGAAAGGATCAGGGTTTGCCTTAACAATGCAAATATTTCACAAATGATGGAAGTGGATTTCTTGAAACAAAGTGGAGGTGATGGCCTTCATGGCATGAATCCAAGGTCTTCTGAGGATCATGTTATAATTGGTTTCTTTATTAATGAGATAGAAGTTTTTGGAAATAGTTTTATCCATTAGAGTGAGTGGTAGACTGATTTTCCCAACTATTTGAATATCATGACTGTCATATATCCTTAAGGTGGCAACCTATTTCTTGATTCCCATCTTGCTATATCCCATTATTCACAGAAATGACATTAGTAAGAGATTGATTGTCGATCCTTCGTCTACTGCAACTCTCTTTATGGTAACTTCTTCAACCTATATTTGTATGTATAGAGGCGAATCATTTTTCTTACTTCCTTCATTTTGAGGTAGTTTG
The DNA here is from genome assembly GCA_027924645.1 of Cunninghamia lanceolata. Lineage (NCBI taxonomy): Eukaryota > Viridiplantae > Streptophyta > Pinopsida > Cupressales > Cupressaceae > Cunninghamia > Cunninghamia lanceolata. The sequence goes on from BSBN01001350.1 coordinate 2,149,917, forward strand.
GAAACATCAAACGTGAGAGGGGTTGGTTCCTCTTGTGTTGAAAATCCCACTTCTAATACTTCCAAGAATGTTTTGCAGTGTGAGGGAGAGGCTCTCAATAGATTTATCACTTGTGAGAAGACATTTTCTGTCTGATCTATTTGTTCCTCTTCATTGATTACAAACACTTCTTGGTTCAGCTCTATGTGATTAGAGCTTTTTTTATTGGCCTTCCCTTTCTCATTTTGAGGTTCCTTTTCCTTCTTTTGAGATTGAAGGAGTTTGAGGAAGTTTTGCTGTTGATCTGGAGTAAGTTTCGAGGCAGCTTTGTTGTATCCATAGTAAGTTTTTCTTTCATGTCCTTTTGTTCCATGGAACCAACAATAAGTGTTGGGGTCATAGGAATGACGGTTTGACCCTTGATTTCCTTTCTTTCGCCACTTGTCATTACTGGGATTGCTTTTTACAACATTGACATCTTTGTCTAGAGAAACATTTTCAGTTGCTTTAGGCATTTTGAGTCTTCCATTGGTTTCATAAATCTTCTGCCACTATCGATGGTAGCTTGATCTATACTCAAAGCACTTTCCAATGCTTCTTCATAGGATTTGTATGGTAATTTTTGAACATCTTCTCTCATGTCTTTGTTCAAGGCATGCAAGAAAAGGTCGCATAGTTCATGATGGCTAATGTTCAAGGCACTAGTTGAGGAATAGAGGACTTGCCTCCACCTGGTCACAAAATGGGCTATGGATTCATTTGGTTCTTGCTTCATGGCTAGGAATTCTCTGATTCCTATTTTGACAAGTTTGTTCATGTCAAATGCCATGACAAACTCTTTGATTAGTTGTCTAAACGAGTGAATTGAAGCCTCTAGCAAATGATAGTACCAATCCAGGGCTATTCCTTCTAGGGTTTTCAGAAAGATCTTGGCAACAACCCCATCCCAAGGGAGGAGTTCTCTTATTGCTGTGGAGTAAGCTTTAATATGTGAATTTAGATCTCCCTCTCCTTTGAACTTTGAGAGATCAGGTAATGGCTGAGGTAACTACACATTCCTTATGTTTTGATCAAGAGGCTCTTTCAAGTACTTGAGATATGTTCCAAGAAAGGCACTTTGAAATTGAGGGTTTGATAGCAACAACCCTGTAGGTGGGTTTTGATAACCCATTGTCTGATTTGTTGGATTTTCCAACACTACTGGGTTGTTCTAAACAAGAGGGTTCTTGTTCAGACATGTGTCATTGCTTGTGTTTCACGAATAATAACTGAGATAGGGGGATTCTGAGATGCCCCTGGTCTTGTTCATGGGATTTTTATCTTCTTTCAGGAGAAACTTGTTTTGCTTCCAAGATTCTAATCCCTTGCATTAGAGTTGCGATTAAATCTACAGGAGTGGCAGCTCTAGGTGTTTCCTTGTTTCTAGGATTTTCTCTCTAAGTATTGTCATGGTGGTATGCTTCTTCTCGTGCAACATTTTCTCTTTGTTCTTCTCGTAAGGTAATCCTTAGTGCCTCTTGAGTGTCTTTCGCTTCTTGCAACTGTCTTTCTAATCGTTTCACTTCCTCATTGAGATAAGTACTTGATGTGCTTGTGGAAGGTTGATCAGGTTGATGTATTTCTGACCTTACCCTCCTAGCTTTATGTGGTGCATTTGGTATGGCCGAATTATGTTCCCAAGTTGGGTTGTTGAAAGATAGAGAACGTTTGGATTCTCTTTGATCTAGATTTGGTCTTGTTCGTAATCTCAGTCTTCGTAGTCATAGCAGTTGGTGATTGGTGCATCCAAATGCAGTGACACATACCTATCATAGGAAGGAGTTTCTGGTTCTCTTGAGAGAATATTCCCTTGGTTGGTTCCGTCATATTAGGGGATGCATTAGACACTACCGAATAAATGGAACGGATGATAGCGAAGGTGACAGAAACTGTAGTAGCAGAAGCAGCTATGAAGAATAAAATAAAAATGCTTAGGGTATGTGCAGGATCATCATGGGCCAAACAGTGGCAATGGAAAAAAAAATTGTGTCTTTACTTAGCCAAATTCACGAATTGGCTAACTTTGACTTTCATAGGCATGTTAAAAATATCCGTTTTGGAATGGATATTCATTTTATGGTTTAAAATACTATTTTTATAGTTCCAAGAAACGGATATCCATTTCTAGAATATTCCCAAAATTGATATCCATTCCCTGGAACTATAAAAATGGTTTTTTTTAATTCTTTTCATTGGTTTTTAATTGTTTTCACTGGTGTGTGTCATGGTATGATGTCTCAAGGAATGGGAAGAAAGGATGGTGATTCATAAGATAATATGAAGAATGATGGTAGAGTGAATTGGCATTGTGGTAACTATAGCATGTCATGGGGTGAATCATGCGTTAATACAGGTTGTGGAGTGAGAAGGGGTGGTATGGGTATGGTTGAATGGAGTAATGAGGTGATTTAATTAGTGATGACCTCGGTGAAGTGATGGGTAAGGTGTCTTATGTGGATTGCTAGAAAGTGTGATTGGTAATGGTGTGGATAGCTAAATGTCATCTTCTAAGGGTTCAAAGGTGAGGAAAGTGTAAGATGGGGATATGGGATAATCCATGGTTTAATGATTATTCAAGGGAGACTCCTTAAAATGATTATCAATGATGGTGTCAATAGGGGGAATGGAGTCTATGAATGTAGGTGTGGGAATGTGAGCTATGACATTGGGATTGTATTGGATGAATAATAGAAAGTAGGGTACCTATCTAGTGATGGAAGGAGCCACAAGATCAAATGATGTTTGGGGAAGGGATTTTCTTAGGAAAGTAAAGATTTAGGTGAGGGTCTAGGGTTTGGTGGAGAAGAATTTATGGAAAATTTGGAGGTCATTAAAATTGACATGAATAGAAGAAGTACAAGACATGGATAAGGATAAATGGTAGGCTCAAAATAGGATAGCTAGGACTATGTTGATGAAGATGGAAAGAAAAGTCAACAACAATAGTATGATATAGGGATAGGATTAGAAAAAAAAGAGTACTACAGCTAGCAAGAGGAAAGTGAGGACATAATACAAAGTTAACAAGGCATGAACTCTCTTGGAAGGCTAAGCATGGACTATAAGAAGATTGAACTAGTTGGATCTATTAGGCTCACCAAATGAAAGAACATTAAAGGTTAACCTTAATTAGGTAAGGTATTTTGAGTGTGGTTGTTTGTGCAGCAATGTGTAAATTAATGTTACCTAAGGATAAATCTAACTATACTAACATTTAAATATCCATGAGAGTTAGGACTAACAATTAGACTAAAAACTTGACAATCAATACAACTTGGACACATGTAGGACTTGGAAAATGGAAAAGAATAAGTATTTATTGTGGAAAACAATGAAAAAGTGGTATTAGTTGCACCTACGTAGAGAAGTGGTCTTTATGAAAGATGCTTAGAATTATGCTCTATATCTATTTGTGAAGTTTGGAGGTGATTGGACCTAAAGGATATGACCACCATATGCAAAATAACCTACCTAATGGGTATGTGCATGGAGAGAGAGAGAGAAGGGGGGTTGAGATAGAGTGAGAGGATATAGAGATGGAGAGACATACATCTAGAGGGGTGGAGATAGAAAGAGAGGATTGAGAGAGAGAGTCCTAGTTTTCTGTTTTCATTTTCCTTCATCGATAAGGGAGAGTGAGAGATAGAGTGGAGATATAGGAATGATAAGGGGAGAGAGGCAAGAGAGAGATAGGGAGAGATAGCTAGGTAGAATGAGATAGAGAGGAGACAGCTAGGGAGAGATAGATGAGACAGGGGAGAGATAGGGAGATAGAGAGTGAGAGAGATGTCTAGAGAGATAGGGAGATAGAGGAATGATAGGGGAGAGAGAGGTAAGAGATAGGGAAAGATAAATAGGTAGAAAGAGGAGATAGATTGGGAGAGATAGAGGAGACAAAGGGAGAGATAGGGAGATAGAGAGTGAGTGAGATGTTTAGAGAGATAGGGAGAGAGATTGAGAGGTAGAGGGATGATAGAGAGAGGGAGATAAGGGAGAGATAGCTGGAGATAGAGGTTTAGGGTTTCTTAGGATTAGGGTTTATAGGTTATGGGTTAGGGATTAGGGGCATTATTTAGGGTTGAGGGATTTACAGAGAGAGAGAGAGAGAGAGAGAGAGAGAGAGAGAGAGAGAGAGAGAGAGAGAGAGAGAGAGAGAGAGAGTTCTTTTGACATGCAATCGTAAACCCTAAAAATGCCCTAAACCCTAACCCCTAGACCATAAACCATAAACCCTAAATAATGCCCCTAAGCCCTAAACCCTAAAACCTAACCATAAACCTAAACACTAAACCCGAAATTCCTTACAACACCTTTTCATTTCATGATTGCATTGAAAATTTGATGAAAATTGCATGATTTAAGGGGTTTTCACTAGCTTTTCATTGCTTATCTTCACAAGACTACTCTACAACCGTGTTGTAACAGAATTTGTGACTTTATCAGAATTATATCAGACATATTTTACTTCTTCCCTCCATCACATCCTTTACAACACCTTTTTTTTGACACTTTTGCATTGAAATTTGATCGAAAATTGCATGTTTATAGGCTTTTTTCACTAGGTTTGACTAGTCAACTCTCTACAAACACTCTAAAGGCATGTTGTGTCTTATTTTTTCTCACAATGTGACTAATTACATGGTTATTATTTGATATCCATCATAAAATTTTACACAACACCCTTTCTATCAGTTGTTTGCATGCTTTTATTGTGAAAAAATTGCATATTCTGCATGATTTTTACTAGGGTTTGACTTGCAAACTTGTCAAACTTGCATGGAATGCATGTTGTGAAGAATATTATTGATCTAATTGATTGATATCCCTGACATACTTTGATTCACATCTTAAATTTCATTACAACACTCTTTATTTAGACATTTACATTCACATTTTGTGAAAAAATGCATATTTTTGCATAATTTCACTAGAGAGAGAGAGAGAGAGAGAGAGAGAGAGAGAGAGAGAGAGAGAGAGAGAGAGAGAGAGAGAGAGAGAGAGAGAGTTCTTTTGACATGCAATCGTAAACCCTTAAAAATGCCCCTAAACCCTAACCCCTAGACCATAAACCATAAACCCTAAATAATGCCCCTAAGCCCTAAACCTAAAACCTAACCCATAAACCTAAACACTAAACCCTAAATTCCTTACAACACCTTTTCATTTCATGATTGCATTGAAAATTTGATGAAAATTGCATGATTTAAGGGGTTTTCACTAGCTTTTCATTGCTTATCTTCACAAGACTACTCTACAACTGTGTTGTAATAGAATTTGTGACTTTATCAAAATTATATCAGACATATTTAATTCTTCCCTCCATCACATCCTTTAAAACACGTTTTTTTGACACTTTTGCATTGAAATTTGATCGAAAATTGCATGTTTATAGGCTTTTTTCACTAGGTTTGACTAGTCAACTCTCTACAAACACTCTAAAGGCATGTTGTGTCTTATTTTTTCTCACAATGTGACTGATTACATGTTATTATCTGATATCCATCATAAAATTTTACACAACACCCTTTCTATCAGTTGTTTGCATGCTTTTATTGTGAAAAAATTACATATTCTGCTTGATTTTTACTAGGGTTTGACTTGCAAACTTGTTAAACTTGCATGGAATGCATGTTGTGAAGGATATTATTGATCTAATTGACTGATATCCCTGACATACTTTGATTCACATCTTAAATTTCATTACAACACTCTTTATTTGGACATTTACATTCACATTTTGTGAAAAAAATGCATATTTTTTGCATAATTTCACTAGAGAGAGAGAGAGAGAGTTCTTTTGACATGCAATCGTAAACCCTTAAAAATGCCCCTAAACCCTAACCCCTAGACCATAAACCATAAACCCTAAATAATGCTCCTAAGCCCTAAATCCTAAAACCTAACCCATAAACCTAAACACTAAACCCTAAATTCCTTACAACACCTTTTCATTTCATGATTGCATTGAAAATTTGATGAAAATTGCATGATTTAAGGGTTTTCACTAGCTTTTCATTGCTTATCTTCACAAGACTACTCTACAACCGTGTTGTAACAGAATTTGTGACTTTATTAGAATTATATCAGACATATTTACTTCTTCCCTCCATCACATCCATTACAACACATTTTTTTTGACACTTTTGCATTGAAATTTGATCGAAAATTGCATGTTTATAGGCTTTTTTCACTAGGTTTGACTAGTCAACTCTCTACAAACACTCTAAAGGCATGTTGTGTCTTATTTTTTCTCACAATGTGACTGATTACATGGTTATTATCTGATATCCATCATAAAATTTTACACAACACCCTTTCTATCAGTTGTTTGCATGCTTTTATTGTGAAAAAAATTGCATATTCTGCTTGATTTTTACTAGGGTTTGACTTGCAAACTTGTTAAACTTGCATGGAATGCATGTTGTGAAGGATATTATTGATCTAATTGACTGATATCCCTGACATACTTTGATTCACATCTTAAATTTCATTACAACACTCTTTATTTGGACATTTACATTCACATTTTGTGAAAAAAATGCATATTTTTGCATAATTTCACTAGAGAGAGAGAGAGAGAGAGAGAGAGAGAGAGAGAGAGAGAGAGAGAGAGAGAGAGAGGAGAGAGAGAGAGAGAGAGAGAGAGAGAGAGAGAGAGAGAGAGAGAGAGAGAGAGAGAGAGAGAGGAGAGAGAGAGAGAGAGAGAGAGAGAGAGTTCTTTTGACATGCAATCGTAAACCCTTAAAAATGCCCCTAAACCCTAACCCCTAGACCATAAACCATAAACCCTAAATAATGCCCCTAAGCCCTAAACCCTAAAACCTAACCCATAAACCTAAACACTAAACCCTAAATTCCTTACAACACATTTTCATTTCATGATTGCATTGAAATTTGATGAAAATTGCATGATTTAAGGGGTTTTCACTAGCTTTTCATTGCTTATCTTCACAAGACTACTCTACAACCGTGTTGTAACAAAATTTGTGACTTTATCAGAATTATATCAGACATATTTACTTCTTCCCTCCATCACATCCTTACAACACCTTTTTTTTTGACACTTTTGCATTGAAATTTGATCAAAAATTGCATGTTTATAGGCTTTTTTCACTAGGTTTGACTAGTCAACTCTCTACAAACACTCTAAAGGCATGTTGTGTCTTATTTTTTCTCACAATGTGACTGATTACATGGTTATTATCTGATATCCATCATAAAATTTTACACAACACCCTTTCTATCAGTTGTTTGCATGCTTTTATTGTGAAAAAATTGCATATTCTGTTTGATTTTTACTAGGGTTTGACTTGCAAACTTGTTAACTTGCATGGAATGCATGTTGTGAAGGATATTATTGATCTAATTGATTGATATCCCTGACATACTTTGATTCACATCTTAAATTTCATTACAACACTCTTTATTTGGACATTTACATTCACATTTTGTGAAAAAAATGCATATTTTTGCATAATTTCACTAGAGAGAGAGAGAGAGAGAGAGAGAGAGAGAGAGAGAGAGAGAGACGAGAGAGAGAGAGAGAGAGAGAGAGAGAGAGAGAGATGAGAGAGAGAGAGAGAGAGAGAGAGAGAGAGAGAGTTCTTTTGACATGCAATCGTAAACCCTTAAAAATGCCCCTAAACCCTAACCCCTAGACCATAAACCATAAACCCTAAATAATGCCCCTAAGCCCTAAACCCTAAAACCTAACCCATAAACCTAAACACTAAACCCTAAATTCCTTACAACACCTTTTCATTTCATGATTGCATTGAAAATTTGATGAAAATTGCATGATTTAAGGGGTTTTCACTAGCTTTTCATTGCTTATCTTCACAAGACTACTCTACAACCGTGTTGTAACAGAATTTGTGACTTTATCAGAATTATATCAGACATATTTACTTCTTCCCTCCATCACATCCTTTACAACACCTTTTTTTTGACACTTTTGCATTGAAATTTGATCGAAAATTGCATGTTTATAGGCTTTTTTCACTAGGTTTGACTAGTCAACTCTCTACAAACACTCTAAAGGCATGTTGTGTCTTATTTTTTCTCACAATGTGACTGATTACATGGTTATTATCTGATATCCATCATAAAATTTTACACAACACCCTTTCTATCAGTTGTTTGCATGCTTTTATTGTGAAAAAATTGCATATTTTGCTTGATTTTTACTAGGGTTTGACTTGCAAACTTGTTAAACTTGCATGGAATGCATGTTGTGAAGGATATTATTGATCTAATTGATTGATATCCCTGACATACTTTGATTCACATCTTAAATTCATTACAACACTCTTTATTTGGACATTTACATTCACATTTTGTGAAAAAAAATGCATATTTTTGCATAATTTCACTAGAGAGAGAGAGAGAGAGAGAGAGAGAGAGAGAGAGAGAGAGAGAGAGAGTTCTTTTGACATGCAATCGTAAACCCTTAAAAATGCCCCTAAACCCTAACCCCTAGACCATAAACCATAAACCCTAAATAATGCCCCTAAGCCCTAAACCCTAAAACCTAACCCATAAACCTAAACACTAAACCCTAAATTCCTTACAACACCTTTTCATTCATGATTGCATTGAAAATTTGATGAAAATTGCATGATTTAAGGGGTTTTCACTAGCTTTTCATTGCTTATCTTCACAAGACTACTCTACAACCGTGTTGTAACAGAATTTGTGACTTTATCAGAATTATATCAGACATATTTACTTCTTCCCTCCATCACATCCTTTACAACACCTTTTTTTTTTGACACTTTTGCATTGAAATTTGATCAAAATTGCATGTTTATAGGCTTTTTTCACTAGGTTTGACTAGTCAACTCTCTACAAACACTCTAAAGGCATGTTGTGTCTTATTTTTTCTCACAATGTGACTGATTACATGGTTATTA